>JADLZN010003190.1:99479-694479 GCA_018155175.1 Sinocyclocheilus anophthalmus
CATGCTAATGTAAACATTCATTAACATTAGCAAATAATAAATGAAAACTGACCATTAAAACAGTATTTTCAAGTCAAGATGGTAAACAGATTATCTTTCAAGTTCAAGGGGATACCCATATGTTCGGAAATGTAATTTGAAATTCTGTATTTTGATTAATCGCCATCACCCCACTGATCACAAATACGGGACGCCATAGTTCCCTTGCCTCAAATTTCAAAGGTAATTCATAGTCAAAAGCGTTTTGCCAACTTCATGAAAAAATGTTTGCACTGGCTTGTTCTTATTAGGTTTTCTTCCGTGGGTCCTTAATACGTCTTCAGTTAATTGCCTGTCTTAAATGTAAACCAACCTTCAATGGTAGCAAAAGTCTAATTATAAGAGGTATTTAGGACGAAAGACAATATTGCTATATGGCTAATCTGACGATTAAACTTCAAGCTACGATTTCGGCTGATACTGAGCGCTGCATGTCACTTTGTGTACTGCGGTTCCGGGACACCACTTTATGCGCAGTTTCTAAAGGTGGAACTGGGGCAAGTTCAAGCTCAAACCGGTGTGCACCGTTTTGCTACGGTTTCCGGTTTGAACGACATGTTTCCTGGAAACGGTGTGCAACGGGGTTTGAGATGCGTTTTTTCTTGTTTGGTGGGTGTGTCAAAAATGGCCCAATCAGCAGCAGCATGTACAGTATATAAACCACAGTATTTAAGAGACAGCTTGCACAATGTAATTAACATAAAAATAAATTTACAAGAGCAAGTATATTTTTTGCACATGTTTATTTACATTAAAGGCCAAATTTACTGAAATAATAAGAGCACAAGTATAAATCTGGAACTACTTTATGTCTGTCTAAATATAATTTAGTAATTTCAATGTCTTCTGGTCCATATCCTTTCCTTAGGAAGGTGTGCAAGACTCTGATTGATGTAACATAAAAATACTATACATATTTATATATTTTGCTATTGCATTGTGGAGTCACACTTTCATAAACTTTTCTATACTCCTCTGATTAAATAATGGTAAATATTACAATAACATAACACAACAACAGTGATCAGCAATAATGATAAACCTAATACTCACAATAAAAATAATAAGGTCATATAGATCATAACACAGTCTTGGAGGTAAGAAGTGGATTATCCTTTACCTGAAATGTTTGTCTTTTCATCCTAATATGCGAGGCAAATGTTGGATCACAATTATTAGGAACCACAGTTTCCACAAATCCCTTCACTCGATTGGGATGTTCTCTTTTATTCTGGAGGGCAAGGGCAGTGACTGTACCATCGAGCGTATTTTGCAGTATTAAACACGTATTTATACCGATTTCATCAGGCTCCGAAAATTCTTCAAAAAGAACACAAAGAATGGCCTTCTCAGCTACCGTAGTTGCAACTCTTGCGCCAGGGCTGTGTTCAGCCCCGACAAAACGTTGCAAAACGTTTTTTAAACTGAAACGGTGGTGCGTTGACACACTGCTCTGATGACGCAAGAGTTGCAACTATAGCAGCTGAGAAGGCCATTCTTAGTGTTCTTTTTGAAGAATTTTCGGAGCTTTATGAAATCGGTATAAATATGTGTAATACGTGTTTAACTAGAAAGAATATGAAGATGTCCGCTCCACAAACATAGCAAATAATCTATAGTATTTTTGTTACATTAAGGAAAAGATATGGACCAGAAGACATTGCAATTACTAAATGATATTTAGACAGACTTAAAGAAGTTCCAGATCTATACTTGTGCTCTTATTATTTGTTATTTTGCCTTTAATGTAAATAAATGTGCAAGCAATATACTTGCTCTTGTGAATTTTTTTTTAATGTTAATTACATTGTGCGAGCTGTCTCTTTAATAGCGCGTGGTTTATATACATGTTGCTGCTGTTTGGGCTGACATGTTTGACACACCCACCAAACAAGAGAAAACACATCTCAAACCCTGTTGCACACTGTTTCCAGGAAACATGTCGTTCAAACCGGAAACCGTAGCTAAACGTTGTGCACCGGTTTGAGCTTGAACTTGCCCCTGCTGGCAGAGAACGAATTTGCTTTTTCAATAAGCCCATCTGCTATTTTTGCTACATATTTTTAAATGTGAACCGGTGGATCGACAAGAAGCTAATGCTAATGCATTTTAAAAATCTAAATAATTAAGACAATAAGATATGTTTATATGTTATTAAATTAATATAATTATTGATTGGTAATAATTGTTTAAATTAATTTAATAATTGATACTTTTTGACTCATCCCTTTCCTTAAAAAATTGTTTAAAGGTGAAGTGCAGATCTTAAAAAGGTCTTTAAAGGTCTTAAATTTGATTTTAAAAATCCTGCAGATACCAGGTTATTTTATGGTACCATTTAGAATAACTATTTTTTTTAATTAAGCCCTTTTTAGCTGTCCTTTTAGGTTGTTTTGAGAATGTTTTGTAGGCTACTAATAAAAAAAGGACCTCTGTATATTTATTTATTGCAAATTGACAGACAATGCTATTGAAATGTTTACATTGGCTTTTTGGGGTAATATTTCTGTCCACTGATAACAATGTTTTCCTTCTGAATTAGCATAACTGCACATGTTTTATACTTAATAAAATCTTTAAAAACAAATGACATTAGTTATACTTTAATTTTCTTCAATATAAAGGAAATTGAGTAAAACGGTGTAAAAGGTGTGTGGACGTGGATTAGTAATCTGGCCCCTTGGTATAAAGGAGAAAAAATGCTGGCCCTCGTCACTATCAAAGTTGCCCATCCCTGCTCTAATATAATGAAGCTTTAGAGTTTGTGGAGGTGAAGAGCAGGATGTTCTCTGAGACAGGATGGAAGCTCTCGCTTCATGAAAGGCTGTTTGTGTTGAAGCAGCCGCTCAGCTGGTAGAGAGATGCCAGCTGGGGCCTGGCACATGAGCGCTCTCTCTCATATCTCTCTCTCATCTCTCTCTCTCTCTCCCGCTCCGCTGCGCTCGCTCGGCTCTCGTCTCTCTCACAGAGCTTCTGAATACGACCCTGTGCATATATCAAATATATACCGGGCTCTACCGGGTCACCTTTAATGCGAACTGTTCTTATGTTACAATTAGGGCTGGGTACGGCAAAATCCATTTTTACTAGAACCTTGACTTCGATACCGGTTCCTGAACAGCTTGTTGATGTTCATACAAACTCAAAGACTCATCTCCTGAGCCACTGCACAAAGGAACAAAATGTAACCAACACAATAAATCAGTACAAAATAGTTTTAATAAAGCTCAAATAATCTTCAGTTTACACATCTGTTAGCTACACTTACACTAGTGCGTGTTCGTTTTAAAACGCATAGCTCAGACAGAATCATGATTTCTATTTATTTTCCACTGATTTACTGATGAGCATTAGCAGCTTCCAGCGCTGTCTGCTTGTGTTCTCTCTTCCATGATTGACTCAGAGGTAATAACATATTTAATTCCAGCAACATTACATGGCCAAAACACACATTAGCAATCGGCAATCGGAAGTTATTACAAACACACAATGGTGGTTTAAAGTGAGTTTTGAATAAAAGCGTAGTATGTATCTTATCAATTGTCTTATGTAGCATGATGCTACAATTTGCATGAATGGTCACATAACACGCGCTTTCGGTCATATAACGTTAGTATGAACTGTACTCTGCATATGTCGAACTCCACGCAGCATCCCGCCTACTCTCCATTGTACATTATCCGAGATTAATGTCTGTCGCTTGTCGTTTGTCGTAGATAGTGGAAAGCCGGCTTGAAACGCCAGTATGATGAGGATCGTTTTCATTTTAAAACATCAACGCACCAGTGTAAATGTAGCCTTAAATCTAAGGGGGCTGGGATGCATTCACACTACAGCCTCACGTATGAGCCACATCTCTGAGTGTAACCGGTGTAAACTAGTAGGTGTGTTCAACTTGAACTGTGCAGACCGATCGGTGTATTACAGTACCACGAGAGCTAAAGATAAAAGAAGAGCAGAACTGCTCCGTGCGCTTTCGATCCTCCGCGATGATCGCTCTGCGCCGCACCTCTTCTAGTCGAACAGGCTAGTGCTGCAGGCTTATTGGCTCACTAACGCTGATGAGATTAACCCCTTAGGTATCGAAATTTGGTACCGAACGACGAGACATTTTTTCGATACTCGATGGTATCGAGGCAATTCAGTCGGTGCCTAAAAAGTATCAAACTCGATACCCAGCCCTAATAACATGGATAGGATAGCCCGAAAATGATACTGAGTTTAAAAAACATCAATAAATCACCACACTTTTATTGAAAGTACCAAATGGACAAGGACTATAATTTATATTACTATTTATGATGCGATTTCAAGTTTTCCTTTCTCTTTGGAGTGTTACAAGCTGATTGTGCATAGATAAGATCCCTGAAGTTGCAAAGACTAAACTCTCAAAACAAAAGAGATATTCTTTATAAAAGTTAAAACTCTGCCACGCCCCCCAATCTACCTCACTTTGTGGGAAGATTTGCATAACGCTGCCCTAATGTTTACGCAAAGAAAGAAGGCGTGGTTTCATAACCGCAGTTAGTGTTGAAGCAGCATGTCAGGGAGACGCTGTGTGTTTCTAGGCGAAAGCAAAAGCACTTTATTTGGCCTTCCAGAAGTAGATGCATTTAGGAATCTTTAAGATTACTTACAACAGAACAGCAATGCATTTTATGGACGACCGTTTCGTGAACCTAGGAGATTTTGATTTTGAGTCATTTTGATTTTGCTATGACAATCTGGCGCTTTTGAATTAGCTACTGTTTTGTTATTAGTTTAAAGTATTTGCTATTGACTGTTCATGCGGCGCGAGAGAGAGAGAGAGACAGACCATACGGTGCACGTCACAGTGGATTCCAGCTTCTTACCGTGGCTTGTGTACTGCAAACACATACCACCTTCATCACTGGGGGGGGGGGGGGGGAGGGTGGGGGGGGGGGGGGGGGGGGGGGGTGGGGGGGTGTGTGTACGCGACTCTGTTCCCCTTTCGGGCTCTGTCTTTACATTTATTTTGAAAGATGAAGCTCGCGATTATGGTAAGGGGCGTTACATTTCCGACGAGTGCTTGCGGTGTTCGGCCAATCACAATGCACTGGGTCAGCTGGCCAATCAGAGCAGACTGCGCTTGTTAAAGGAGGGGGCTTTGTAGAAAACGAAGCGTTTGAGAGAGGCGGGGCATAGAGGACCTATAATGTACAGTATTTGAAAAATAATGTGTTTTTTGAACATTAAAGCATGTCAACATATTCTGTTACACCAAATACACCAAATAATCCTTAAAGCAGTTCATGACCCCTTTAAATATTAAAATTTGAAAAAAAACACCCCCCCCCCCCCCCTTCCTGGCTTTGTTTTAGTTAAGCCAAAGGTTTCACAAATGTAAGCATAGAACCTGATATAGATTTGAATGTAATAGTGATTTCAGAAAGAGTTTATCGAAGATTCTTGAAAGCTTTGTTTTGTTTTCCACAAGTTGTAAATGATTATAGAATTTGTGAAAACAAAAAAAAATATTAAAAAAAATAAGTTTTTAGGCCTTTTCACACTGAACATGAAAATTTGGCGCAAAGATGCTTCTGAACCGAAACAATAGATCCCTGTGGGGCTATTCACACTAGGCACGAGCATTCGCAGCATGAAAAAGCGAGTTTTTTCTTTTTTCCGTCCCGTGTGTCGATTCATATCTCCTGCTAGAGAAACATTTTTCTGCACATGAAATATGAAAGCAAATAGACAAATGATTATGACAATATATTTTCTGTAAGTGTTTTGTATGCAGCTCATGGTATTTTTATTGCAATAAAGGATGTTTATGACAAATGATAAGCAAGTGTAGCGTATCAGAATTTATAACCCGCGCGCACTGTTTAAAGTTGTTTTTAAGGCAAGATATTAATAATAATACATTTTCAAGTGTAGCTTGATGCTAATTGTATCTCTAATTGTATATTAAGATAATTAAGATTAATATCAGAGGACAAATGCATTGTTGGTCGGCGCCACCTAGAGTGCAGGCGTGAATTAGCAGAAAGCGATCATCGTTTTCAAGCTCGGTATGAAAGTGCCGTTCTTCGTGATTTTGCCTCGCTATTCGCATCGGCGCACGGTGAAACAGCCTGTATTGATGAATGCTCCCTTTAACATTTTGAAACCCTATTTTGTGGTTTAAAAGCAGTTTGTTTCAGCTGGGCTCAGTGGATATAATGGAAACGATAGGACTCTCCAGGTTCCTTTCGGATCACTGACTCTTGTTCAACTAGTTTTGTGTGAATAATCACACAACATCGTGTTTCTCTGTTTTATTTTAAGTCTGTTCAGTGCTTTCTAATTCGGTCGCGTTTTCGCTCAGCTCAGTGAGCACATGGAGTCCTGCACTCATTTGTTTGCCCTTTAGATTAACTTTTAATGCTTGCCATTACTGTTGTAAGCATCGTTTGAACTCTCTTGCAGCCGGCAATGCATTGCTCAACCCTGGCTGGATTTTTTTTTTGTGTTTTTTTTTTTTTTTTTTGTTTTTTTTTGTTTTTTTTTTGTTTTCTTGTTTTTGTTTTTTTTTTTTTTTTTTCATGTGGCAGACTGGGGTAGGGAATAACTGTTTCTCTAGATAAAAAAAAAAAAAAAAAAAAAAAAAAAAAAAAAAAAAAAAAAAAAAAAAAAAAAATACTGAAGAAAAAACACCTATTTATGAAATGAGATGTTCTCATTATAACGTTCAAAGTTATTTGCTTATTGAGTATGAAATTAAAAAATATTGTACTTGTAAAATATAAAATGGCTTTTGTAAAAAATTTAAAAAAATAAAATGGCTTTTAGTTTTCAAGTTAAGATGCCATATATAGGGAGTTGAATTTAAAGTGACTAGTTGCTTTCAAATATTTAACTTGGTAAATTACTATAAAATTGCTAGATTGACTTTTCCGGGAAATGTACCACATGTGCTGTTCCCACAAGCACATTAAAACATCTGTTTACCATAAAAAAGTGGTGCCCTTATTATGCCTTTTCGAATATTACTTTTCATGCAGTGTGTCATGTAGCTGTATGTGAACATAAACTATCTGCAAAGTTGTGAAGCCGACAATGCATGATAAATAAAGTTATTGTCTATCAAAAAAAAGGGCCGGCTCTCAGGAATTAGAATCTTATTCTGTTACGGCTCTACGTCACAAAGTAACACATTTGCATAATGTCTGCCCACGTTCTACGTCGCCAACTTACCCGCCCACAAACAGTACAATTTCTGTGTGGTTAACATCATGTCGAGAAGATGCTGTATCCTACACTGTGAGAGTAAATTTGTTTTATCACATCTTTAATTACCACAAACTTGTTAACACTTGAGTCACTTACCACTGAGAAACGTCCTGCTTCAGTCGTACTTGCGAATCAGTCTCTTATCGATCAGCCTCTTCAACCATTTCATCATCAGACTCTGGCTCGAATTGGTAAGGTGCAATCGATACCATCCTTTCTATGTATTGACAAGTCTCTAGGGCTGTCATTCCGTCATGCCAATGGGCGTTTTGTTTCCGACACGTGCTGTCAGGGCTCTATGCTTAATTTTCTTTTTAGAAGCACTTGTGCTCATAACTTAAAAAATGTAGGAGCACGTTCAAAATTTTAGGAGCACCTTCTAATCAATAATCCAAAATTTTATCAAAAAGTAGCCTTCCCATTACGAGGTGATATTTGACTCCTCTACCTTTATTAAATGGTCCATCTTGTAAAATTCTGAAATTATTTTCTAATCCTTTTTAAAAATTGTAATTAAAATGACAGAATAAAAACCAGTAGAATAAGAAATGTAAGTTAACGCAAAATGAAATCATATTACAATTAATTTGTAGAGGTGGCACAGAAGAACACAAAAGTGTTTTGGTGTACTTTCAGACATTTAATGAGGCTCAGAGGTGGCATGAGTGCAATTAAATCCATAAATTCATGATGAGATTGTTTTAAATATAACATTTTTAATATAGAAATATTAAATGATTTAAATAACTGAAAAGATACTTTAAAAATGAAACTAAATCCACCAGCAGGTGGCGGCAAGTCACTATTTTTTTCACTGAATCATTAATTCAATTGATTCATTCGAATGGCTGATTCATTCAGTGACTGTCTTTATGAATGGGTAATCATGAATCACTGACTCCCTAGTTTGTTTAAAAACCCCCGTGTCTTCATAACCAAAACCAGCTGTGTTTGATGGAGATTCCTGTGTCTTTGTTTTACTTTTTCGACGACGAAATCAACAGATATGTTCTTGTCCATACAATGTACAGTCCCCATATTAACCTTCTTGTTTATTTGAATTCGTATTGTATTAATAGAGGTCGACCATGTATCGGTTGTGCACGATTATCGCACCGATTTTTTTGGGTGCGCCGGTTGCTGGAACGGCTGATAATGGTGTGTGTGTTACCGGTGAGTTCTCCTAGACTCAGCTCTGTGCTTTTATTTTGATTAGATAATCATCTAGTGTTCAAGAATATAAGCAGTTAAAGTGTGAGAGTATACATGCAATATCCATATGTATATAATTTTAATGCTATGGCCTTTGTGCATATATTTAAAGATGTGCATCGTGCATGACATTTGAAATGAAATGGTAACACTTTAAATAAGAGTCCATTTGTAGCATTAAGATTAATGAAAGCTGTGTAAGTATTTTTCCTTGTTAGAGTGTGTTAATTTCAAAATTTTTATTAGTATTACTGCTACTACTACTACTACTAGTATGGTTCAAGTACTGTTTTTTAAATAAAGCATTATTTTAGTTTTTGTTCAGCATCCATTTTAAAAACTATCGGTTAATTAATCTGTATCGGCCAGTGTGGTCCAACCTAGCTATCGGTATCTGCAAAATCCACTATCGGTCGACCTCTAGTATTAAATCAGTATCACATTTACAAGCTCCCTTAAAAATCATTAAAAGCTGTCACTCATCTTAGCTCATCGTGAAGTCACATTTATAATCAACGAAGCTCTCAACACTGCGCAATGAATCTCTTATTTACACACTGTCAACACTTTGCTTATTAAAAAGGATTCGTGAGATATGTCTGTGATAAATTACTCAATGCTGCAAAAACACTTAGAAACCTTTGAAGCTCCCCTGAGTGCAATCACAAGTATGATGATGATCGTGCGACTGAAATGGTTGCATTGTAGAGCCCTGGCTGTACGCGGTAGACCAATCCAGAGCCAATCTCTCTACAGCTCTGGACCAATCACAAAGGACTGCGGCATCTGACCAATCACAGCAGTTAGGGCTCACCGAAAGGAGGGGTTTAGAGAGATTCTTTAAACTGCTTCGCACAAGTCGTTTACGAATCATTTAGAAATGAGGTAAACTTAAATCTATTTTTTGAGAAAACTAACGTGTTTTTTTTACCTTGCATGCATGTAAACCTGTTTTAGGAGACTTCCAAACAATATTAGACACCCATTTTTTTTTTTTTTTTTTTTTTTTTCTTTAAAAATGGCATAATAGGGGCACTTTAAGATACCATTCACACGTCAGTGACAAATTACTAGTAAAATGTGATTTTAGTAATCAGAAATTACCTTTAAAATACTGCATTGTTTTCTTCATCTACCTAGATGAGGAGCGCATTAGTTTAACTATCTATCCAACTTGACAATCATTTTTTTTATTTCTGTGTGGCAAGCGTAAGGAACCACCCCCATCCATTTACTGCACGCATCCTGTAGACATTATCACTGATGCCAAGGGATGGGGAAAACACTTTAAACTGTTTTGGATGCATGTTTTTTTTTTTTTTAAAGGACTCTACTGCATCCATTTAATAGTACTGTTTATTATTTTTTGCATAGTAACTTGAGTCTATTTAGTAAGCCAATTAAGATTTTTTTTGAAAGCCCAATTATATTGTCCCTTAATTTTCATAGTAATTTGAGCCTATTTAGTAAGCCAATTAAGAATTTTTGAAAGATAAAACTGATTTTGTCCCAAAATTTATATTACCATAATTCAACCTTTTTTTACTATATTCTTATAACTGTAATTTGTGATTTTGCAGTGAAATGTGACCCGAACATGTATTTGACATTTTCAATCATTTTACTCCTCTCCTCATCACCACCCATATTATATTTCCATGCGGCGATTTTCTGCTGCACAGCTGTTGCCGTGATGGTGTTTTACTCTTGCGTGTAGCGATGTAGCAAGGCAGCGCTGTGGCCTGTCTAAACAGGGTTTTCAGCTGGTTGGAGGAATAATCCATCCGAGGTCTCTGGTGACATTAGTCACAGTAGCAGAGCTGATCTGAAGAGGTGTGAAAGGATGCTGCAGTGGTTTAAGGATTTCAGTGAGAGAAAGAGAGACAAGAAAAGGCAGGAAAGACGAGATTAGATCAGCTGGAGTCAGCTGATTGCTCTATGTTGTGGACTGTCTATCTGGCAGAGGCGCGAGTCGGCGAGAGAGAAAGTGGGGAAGGGAGGGCGGGATGCTGTACCATCTGAGCTGAATGTATAATCAAGCATCTGCCTCCGACATGTGAATGGTTACAGCTCTCCAGTGAGAGTGAGGGAGGGAGCGAACGAGTGTATGCGTTAGCTGGGAGGGAGGGTGGGAGTGTGTGTGCGTGTGATCACGGAGTATTCCGCTTGCGGATGGATGGAGAGGGGAGAGATGGAGAGCCGATCGCTACTACGCGAGGCAGGCGGCAGGCACCTCAGCCCCCTCCTTGACTTGGAGTGACAAGGACAAGCAGGTGGCATCGCTAACATGACAGTCTTCCCACAGCTCCCCACCACCTTCCCACAGTCACTCCTTACTGGCAGCACTGCAGCTTCTGTGCATTTTTTGCGCTCTGTGCAGAGAATATTTACTGTGATAGTGGTTGTCAGTACCTGGACTTGATTCTTTTGGTTTTGACCACCTTTAATATACGCTTCTTTTTGACTTTCCCTCCCTTTCTCTCTGTTTTTTCCTCCGTGGATTTGTGATGTAATGGCTGCAGTTTTCACAGGAAATCACTAGTCTGGTAAGCAGATGAACAGTGCATGTCTATTGTAATGCTTTTTTTTATTTAGAAATGTCATGCATGTCATTGTATTACAGTTGGTTGTTGATTTCCTGTCCCTTGTCATTTTCAGATGACTGTCATGATGCTTCTGGTTATGTGTAGCATAGTACCGTGTAGCGTGTTGAACGTCTCGATCGCAGTAATGTAGATATTGTGTGACCGGTTTGATTTAGCTGTGTGGGTAGTTCTCAGCTATATCCAGCAGTCAAATTTACTGTGCCTCGCCCCTTTTTCCTCATTTCTCTCTTTTCCTATGATGAACTTTGGCCTGTGTAACAAGCTGGCTGTGGCATTTCATGAAAGTAGGGGCGAAGTTCCCTACTACTGATACCAGATTCGGTTTGTATAGTTATGCAAAAGGAATGTAACTGTATGATGGGTTGAAAGTCCACTTTACATGAATTGCTGTCATGTTTTGAAAGACACCAAATTGGAGGAAGACAAACAATATGGAGCCCAGTATTTGTTTTAAATCTGACATTCTCAAACTGAATTCCTGCGATAGTTGTTTACCTTAAATTGTGGATTTAAACATGATTACGGAGGTCAGAATCAGCGCCGTTTCTAATCAGGGCCATCGTTCACCTCTGGCTTCAGTGTCGCTTCGGTCATGTGTGGTGACCCGAACGGTGGGTGACATCACTTTTTTGTTACTCTGAATTGCTATTTATTGTGATTATTTTGAGCTGCCTAGTGCTTCCTTTGGAGATGCATCTCGGTGAGTGAAATGGAGGCTGGTCTTGCTTTCCAGCACCATAATAAAATTGAAAGGGAATTACCTATTTGCTTCCAGCCGAGATCAGATCGCAGCTGTTTTTTACAGTCATACACAGCAGAAATGGTAATTAGAACTTTGTAGCCCTGTAGTTTAGAAGTCAAGTTAATTACTGTAGGTGTATTTTTGTTCTGAACTGTCAGCTTTAGATACTGTTATGAATATTATAGAATTCTCCAGCACTTGGTGCACCAGAGTACAGCTCACACTTCTGACCACCTGTCAAACTCCCACACGCAAATGTAATGCTGTCCTCCCACACAGGGATAACTATTTGTAGAAAATCATCATGAATTTCAAGTTTTCTCTGATACAGTGAATACTATTCCAATTTACCTGATTCTTTCTTCCACAGGCCTATTCCCAAGATGCCTACCTTAAGGGTCATGATGCATATAGTGGAAATGCACGCCATATACCGGAGCCACCCCCTACATGTTACCCTCGAGTAGACTGTAAGCCCCCGGTGATGGCCCAGGCCACTGAGACATCAGCCCCGGGGGTTGTACCATCTGATCTAGGATACCGTGTGGAGATACCAGTACCTCCCTCCCCTCCACCACCCATTCCAAAGACACAGACTGCAGTGTGTGTGTGCAATGAAAGTGTTCGGACGGTGGTGGTACCTCCTGATGTACACATGGGCCGTATGGTTCCGAGTCATAGGGTCGACTATGGTCTAGTAGGCCCAGATCCAATGCTGATCAGAGCCAGGCCTGGTACAGTGTCTGGTGGTCGCCCGCCATACCTCCACCCTCGCAAAGCTGACATGTTCCCTTCAGGTTACCATGGTGATCCTTATGCCATTCCACCTACACACTATGCGCCTGCTTCCTCCATTACCTCCCATGCTACCCACCAGAACATTGACTGGCGGACTTACCAGACATACCGTGAATATATTGATAATAAAGGTCTTCACACTCACAGTCGGACTATTCAAGAGCGTTTAGACAGCTTGCGAGCTGCATCCCAAAGTGTCCACATTGGCCCCCACTGTGGACCCCAACCTGGCTGGGGCAATAAGTTACGCCGCAGAAGCACATCTCATGACCGGGCTTACCAGGGCCCTTCTGTGCTTCCTCCACGCAGCACTTCGCAGGATAGGATGAGTGGGGCAGAGAGAGCAGCCCTCACCAGGGACTGGCCTCCTCGTAGTGTGTCCTCTGACGGCCTCATGCGGAAGCCACGTGTTCATTCGTCAGACTATGTGGAATATAGTGAACTAGTTTCTCCTGCACCATGGGCTTCTGTGGATAGGCAGCTGTATGGTAGAGTAGACCAGAGGAGTCGTCCTAGTAGACAGTCTCTCCCACCTCGGGCGCTCCTTTATCGTCCCCCAAAAGGGTATGGTATGGTGGGTGTCAGGGGTGTTGCTGGCTCCCATATGCACAGCTCCAGAACAGACATCCCACCCACCGCTGGTTTTCCAGAGCGAACTCGCAATGGACTAAACCAGGCCAAAGAGCCTCCTTCCAAAGACCATAGTGGAACTGCTGTTGGAAATCGCATTTCTCATTCGTCATCGAACCAATCAAGAACTAGGGCTGAAACCAAGCAGAGCTCAGAAACTGGGAATGAAAATCCAGTCGGATATAGGTCAGCATCATACTCTGCTCCGCCTCCACAGAGGCCACAGTGTGGGGCATCAGCTCAGAGGACACACCCACGGGATGTCAAGGGCCTACCAGTAAACGGGTCCATGCCTGTGGAGGGTGTAGTTCTCCGAGAGAAGCCCCCAATAGGGAAGGGGACCCCACAACCTCTCCGCCATCACTCGTACATCCTTGCGGTGAATGACACGGATGGATCCGAGCCGGCAGGGGGTGTTGTCTGCTGGTTGCCCAATGATGCACGCCGGGAGATGCACATGCAGAGACTGGGGGAGCGGCTTGACTCCTTCTGTTCCAGTAATCTGGACGAATCACTTGACTCCATTCCCTTCATCGGTAAGTGCACTCTTTGTAACCATAGCAACGCTAACCCAGCTACAAGCTTGCTCCAGCAGTAAGGATTGTTTTAGAGCTGCTGCAGATATTTTTGAACAGTAATTGCTTATGTGTAGACAATAATGGTGATGTTTTTTGCAATTAATTTTTTGTCTGTACAATTTGGGCCATCAGTGATTTCCCATATTAGTAATGCTCCAGTACCTTATGTGATATCAAACTGTGACCTTTCACTATCACAATTTCAAATCCCGACCCCATGTGTCCAGAAAGAGGATTATCATGGCCAAATCTTACTTTGTATTTTCTGTTGGATCAAACTCTCAAAGCTTGGAGAGTAGGAGTGACTTATGCAGAAGGTGCAAATCTAGGCCTGTGAGTGTGGCTGTTTGGAGTGACTGAAGGAGAGTGAGAGTGGCTGTGTGTGAGTCATGGTGTTGTTCAGGGAGGAGGTGGCCTTCTCTCATTCTCTTAATGCATGAGGATGGGTCTGGAATATTGAGTGATAGCTTAGCTGTGCTCTGTCACATTTTGTCTTTGATGCTTTGGTGTTTTTTGCACTAGCCTTCTGATATTAGGAATACACTGTAAGCTTCTTTCAGTGTTCGAGCCCAAAATCTCTGTTGCTTATCTTTCAGACTGATTATAATTATATGAATGTTTTTATGCATTTGGCTGTTTAGTCAAAATGATGGTTTGAACTGTATAAGCCATTTCAGACTAAAGACTAAATATTAGCTATTTTTAGCTATATCATCCAGATTTAGAAGTTGTGTTGGTCTAAACATTTATCAACACAATCATCATTTAGAATTACTGCTTTTATTTTATTAGAAGTGCTTTTATACTAGGGTCATTGACTCCAGTGGTGTCTGATGATTGTAAATCAATAACAATTAAGACTCTGAATAGATGTTGGGGTTCTCTTAGCTCTTTACTTTTTGGCATGCTCTAGATTTGGTCTTGGGTAACACATCTCCTCTTCTCTTTTTAGTTTTACTAGTTATGTGATGTGTATGTTTTGTGCAGATGACCACAATCCTAGCGTTTCTGCTTCTGACTCTGCAAATCCCTTTGCTGTTTTAATGTTACTGTCATGCTCCCAGAATTTTCAGATAGCCTGGCAAGGGAGGGAAATCGTATACAACTGTGGAGTGATTGTTTGGTTTATCAGTGTATGAAAGAAATGCATGGTTGGACATGTAAGTATATGCAAGCGAGCACGATTGGTAGAGATTTATTTTAATTCATAAACAACAGATAAATGTTTTTAGCCGTGAAAGACATTAGTTATATTTACATTGTCCTAGGATTTGTATATGATGACCAAAGTATGCTATATTTTTGTCACATGACCTTGAGTGTCATTTTTGTGTTAACATATTGGGAATCAATATGGTTGTTTGTAATTGCATTTTGATTATATCATTTCCCGTACAAACTAATAGAGATATCAAAATAGAGATGTTATGAAATGTTATTCTAAAGATTAAAAGGGTGTAATTTTTTTCAGTGTTGAGATATTTTCTCCTTAATACGCACAGTTAGCTGAATGTCAATCCTTTGCAGGTTGACATCCTAAAGAGCTGTAAACACTATGGCTCTATGGCATTTCAAAACATTGCTCAGCTTGTTTGAGCAGTCCAACATGTTATCTTGTCCCAAACCTCAGATTGTCCATTGTAAGTTGCTTTGGATAAATAATCTGCTGAAATGAATGTAGAAGAGGATAGTTGCCACCTATGTCGTGCAGCAAAACCCAGCCTATTATCCTCTAAAATTAAGCTAGGTTAGCGCTGATGACATTACAATTCTTGTGTCTTGGAGCGAGGCGATCTGTAGGCTACGCTAGAGCTCTTCAGCTAGGCCCGAAGAGGGTTTTGCACACCTTCCCCTTGGCCCTCTTTGAGACACTGGAGGATTCAGGAACTAGGACAGTTGCTTTAATTTTAGCTGCTCCAGCCCTCTGGCAGCACAGAACGGCTTTGTACTTCAACTTTTTTTGGCTAAGACCTGCAGAGGAACTCAAAAGTTTTCAGCGCTCTTGAAAACAGGACATGTCAAATTGTAAGATAAATAAAACTGTCCTCATTCCTAGAAAAAGTTTATGCAGACTTCTTGCTTGCAATAGCCGATCTTCCACTGTCGGGCCGGTGTGAGCCAGTGCTTTAAACGGGCCGGGGCGGGGCTAATAGCCTCGGACCTG
This sequence comes from Sinocyclocheilus anophthalmus, assembly GCA_018155175.1. Lineage (NCBI taxonomy): Eukaryota > Metazoa > Chordata > Actinopteri > Cypriniformes > Cyprinidae > Sinocyclocheilus > Sinocyclocheilus anophthalmus. The sequence continues at coordinate 115,488 of JADLZN010003190.1, forward strand.
TAGCACCGAGGCCAAAATCACGCTGCGTTTCCACCGTTGGGCCAGAAGCTCCGTTGCACTTCACTAAAATCTGCCCTTTACACGCCTTAAATATTATCAAAATTTGAATTATATTCCCATTTAAAATGCATAATTTCAGTTAGGGTGAAGAAAAGCTCTTGGCTTCTCTTCTGAGGCCACAAGAGGGAGTATTGAGCAAAATATTACTAATGCACGTTTATTCAAAGCATAAGATAACATGACTATCTGTGAAAAAAGTGCATAATGTTTAAAATAATGTTTATAAACCATTTATAATTAATTAAGTTGCTTAAACAACTATAAACAAATCAGCATCATGTATGTAAGCATAGTTAGGGTTAGGGTTAGGGTTAATGTTACACAGCACATTTTTCATTTAAAAACATGAGATGCAGTGAGATGGGGAAAAAAAACCCCGCCATAAAGTCTCGAGATATGTTTTTAAAAAATTAAACCTACATTCATTTTACATGGCTTTCTAAACATGCGGCTCCTTTGTGTGAGATGTGAGTGCAACAGTAATAGATGTCCCTCTAGAAAATGCGCGAAATATGTGTTCTGTGTGAACGGCTTGGTTTCAGTTTTGATGTAAACAAGATCTTCTCCGCATTGATGTTCTCTTTTTCCGCAATATTTTTAATGAACAATGCAGCAGCGCTGCAAAAACATTATAATGCAACGTCACTTACACCGTCATCGCATCTCGTGCGCCACTGCAACGTTTTTGCATTCGAATGTGGATTTTTATTTTAAATTCAACAAATATTCAAAATTCAAATTTTTGTTGACAGCCCTATTGCTCAGTGATATATTGAGAGTATTTTTAACAGTCTTTTGGAATGTTTATATTATCATACAAAATTGTCAAAAAAAATTTTTTGAAAAATGATTAAAAAAAACTGGCTTTTGTTAAAGGGATATAACAACAGATGAATAACCTTTAGGAAAACACAGAATACATTTATTTATTTTAATTTAGGAAAAAAACAAACAAAATGAATCAGAACCATTCATCTCTTCCTCTTTACTATGAAATAAACATGAATGAACATCAGAAGGAATGCTGACAGAAACAGTACAACTTACTGAAGGTTATCAATTCAGGTTAATCACCGGTCCAGGTTCAACCATGGAAAGACATCAATAAAACAGCTTGTAAGCATTGTCACGTAACATTACATTTACCACAGGAAAGTCATTCAGCCTCCGTAAACTCATTAGTCAGTTAGATTAAGAACTTTAGGTTTTGATTAATATTTGCACTGTACTGTATTACATATAATTGTTTTTACTTATGTCTTTATTATTTAATGTATGTTTCAGTAAATCTGTCATGATTTATTACAGCCACTGTTGAAATGTTTATATTTCAACTACAAATTGAAGAGAAATAAACATTTGTATTAAAGTTTGTATAGAAACTGCCTCAAGCGCAGTGTAAATGTTTATGCATGTTTAATATTTAAGTGTTGATTTATTAATTCATTATTAAATTAACTTTATTTTCTGTTTTTTGATGAACTGCAAGAGCTTAATCTAGCACTTTATTTCGAAGTGCTGTTTTTATTCAGTCTATCAGCAAAGCCCTGGGTTTTGAAATTATTGTTTTGTAGAACAATACTGTATGATGCTCCTGAAATAAAACTCTGTTAAAACATTGTGAGCAAATATTTGTATGTATACCATATATCAAGTTAGTATCAATTCAGGAGATAAGCCCTAAATTGATTCAGGAGTCCCAGCCCTTATAGCAAGGCATATTCGATGGGAACATGACTGCATAGATGAAAGACATGTTTATCTTTTTTTTATTTTCTTTACTTTATAGTAGCAGCATGTGTGAGCACACATGCCAAAGAGAATTGCGTTATTCACATTTACTGCTCTGTTCATATGTTTACAGATGAGCCAGCCAGCCCTAGTGTAGACCATGATGGCAGCCATATTCCTGCATCGGCTGTGATCTCTGGAGCTCAGGCTGTAATCTCTGACAGCCCTAGCCCTACCACCCCCAGCCCCCTCATGCGCCGGCAACTGTCTCATGACCAAGGTAAGCATGTCTGTACAGATTTCAGATTTTTTTTTTTAGCAATTATTGCCATCTGAGCGCACCACGTGAATGGATCAGTGAGCATTTTGTTGAGCTTGTTGCTGATGTTGTATTTTTGTCTACATGCATGCAGAGTCTCTCAGAAATGCCATTCTGGAATCGGGAACCAAAACGGAGCGCTCAAAATCATACGATGAAGGCCTGGACAACTACCGGGAGGAAGGCCGTGGGTAAGTGATGATTAAAAGCGTCGGATCATAATGTTGGATTACTGATACTATCATTGAGTGGTTTGACCTAACATAGTAATTAATTTCCACAGACGATCCAGCAAACCGAGTCTAAGGGTTTTCAAGAAGGTGAGAGACGCACATAAAAATCTCCCTCATAAAGAGCAGCTTTATTTAAACCAGAATGGTCATTCACTAATAATGCCAACAAAGTCTCTGTTCCAAAACCTTGTGAGATGCCTATGTTTGGAGTATTTTAAAGGGGTCATGAACTGCCTCTGAGGTCCACTTATAATGCTGTCAAGATCTTTACATCAAAAAACAACATTTTAGCAGTAATAGGCTATTTTCTGTCCTGTTTTGACCCCTTCATCCGAACGCTCTGTTTGAGTAGGCGTGGTGGATTGTCGGCTCGAAGTAAACGTCCACTGCTATGATTGGCTAACAGCTGTGTGTTTGACAGCTACATCCTTCACAGATGGCCGCTGCTGTGATTTAAGTTAAAAACACATAAATACTCAGCACGTATCAAACGATCTGTAATAACAGACAAAGCAATAGTGACCAAATAATAAAAACAGAAGGAAGGCAATGCAAAGACTGCGTTTTTCCACAACTTGGCTCTGCACAGTGTCTGCTGTTGTCGGAGCTTGTTATCGTTGGTTTCTGCGTCAGACACTGTTGCTCTCTGTTATTTAAACTACATGCGCTGAAACGTGGGTGGGGATAAGACCGGACAGTGAGTTAGGAGGCAGGCTTTGATCTATTCTCACGGAGGAGGCGTTTGCTGGGTTTAGCCACACTATTACATCATAAAGTGGCACATTCCAAAAGGAGTCTTTTTCTGAGCTTGGCTTCAATATAAGCTGCTTTTAGACTAACGAGAAAGTTTTGCGTTTGGAAACTTACAGGATGTTTTATAGTACACTGACCTCTTATATGTCAAAAGATCAAGGTGAATTTAGATTTATCAGTTCATGACGCCTTTAAGGCTTTGCCTAAAGGTCAATCCAAGATATCTCCTCTTAGTCAAATTCAAAGGCAATCCTATTGAAGTATTTGGACAAAAATGCATCCAAAGTGGTCAACGAAAATTTTTTTTTTATGGTGCAACAGTTTCTGCAAACGATTGTGGGTAGTTCATAGGCATATCATGTGACATTTAATTAAGTGACTAGTCAATGTAATGTACAGCACTCCACATCGGTCACTTGTTTAGGTTCCATTTCAGTTAGGGTGTCACCTTAGAAGGGAGCTGCCTATGTAGGCAGTAAACACAAGCAACTTAGATTTTGGAATAGAGTAAAAATTATGCACAATTAGCCAAAAGTAGATGGCAAAAAAATGTCATGTTTGTTCTGGTCTTATAGGCATTGGATGGCCATAAGTCTGATGACTCCAGCTCTAGAAGAGACTCCTCCACTGAGATCTTCAGTGACTCCACCAAGGAGGGTTGGCTGCATTTCCGACAGCTCAACACGGAGAAGGGCAAGGTGGGAAAACTGATGTCTCAGAAGATCTCTCTTCACTACTCGTTTCCCATAGTTTTACTATCATACTATACTTTACATGCGTTCTTCTGTTTACAGCGAGTAGGAGGCGGTATGCGGCCGTGGAAACAGATGTACGCAGTGCTGCGGGGACACTCCCTCTACCTCTATAAGGACAAAAAGGAGGGGCTTGCTCACGTCAACTCGCAACTGGAGGACGAGCCTCAATCAATCAGCATCAAGGCCTGCTTGATTGACATCTCTTATAGTGACACAAAGCGCAAGAATGTCCTGCGGCTAACGACTTCAGACTGCGAGTATCTGTTTCAGGCAGAGGGTCGAGAAGACATGCTGTCCTGGATAAGAGTCATTCAAGAAAACAGCAACCTGGACGAGGAGGTTTGTTGACAATGATAGTGTTTTAATGTGATCGCTAAGGTATTTGTACAGTTGTGTGATATAAATAAGTAACATAGTCCGCATGTAAAGCCAGATTTGTCTAATTGTGCATACTCTGTATGCTCAACTTAGACTAATTAGTTTGTCCACAAGGTGCAAACACTGCCAAGTCCGGTGTTTCACAGTCAAAAGAAACAGATGAGGTGGAAAATAAACCACTAGAGCATCAGCAATAATAGATACCTGCTTTGGTGAATGCTCGTGTGAGGGGTTTAAGAGATAACCACAACTCTAGTTTAAATGAGTACAAAGACGTTTTATCAGTCATGACTTCTGGAGAGAAATTCCGGAGACCCTAAACAAGGATGACACTTTCTAGTGCGGATGTTTACACACTATCAAATGGAGTATCCTCTGCATTCGGCTGTACACATGCGCTAAGTATTTGCATCATAATGGTAGTATACTTTGGGATTTAGACATCTTTAATGTTGACTTCATTAATGAAGTGACACCTCAAACCTAAGTATAAAGAGGTCAACAGATGCAATTCAAAACTGGCCATGGCTGCATATTCGTTTCCTTCTGTTGAACACGCCAAAATTGGATGAATTGGATACATAAACAGTTGAAGACTATTGCGATCTTGCTAATGGGCACACCAATTGGGCACACCAAACTACCATGTGATTAATTACTGTAACCGCAGGGAAATGACAACCGGATAAAGCTGGACTGGCTGGTAGCCAACTGGCCATCACTATCGGTTATCCTGCTGTGACGTCAAAGGCAGCAGACAGGGAAAAATCTATTTTAGGCTTTTATGTGTGTTCCAAAAATCAGGCTCTGATAAAGCATCTGTTGTATACATTAAACTATTTCTGATATTTTCAGAAATCTGATTTATATTTTCTTGATTTATAATTTTTATTATTTGAACAGCTAATTTTGAATCACAATAAATGGAGAAAGTTGTGACATAATGCTGTAGTTACAGCATCTACCAACAGAGGATAACAGGGCCATGCTAACCACTCAGTCCTTGACTCCTTTCTATACAGTGTCTTATTACACATTTAAAATGTCATGTGAACAGCCTCACAAAGAACTAATATGAGCAGGAAATCATAGCAGATTAATATCATCATGTGAAGTCTGTGAACCATATCTGCCCCCTCAGAGTTGACTGCACAAGCATCATAGTATTGCATAACTTTGTCCTGAATTGAAACCATGTGAAAACCAGCTTACTGCTAACACAACAAGGCTTTGTCATTGGATGAAATCAGTGTCGAGGTGACATTGTTTACTGAAAGTGTGAGGATTATGGGTAGGCTTGTTGTTAATATTCGTCTCCTGTGTTTGCCAGAGGAACTGGTTTGCCTTAACGCTCACAATCAGGTTTATGTTGCTGTACTCGGAGGTTTGCATGTTACCACAATGCTAATGATTCTTTATCTTGTGTTTTCAGAATGCTGCCGTAACCAGTACTGATTTGATCAACAGAAAGCTCAAGGAGTATATATCCATGAGGTAAAGAACATGTCCTAGAGACCAGCAGGTTTGCCTTGCCATAAAGGCCCTGTTCCAAATCCTAGTGAGCTGCCCCACTGAAATTAAGCTCTGTTAGCTGTCACTCACATTGAACACCAAACAAAAAGCATGGCCACGCACAAGACTTGACTGGCACTCATGGTTGATTGACTTTGCTACTAGACATGATATTTGAAACGAAACCGAAATTGCAGTATGGCTTAGCATAATTATCAAATTGCAAAGGCTATGATATAAATTAATAAATACATGCATTATGTATTTTCAGAGTGTAGAGTGACTACTCTTACATGTAAGCAGCTAATGATCTTGTGTTTTTAGTGTCTCGCAGCGGCGTGGTTCATGTTAAATTATCTGTATCTGCATCTGAGTTTGGGTCGATTACAACGTGCATTTGGACACTAGTATGTATCTTTTTCAAATGAGTTATAGAAGATATAGAAAAATAAAGTTTAAATTGATACTTCAGATTCATTTGAATATTAATATTTTCCTCCAAAATTAAAGGCTGTAAAAAATATATATATTTTGTAAATATTCAATTTTTTACAATTTTACAATGAAATTACGTAGTTAGTATGATTTATTATTGGGTTGTTTGATTGAGTATGTATGTATGTACTAACATAATGAAAACCTCAATATCACGCCGTAGACCTGAGTGACACGAGCTGATAGGCAGAGCACGCTGAGTAGATTGAGCAAACTTCTTTTGATTGATTATTATAGTCTATATTTATTATTTTGTTCTGTACCCAATATTTTTAATATAATATTTTAAATATAATATTTATACCCACATTTTATTATTACAAATCTGTGAAATAAAGGCATCGGGTATCAGCAAGTCCCAACAATAAAAAGCCCATCGTACTGCTCGTTATGACAAAAAAGTGGCATCGGTGCATCCCTAATTCCTTTTTTCTTCTTACCTTACATATATGATGAGGTAGGGACACACCAAACTGACACCAAAGAACTAGCGCTGAGGAAAGCAATGCATCGCATCGCATCGCCTGCATTGGGGCAAAAATGTTGCACTAGAAGACACTGGACAGACTACAGCAGATGGCCATTTAGCGTGTACGCTCTGCACTTACATGACAGAAAATAACTGTCCCATACCAGCAAGTGGCAGTCGTCTGTATTCGGCATTCAAACAGGAAAATCGGAAGAGCTAGAATTGTGGATATACAAAACAAGCAGCGCTTGCTTTTACCATTGTTTACTCCAGCCGTGCTCTGCTGAGCTCCGCTGCCAATTCGACATGCAGAATCGGTTAAAACGCAGCTGATGGCATTTGACTAGTGCCAATGGTGCGGAACACACCGAAAAAACTAAAGCCGGGCAATGCTCAAAAACCACCCGACTTTGCCCGATGGCCAGTCATCAGCTTGGTGTCAGCTTGGTGTGTGCCGAGCTTAAGATTGCCCTGTGTTCAGTGTCCAGTAATATGTGTGTCATTACAGTGCACCCAGCAGTAAGACAGAGCCGTCACCCAAAACCTCACGGCAGTCCCTCAGCATTAGACACACCCTGCTGGGCAGCAGCAGTAAGAGTCAGAGCCTCTACTCGCCCAGAAACGAACAGGAGAGGAGTAAAGGTAGCACACGGCATAATGAAATAACACTGAAACCCATCATGTGTGCTTGATCTCAGTGAAATGTTAATGTTAGCGATATGTGTCTCAGATGACTCCAGTCCTCCGAGAGATAAAGCCGCTTGGAGGAGAGGAATTCCAGGACTGAAGAAGAAGCTTCAAGATAAGAGGCCCACTGCTGGCGTCATGTTTGGAGTACGACTGGATAATTGCCCTCCTGCACAAACAAACGGAGTAAGAAATTCAAGAGATTACAAATGCACTACTGCATAATGCAAATTAAACCATTATGGGTGAAACTCACATAAACATGTCAAGGTTTCATTTCATTCCAAGAGCAAGTGGAAAAAAAACATTTTAATTAGATTTTCAATGAAGAAACTTACGCCTTAACAAATTTTTGCTTTGTGACATTATTAGTATATTTCCCACTCTATGTATCTGAATGTTTTACATTTGAATCTTTTTAAATTTTATATTACATTACAGAGAAGTAAAAAAAAATTGTCATGATGGGAAAATATGAATGGTTCAAAAATAGGTTCCATTTTCTTAATGCAAAATTGACTTTGGGGTGAAAAATTACCTCCTTTTGGAGTTTTGTGACATTATATGGTATTAAAAATAACACTAACTATTGTGTTATAGTTTGTTCCTTTGATCGTGGAGGTGTGTTGTAAGTTGGTGGAGGAGAGAGGGTTGGAGTACACAGGCATTTATAGAGTCCCTGGAAACAACGCTGCCATCTCGAGCATGCAGGAGGAACTAGACACTAAAGGCATGACAGACATTGATATCCAGGATGATGTGAGTAAACACTTTTGTATTGTGTGCTATTATACATGAGCGCTGGTACCATAAAGACAGACCTGATCTTTATGCTTTTATTTTGTTCAGCAGAAGTGGCGAGACCTCAATGTGATCAGCAGTTTGCTTAAGTCCTTTTTCAGGAAACTTCCTGAGCCTCTCTTTACTAATGGTGAGACACATTGATCGCATAGAATAGATGATTCTTCTGGCTTTATACAAAACGCATGGAAAATACTGTGTGCTGTCTCTCATAGAGAGCATCTCATATCGAAGGAAATTTTGCATCTCAGCTCTTTTTTCTACACATGTGGAGGAAGGACTCCTCCAAGAGGACAACATGGGCCATAGCTCATATGGTCATAGAAAACCAGGCATAGTTTCCAAGCCTGAAAATGTTTTATATATATAGAGAGAGATTTTGCGTATGTTCAGCTGAGGGTACCCTGATTAATACACTTCAGGACTGTTCTAATAATGCTTGTTTGCTCTGATCTTAGATAAATATTCCAACTTTATTGACGCCAATCGAATGGAGGACCCTGTTGAGAGGTTAAAAACACTGAAGAGACTGGTACGGTTTATCTGAAAACCGCTGTTGATTTACGAAATACTGACATTTACTAGATTAGAGAAAGAACAATATTTTAAATCAGCAATAAAATCCTCAACAGATAACGGGTATAAATCATATTTACTATGCTTATTCTGCCCAGATTCATGAGTTACCAGACCATCATTATGAAACACTCAAGTTCCTCTCTGCACATCTCAAAACTGTCTCTGAAAACTGTGAGAAAAACAAGGTATGGGCTTTGTAAAGGTTCGTTTCATTTACCCGGTCTAGGCGAGTTCAACAACCTATTACAAGAAATGATGAATGAAAATACTTTAATCAACTGGTTTTGTAGATAGTATTATGTCACTGTAAATCATCACTTTCATAAAAGTTACACATTAAATAATATAATCAAATCATAAAAACTGCAGTGTTGCTCAATTTTGTCTGTCACAGCTTGTCCGAAGAACCTGGAGGCTGGAAGCACAAATGCTTGTTGTGTGACGTGGATTTCTCTTACAGATAGAAAAGCATTTGAAAGCCAGTAACGGAATCTTTTTATGTATTTAATTAGATGGAGCCACGTAACTTGGCCATTGTGTTTGGCCCAACTCTTGTCAGAACCTCTGAAGACAACATGACGCACATGGTCACGCACATGCCTGACCAGTACAAGATCGTTGAGACACTCATTCAGCAAGTAAGAGCTTTTTTCTTTCATCTCTGTAAATTGATGTCTGAATTCTGCTTAACTTTCTGTCTGCTTTACTCTTCTACAGTGTGATTGGTTCTTCACAGAAGATGGAGATGAAGAGCCAACGGTGAGTCTGTAGTTTCCTGACGTTTTTTCTGAGTGGATTTCTGAGCCCTAAACAAACATCCCCCTGCTATCACTCTCCAAGAACTGGAGACTTCAGGGTAACACTGGTCAGAAAAATCCCTTAGTCATTTTCTCAGTCCTTCGCCTCCCATTTCTCACCTGGTTCACTCGATTTTGTTAAAAATAATAATAGTAATTCATTACATTTATATAGCGCTTTTCTAGGCACTCATAGCGGTTTATATTGTCTGGGGGAATCTCCTCATCCACCACCAGTGTGCAGCATCCACCTGGATGATGCGGCAGCAGCCATAGTGCACCAGAACGCCCACAACACACCAGCTTATTGGTGGAGAGGAGACAGAGTGATGAAGCCAATCAGTAGATATGGGGATTGTTAGGAGGCCATGATGAACTGTAACTGTAGAACTATTTAGTCGCAGACAACATCGAGGAACTTCCTACTCCCTTACCGGGAGAGATTTATATTTTTGGGACCCCAAGGAGAGTTCGGATCTGATGCATTATTTCATTTTTACAGAACAAAAGCTGCATTACAGGTATCTCTGAAACTAGGGTTTGAGGCAAGTTAGATGCTTACTTGAATATAGCTTCATGCAGCTTTGCATCTTTATACTGAATTGATGAGAACCGCTTTAACTCTTAGCGTACAGTGCACAGGTCATACACTCATAGCATACAGTGCTCACCATGCTGTCTTTAAAAGGCTGTGGATACTGATCCGTGAGTTAAATCCACTGCTGTTTAATTCAGACTTGCATTGTCTTTTAAAAAGCTGAATACAAAATCAACAAAGAACTAATAAACTAACCACTTCCACTGTATTTCTGCTCTTCACTTTCATTCAGTAATAAATTCAAAATTTATTGTAAGTCCTGATTTGCTGGAAAATAAGAGCACATGGATTTATTCAATCACTTTATGGACATGATAGGCCCCAAGCATTTGCATGTTTTGCATGGAGGGTGAAACTGCCACTGCTCACAAAACACATAATCTTTGCAAACAGTGTTTTATAAAGAAAAAGACAACATTTGTTTGTTTGGAAAAGCTCAAACACACACTGCTCAAAATGGCATCGAAAGTTCGCTATTGCTCATGTTAATGACATATGAATTTCACCTCTCTCATTGCTTGTTTTTGTCAGACCACCGTGGAGCAAGAGAGCACAGTTCAGTCTCAACCTGTGCCCAACATTGACCATCTGCTGACCAACATTGGCCGCACTGCTCCGTCACCGGGAGACGTCTCAGGTAATCTTGTGTTCATAGTCCAACTGTTCCAGCCTAGGGCTATGAGTTTAGAAGAATGGATATTACTTAAAACCAAAGTGAGACGTTCAGTGTGTTCAGATGTTACTGTGTGTGTATGTTCACACTCTCTTACTATATTTCAGATGATAAGCAGATGCTCATGCTTTCCATTAGATCTGTCAATGTTTAGAGCAGAACAAAAGCAAGCTTGCCAGAAATGTCTTGGTGCATATGTAAAGGTGAACTATTTTAGCAATTTTGCGTATTTGATGAGCTATCTGAAAAAATTGGATAAAATAGTTCCTATGTATGTGAAGCTTATGAATCAACCTTTTTTCATTGAATTGTTTCTTTACCTTCCGCCATTGTTTTAGACTTGTTGCCTTTATTTCAATGCTATGATTTCTCCAGAATTCTCCTTTTGCTTTGGTTTGTATTGGTTTGAACCTCACTCATTGTCATCCCTCCCCTAATGCTTTAGTCTCCGTTATGACTCCACTCCTCCTTTTCTTTCAGTTCTTTTCCCTCCTTACCCTTCTCTTGTGCTAACTCGGCGTGTTCTTTCCCAAAAGAAATGGAAAAATCAATAATAAACCACCAAAGGATTGCCCGTCTGACCCATCTTGTCTGTAGTGTTTTTCTTCTCCCTTGTCCCTGTCCAGCACTGCTCACACATTACCCAATCTTGACACAGGCCAAGTGGGCGGCGTCTATCACTCGGTGATGTCACTGATGGACTCTGTAATGTCTGTGATGGACAGCTGGGACTGTAGGAAGAAGGAGGAGTGTTGTCCCCAGTGTAGCTGCCTAGTCTGCAGAAATCCCCGATTCTTATAAATTGAAAGCGAATCCGGGACAAACCCACCAGAAAACAAAAGAAACAAAAAAAGAGTGTCAGAGAAGTTGATATTTGTCATCGTCGTGCTGCACGTTTCATATCTTATAAGACTATTATTAACAGAGAGGATACACAGCTGTGATGGTGTAATGTGTCTGAAAAGCCTCTTTGCTGTCTCTCGTTGTCTCTGAAGCTGACCACAAGGAGTTCTAGCATGGTATGGTCTTCAGGATTTCCTCCAGTCTTGTGGCGTACAGTAACTGTCATTGATGATGTCTGAAGGGGTGTGGTGAGGGGCTGAGCCGGCTCAAATCATAAAGCTCCCGACGAATGTCATACCATTCAAAAGCATTAGTATCTCTTGATGGAGAGTGAGCAAAGGGGCTTTTGAGTGGTGAAGTAGCCCATCGTAAGGACTCGCTTCCTCCTCGTAGCTGCTCTACCACCTTATAGCTTTGGCCCCTTTAGCCCCTTTCTGCCCTCCTGTCATATCTGACCCTTGTTGTCCCTTGTCATAGTCTCTCAGTGCTTTAATTCATTCTGCATCTCCATGTTCTGCACCGACAAGCTGATACCGTTCAACACAAACATGGTTCCCCAAGTGACTGATGTTAAATGTAAATGGCGATTTTCTGCGACGTAGCAATGACTGACTGCAAGCGTTAGTTAGAAACCATTTAACTACTCATGAAAATGATCAGAGACGTGATGTAGTGGCAACCAGTGGAAGTACAGACTGTGCAGGTCGCATAGTACACCAAAGCACAGTATAACAACATGGCGACTGCTAAAACGTGAACTATTTAAAATGTTCCACAACAACTTGACGTCTCTGTGTCTGTTTTATAAAAACACACCTTATTATCCTGTATTTCAAATGTCCCGTATCTAAACTTGTTGCAATGATCACAATTATTTAACCTAGTTAGGGTTGGGCGATGTCTACCAAATTGGCATCAGACACGATTTCCTACAGTGAAACATCGGCGATGGACTATGGCATCATCTATCGGCCCAACCCTAAACCTAATAGCCACTTATTTCCTTAAAATGCTAGAAATAGCATGAAATATATTACATAGTGGTGACAAAATTACAAAGCAGGTGAAAAAAACACAAAACTTAACTTCCTAAACAAAATCAAACATGTTATGTTTGCAAGCTTTTTTGCGAACAAGTGGCTCAATATGTATGCGTATTAAGCATATGAATCCCATGATGCAATGTAACCTAAGCTAAGGTAGGTTTACAAAAGTAAAGAATAAAGCACACTCAGCCATCACTAAAAAATAGCAGCAGCATTCAGTTTCCGACCAGATTCGCTACAACTCTCATCCCTTAATACATAGTAAGGATGTCCATCCCTGCCTTTGTGATGTCTCTGAGTTGGGAAAGAATGCCTGTAGACGTGTTCTGCTGGCTCTGTGTGTGTTTGTCAGTGATTGGCGGTTTAACTGTGGACAGGCTGTCTGTCTGTGTGAATGTGTGCATGAGCTGCCTCCTGTCTTACTGCACACTGCCGGGTTCTTGTCATCACTCATTTCTCTTTCCTCCATTTCTCTCTGTGACATGGCTTAAGTGTGTCGCCTTCATCTCTCAGATCTCTACATGACTCCACTGTTTGTGCTGTTCCACTGCTGTTGTGGTGAAGGATATTTACTTATCGTCTCCGGCTCTATGTCCCTGCTGTATTCCACTTAAAATATCTTGCTTACCTTTTTTTTATCCTTGTTTCACTAGATTCAACCACCAGTGACTCTGCTAAATCAAAGGTGAGTACTTTTTTTTTTTTTTTAAGGAGATCATTACAAAATCAGTACATACAAAAGGAGACAATTCCCTGAGATTGATCACATTGCATTGTAAACTTACACTTGTCGTTATGTGCTTGGTTCTGTAGCAGGGTTCCTGGGGATCTGGTAAGGACCAATATAGTAGAGAGCTGCTGCGTACTTCCATCTTTGCTAGCCGCAAACGCAAAAAGCCTAAGGACAAGCCTCAGCCGAGCAGCTCTGACGACGACCTGGATGCTAGTTTCTCTAAGAAAGATCTTCCAGTGCAAAATGATCCAAATTGGCGTGCTGATGACCAAACTGAGGATGCTGAGAGTGAAGTTGGACTTGATGACCAAATAGAAAGGACAGAGGATGATGAGCAGAGCCCAGGAGACAGCCTTGACCTAACCTCTGAAAACAAGCAGCTAATTTCCGAACATCTGCCCCAGGAGACTTGTTCTTCACCTAAGATCATTGCATCGCCCAAACCTAGTTATCACATGACTCGCCAGAGTTCCCTGTCTGATCCTCCCTCCAACTACGATGACGGATGTGTCTCGGATCTGGGCACGCTTAACAGCACCAGTTCACAGGCCTCAGTACCCAGGATGAGGCACGGGAGGACACCAGGCCACTGGATGGAGGATACAGGAATGGGCCCAGGAGCAGAGGTCTGCTCTATCACATCAGATTACTCCACCACCTCCTCCATGACCTTCCACACAGGGGTGGAGTCTATCGCCCTCAGTCCGGAGGTGCAATCTGTTGCAGAAAGCCGCGGGGATGATGCTGACGATGAAAGAAGCGAGCTCATTAGTGAGGGGAGGCCCATGGAGACTGACAGTGAGAGCGATTTATCGGTCTTTGCCGGTGGCCGAGATAGCGGGCCGACTGAAGATAGCAGACAGCTGGAGGGCAGCGTCACACCTCTGCAAGATGTACCCAACCTAATCCCCTCCCATCGAATCATCGCGTGCGACACCCTGGCACGCAAGAGAGGGAGTCGGCAGAAGACGGACAGCGAGTCTTCAGCAGACGGCAACCGCAGTGACAAGGAGTCTAGTCGGCTCTCGCGAGTGTTAGAGGCAGTCAAAGGCCGCTCCACCGGCAGTCTGAGCTCTTCCTCTCGCAGCGAATCAGAGCGAGCCGAACCCATGTGGCGAATCAAAATCACAGACCGGTTAAAGTGTCGACTGAGGACGTCAGCAGATGACATGTTCGGGGTGGGTTCCCAGTGCACCAGGTCACCCGAGACTCGAAGTAAACGGAAAAGCAATATCCGCCGCAGGCACACCATGGGTGGTCAGCGGGACTTTGCGGAGTTGTCGGTAATTGGGGACTGGCAAACAGTCGAGAGCAATGAGCTCTCGGCTATGGATCGCTTAAAGCCCAAGTGTAGTTCGCAGGACTTCTCCATCAGAGACTGGATCGCTCGAGAGCGACACCGAGCCAGCAACCCTGAAGTTAGTCTGGACTTACTGGACCTGCACCCTTCCCGATCACGGGACCTGTTATCCGCTGGGTCCTCGCACTCCCACTTGGGTCAGCTCCTTAATGGAGATGTAGCGGCCGCTCAGAGCAAGAGCCTAAGCCTGGCTGCAGATGCCCACCCTCACAAACTCTCTGGTGCACAAGTGGTCCGTTCCCGTTTCTATCAGTACCTGTGAAAGTGTGTGTGAGTGAACGCTCATGTATAGGAGTACACTATTTGAGTGTCTGAGTATTGGCATGTTTTAAGGTACTTGAGTGATGCTTGTAAGCCATGTTGGCATCAACGAGTCGATATCATGAGCGAGAATGTGTGTGTGATGTGAGATCGAGAGAAAGAGTGTATGAAATTGCTATCGAGCGTTCTCGGAGAGTTGGAAGAAATGTTTTTAAAACATCCTGTGATATTTCCTTCTGTGAATGAAATTATGTACCGATCCAATGTTGTACAGTGAACAGAGGCCCTCTCACTGTTGGCTGAAGTGCAGTATTGCTGGAAAACTGGGAGAGCTCGAATTCCAGCGAATATGGATTTTAGATTCGAGACGTCACACAATGGAGCAGTTGTAGTTGGCTTGGAAATAAAGGCAAGTAACCGAGAAATAGGCTGAGCAGGTAGGTCAATAGGATGTTGAGAAGACTAGAGTGTCTTGAGCCTTGATAAAAGATTAATTTTATTGGAAGTGTAAGCGCCTCGTGTTGCGATAGATCCTCAGTAACCAAAACAAGAATGTATTTGCTTGTTGTAATACTAAACAAACTGCCATTTTCATTTATGAAGTGTATATATTTCCCCTTTTTGTGCTTTTTTTAGTTTATTCTGCCTGTGTTTGGACTGCTTTGTGTGCTGTGCTTTGGAAAGGTGTCTGTTTCGTTTTTCTTTTCTTTTTTTTAAGTGCAGTGCATGGCAGACACTCGGCACAGTAAACATTTTTTAAATAACGGAAGACAAAAAGGAACTCCGTTTTACTGATGCAATTTGCAGTGTACATGTTACTGTTTGTTGTAATACGACTACTGAGACATGATTACTGTCTCTGGCATAAAGCTGGAAAAAAAGATGAGAAAAGAATGGATTGTTAAAGAACAAATCAGGTGTCTTTGGATCATGAAAGTGCCTCATATTGAATACCGATCTTGGGTTGTTGAGGGTGCCACATCTCAGATACATAATGTTTTAAAGATATGTATTTTATTTTTTTTAAATAAAAAAACTCAGCCACGCTTTCACACATTCATGGAAAAATGAGACGCTTCCATTCCTACAGCATTCCTCCTGGGTCTTAACACTATTTTAATGCATTATTGTTTTAAGTTTTGCATTTGGTATTTTAACCAGACTTGAATTTTAAATATTCCTGTAAAGTAAGTAACTTAATTGTACATATCTATTACATGTTGTAGCTGCTCCTCATCCTCCGGTCATTTTCATTGCATCAATTTCTTTTTGTAAGTATTGTACGATACAGAGGTGAGGTTAAGGGACCCGGGAGAGTGAACGCGAACATGCTAATCGTCTCTGGGGTCTCCAGTCTCCCTGTGTGTGAACAATGCCTCCCTAACTGTTTGTATCATGCTGGGTCTGCTCATATGGTGGACGCACATTGTAAAACACTGGAAAATAAACCCTTTTTTGTCTGATAAATAATTAGTGCTGTTATTTCATTTCCTCATCAATTTCTGATTTACACCACAAGGGGGCAGACTGCCATTTCAGGAATTTGCATAATTGTGATGGTTAAGAACAAAACGCTGAAACTTTATCCAATAAATGTGAACAGCATAAATGCAGCCATGCAGTATCTTGCTTTTAAGTGAATAAACAAAATAGCTTTCAAAATGCTTTATGTACAGGGTACACACAAGTAGGGACCAAAACAGTTGTAATTGACACGCGTCAGTGCGTCTGCTTACAAGACAGGATTTCACTTACAACAATAAATTCAGTGGAACCACATAGGAACATTCAAGCTGTCAAAAGTAACAAGACGTAAATAGATACATTAAAACAAAAGAAACCATCTTGCCTCCATGCCAAATTATAGAGCAAGAAAATATATTCTATGCATAACGTTTTTCAAAGACATTTGTAACCACATATGAGAAAAACAAGACACATAAAACACAGACCTGCCCAAAGACACTAGTCCTATGTATTCTGTGTTCACAGATAATCTACTGGATTACTTTACAACTCAACTAGTACACAGGACTGTAAAGAAAATGTTCTTGGCAGGATTGTGGCATGGTTCTCTTTGATAACACAAAACTTTATTTCTAAACTTTTTTTTTTTTTTTTTTTTGGGTCCATAATATTGTCCTAGCCTCATGGACTGCCTGTCTTAAGCAGGTTTACTCCAATAAGGCACAGTGACTAAATGAATATCCATTTGCAGCTGCACTAAAAAAAAATTAAAAATCAAGACTACTTTTCAGAAAGGGCCGATTCACAAATGAACAATATGCCATTGTGCCCTCATGCGGACGCTGATGTGGATAGTTACAACAACTGTTTTACAGTAGCACATTTGATGGAACAAATAGCCTCATGAAATGAGCAGAACAAATTCCTGTATAAATTTGTATGTAAATGCTTTATGCACATTTGTTCAGCTCCAATAATTTTTTATGTAAATTACCACAGTCAACTGACATATGAAATGGTTTTATAAATATTTCGCACAAATTCATTCAGCATGAATAGGCTTGATAACGATGACATTGACGACAGAAACAAATGGGTTCACAAGGACATTTATACCCAAATAAAGGCCCTAAACTGGTTTGAACTCATCAGAACTTTACACAGCAGGGAAAATAATGCTATTGAGTAAATTTGCAGCTTTTAATTCCGGCCAATCATTCTTCTGTATATTGTGCTGTCGTCTCTTAAAGCTTTCTGTCAGCAATGCATGAATTACAGAACACAAGCAAAAGAGTTTTGACTGAATCACGCACGTCCAGCTGGTTTTCTCACACTGCTTGTGTGGTGCTGTGAGTATGAATTGGTTCATCATGTACCTCCACAGGTTCTTATATCACCAAGTCATTCAGATTCTTTCCTGAAGGCAGTGAGCCAATCAGAGTTGAGGGGCGTGGTCTATGCAGAGGCTCAGGAGAAGCCATCAGAAATACTATGGGGATGGAGGAGTGGGGGATGGAGAGGAGGAGTTTGCATATTGGGCTGTAAGCTGGCTTGTGCTGGATCTGAGCAGAACTTTAACCATCATCCTCGTTGTCCTGCTCCACTTTATCTTCAGTCGGTATCTCTGGGGGTCTGAAACACTCTACGAAGAAGTTGACCAGCGATTGACTCAGATGTAGCTGCGAGTCTCTCGAGTGAAGGAAGTGGCCTTCATCTGGGTAGATCTGTCAAACAAACAAAACTCATTCAGTCAAGTACCAATCATTTTACTACACTAATGTGACTGATTTCTGAATGTGTGTGTGTGTGTGTGTGTGTATCACACACACACACACACACATATATATATACAGTATATATATTGGGGAAAGTTACTTTTAAAAGTAATGCATTACAATATTGCGTTACTCCATAAAAAGTACCTAATTACGTTACTTAGTTACTTTTTATCTAAATTAAGTTATACGGTTACTTTTTGCGTTACTTTTTAAATCTGGACAGGGCTTGCTTGTTTGTTTTTAAAATAAAAAAGTTATATTTCTGGCAAATATAAAAGCCTTTCACACCAAAAGTGAAATGAATGCGCCTCAGGCTGAAGGGAAAGTACAGTAGAATGCAGAAGAAGACATTTCAGCACTTCAGCAATAAAAAAAGACACAATGTTTGTCTAGAGTAATTTTTGCTTATTATTATGGTTGAACTGGATCATCGAAGGTCAGAAGCAAAGACAGTGGTTAATAGAATGGGATTAAATACATAAAGGATATTTGTGTTGTTTAACATTTAATTATTGCAGGTTTGCGTCATATTCTGAGTTGCATTATTTTTATTCATTTTGAGGAATACTGAATCTGTGTTGTTGTTTTTTAGATGAATTAATGCATATTCATATTTATTTTAGAACTACAGTAACATCTTCTGATTTCTCTCAACATGGGGACAGGAGAGCTGTCAGTCAATAAATTGAAAAGCATTAAAGCAGTTGCATTACTTTACTAGTTACTTGAAAAAGTATCTGATACTAACTTCCAGCGTTTATTTTGAATGCGTTAACCCCCACAATGGTATATATAGAGAGAGAGAGAGAGAGATAGAGAATATCTGTTTATTCAGAATCTGTCATATACATCAACATAACAGTTCAATATTCATTACTTATTTTTGAGTGTTTTTTTTGGCATTTGACTGTGTGGTTGCTAGGGTGTCTGAGTGTTTTAGCATGTTGCTAGTGTGTCTGAGTGTTTTAGCATGTTGCTATGTGGTTGCTAGGGTGTCTGAGTGTTTTAGCATGTTGCTAGTGGTGTCTGGTGTTTTAGCATGTTTGCTATGTGGTTGCTAGGGTTTCTGAGTGTTTTAGCATGTGTTGCTAGTGTGTCTGGTGTTGTAGCATGTTGCTATGTGGTTGCCTAGCTAGGGTGTCTGAGTGTTTTTAGCTGTTTGCTATGTGGTTGCTAGGTGCTGAGTGTTTTTAGCATGTTTGCTAGTGTGGTCTGAGTTTTTAAGCATGTTTGGTATGTGGTTTCTAGGGTGTCCTGAGTGGTATTTAGCACTTGTCTATGTGGTTGCTAGGGTGTCTGAGTGTTTCTTTTTTTTCATGTCATTAATGGTGTCTGAGTGTTTTTAGCATGTCCCTATGTAGTAATTAAGGGTGTCTGAGTGCTTTTAGCATGCTGCTATGTGGTTGTTAAGGATGTCTGAATGTTTAGCATGTTGCTAAGGGTGTCTGAGTGTTTTTAGCATGTTGCTATGCAGTTACTAAGGTGTTCTGAGTGGTTGCTATGTTTCTAGGGTATCTGATTGTTTTAAGCATGTGTGTCTAGGGGTGTCTGAGTGATTTTAAACTGTTGCTATGTGGTTGTTAAGTATTTCTGAAGTTTGCCATGTTGCTAAGGTGTCTGAGTGGTTTTAGCATGTTGCTAGGGTGTCTAAGTACTTTTTTGCATATTGCTAGGATGTCTGTGTGTTATAGCATTTTGCTATGTGGTTGCTAAGGGTGTCTGAGTGTTTTTGCATGTTGTTAGGGTGTCTGAGTGTTTTTAGCATGTTGCTATGTGGTTGCTAAGGGTGTCTTAAGTGTTTTTTGCATGTTGCTAGGGTGTCATACGTATTTTTTTGCATATTGCTGTATTTCTGTGTTGTTATAGCATTTGCTATGTGGTTGCTAAGGATTTCGAGGTTTTCGCATGTGTTAGGGTGATCCTGAGTTTTTTAAGCCAGTGTTGCTAAGGGGCTGTGTGCGGTTGTTTTGTGTTGCTATGTGGTTGCTAGGGTGTCTGAGTGTTTTGTTGCTACAGTGTCTGTGTGTTTTAGTATGTCGCTATGCAGTTGCTAAGGTGTTGTGAGGAAGTGAATAAAAATATCACATCTCTCCTCACTGAGTCACATGATTTGAGGTGTCATTCAAGTCTACAGCACAAATGGAACAGAACGAGTTAATGTAATCATTAATTAGTGCCTTGCCCAGACCACAAACCCTTAGTATATGTAACAGTAACTGTGACACTTGATGCAACAAACACCACTAAAAAGATGTTACATAATGCAGAAATGTAAGTGTCAATAGCTGAGAGCTTAAATAGCAGCTGATCAGCACTTACCTGTAATGTATAATTAGCTTTCTCATTTATCAGATGGTTGATCAATTTGGCCGTGTGCTGAAAATGGACTTTCTCTGTGTGAACAGAAAGACATTTTACACAGTGTCAGTTAAACAAATGAAAGAAAAGCATGTGTTTAAGAAATAAAGAAGTTAAGCACAAGAAGCTTTGTTGAAATCAAGGGTTACCGTCCGCCGTCGGGTGAATTAGCATGAGTTTTTTGTCCCTCAGTTGCTCCATGTGGTCTGTTAAGCATGCCATCTGAAAATAATACAAGCCAAAACCATATGTAAGAGAGAGTGCTGGGGAGATGACTTACAAATTGTAGTCTGTTACTGGTTACATGTTAAAAATTGTAGTCAGTAGTTTAATCGAGATTACTCATTTTAGGTAATGTATTCTGACTACTTTGGATTACTTTTAGATTACATTTGACATGACTTGTTTATAGATTTAAATGGGATTATTGTTATTAAAAAAAGAGAAAAAAATGTATGACCACTAACCAACATCAGAAGTTGCAAATGTGTTGTTAAATTATAGAAATATTAACTTTAAATCTCAGTAAATATTTAGGTCAAAGTGGTTTGACTGACAAAAAGAATAAATAAATTATGAATAATGTACTGCCATTGTGTGAATCATTTGTAATCATGTAATCCATAAAAAGTAACTGTAATCTGTTTGAGCATTTTAAAATGTAATCTAATTACAAGTACTTAATTTTTTTTATCTGATTACGTAATCCAGATTACTTGTAATCAGTTACTACCTGTTAAATCTGGTAACAGATTTATTTGACCTGACCCTCAACCATCTTATGTTGTGTGCATTACCTCATATCCTCTCTTACTGGACTGCGGTGATCCTAAATAGCGTTCAGAAAATGCAGAAGCTGCAGGACAGATGATCATCAGTAACACTGAAATTAATCCATTCATTTTATTCTAATAAATGAAGGCATGTGTGATCAAACACTGGATATGACATCATACCGTATAAAGAGAAATCAGTGATGGGGGAGATGACGGTGCCACACTTGATTTTGAATTGAAACATATTTGTATTTTCATCTGAGCGTAATAGTCGGCTGGCCAGATATCCTCCATATGCCTGAACAGACAAAACAGGTTATTAGTGATGAGTGAACATAAATGATGCTGAATGATACAATCATGCATCACATGGTACAGTTTCATCAAGAGAGAATTTTGAGAAGATTAATATGAATCCAACAATACAGACTTCTTGAAGCCAACATGAAATCAAAACTGATTCTTAAGATTTAATATGTGTTCTTGCTTTTGAGTTTTGAACGAGTCATCAGTGCATGTTATTACAAATACACAAAATGTCTTTATAATCACTCATCAAAACTGAATAACAATCGCTTTCTGGGCAGGGTTATTATAGTAAACAAAAACTATCTTTGTTCATTCTTAGCTAAAATAAAATATAAATGTAAATAAAAAAGTTGAAGCACTAAAATTACTAACCTTAAATTTTTTTTAAATTAAATAAAACTTAATAAAAGTGGATAATCGGATGCCCATTTTCCCCAAGCTTGATATGATTTCTTTAAGTGTCTTAATGAAAAGTCTGTACATAGTTTGGTTAAAATTCTCATGTAGTGTAAAAAAACACCTTTTTACCCTTTCAAAAACAGCTCTTTTCAGAGCAAGACGTTTTGTAGCATTTTCCTTTAAATGTTAATGAGCTCTGCTGACCCCGCCCCTCTCATTTGAGCAGCTCTCAGAGAGACTGTTTACTTTAGCCGCCTTCATCGTGAAGCTTGCTAATTAGCACATTATTAGGAAAGGCGATTTGCAAAAATTCATTAAAAAACATACTCACTTCTTCTGTAGATGAGGCTGGATCACGAATGATTCACGCAAACATAGACGCATTTATTTAGATCGGGGGCGCATTCCCTTCAAATACAAACATAATCCACTGTGTCTTCAGCGCTCAGATGTCGGGAGTAAATGATGACTGCTATGTTCATTATTACATCCAAAAACAGAACACCTCAATCACTTGTTAGGAGTCATTCTTTTCTACATCTGCTCCGGCGGTGAAACATTGGTGGACTGATGACAGTCACTCAGGGGCGGAGCTAAGATAAGACTCCAGTCTGTGCTGAAACACTACTGTCAATCAAACAATCATGGGAGGGGCCTGTCAGTGTGACATCACACAGACAGGCATCTATGATCGGCTCTATTTGTGAAAGGGGTAAAGATTTTAGTAGATTAACAAAAAAACACTGTGTGGATTTTTATCATTATAGGTTGGTTGTGTACACACACTGCTAACACACATTTCAGTTCAAACAACTTGTAAATGTGCTTGTAGCATCGGATGACCCCTTTAAATAAAAATGAATTAAACCTAAATAGTAATATTAAAATATAAATATGATGAAAACACATCACAGAATTACCAAAAATTTAAATGAATTAAAACGGAAAATATAAAATTAAAAGCTAATTCAAAATATTAATACAAATTATAAAAGTATATAAATAAAAGTAAAATGCATAGGCCTAATGTGATATAAAAGCGTTTTGTCATGCTACCTCATTACTTGTTGGAAAAATTAGCTTTTGGGAAAAGAAAAAAAAAATCACACTACTAGGTAAGCAACTCAGCTATTCTCACACTACTCAAACATGTCACTCATTCCCCAAGTCACCAAGCACCAAGGCACCGAACCCCTAACTGCTCCCCGGGCACCGCAGCATAAAAAAATGGCTGCCCACTGCTCCGGGTGTGTGTTCACTGCTGTGTGTGTGCGCTTGGATGGGATAAATGCAGAGCACTAATTCCGAGTATGGGTCACCATACTTGGCCACATGTCACTTCACTTCACTTCACTTCAAACTCACCTTTCCAGAAACTCCAACTCTTGAGCTGTCAATGTATGGCAGCTGTGAGATAATTCTGCAGTGAATCATAGAAGAGATGTAAGCGTGAAGTAAAGTGTTCTCTCAGCACTGCTGCTGCTGTAGTTTTAGTGTTGTTCATGTAGATGGTCTGACCTAAGAGCTTCCAGCTGGTCTCTCTCCTCAAACTCCCCCAGTTTCTTCTTGATGCGGTGGAGGAGGTTTGTGCCCTGAAAGCCACTGCCGCGGCCGTCCAGACGCATGACTATGGTGTTGAAGGAGCTGACCAGCACCGTGGTCCAGTCCACCTGGAACTGCTCCGTCACCATCTGACCACCAGGGGTGCCGTCCCTACCAGAGCAAAGCAAACGTGTCGGAACCATCCGATCAAATGCCTCAAAACAACGTCACGTTTTGATACCTTGTACTTAGAACCCACTGGGTGAATGATACGATGAAATATCCGGGTCACAAAAAAAAGAAAATTATGTAATAAATAAATAATCAATCAAGCCTATTTAAGGTCTTTTAAGGTGTTTTTTTTTTTTGGCACCGTTAGTCCTCCCTCTGTTTGTGTGTGTGTCAAAATCTGCTAAGAGGTAATAATTATCATTTTTTAAGAAGTGTTTTTTACATTATTTACACTTTTTCTATTATTTACAACAGGATCTGCATGCATTTAAATAAAATATTTTGGTTATAAGAGACAAAAAAAGCAACTTAGCACATCAAACCACTCCTTTCTGGGTAATAAAAATCAAAAATTGTGAGCATTTTTGACAAGCCAGACATGTCAGTCTCTGAGTAACATGTAATTTAAGCCATAAAATAAATATAAGAAACTACGCAAAAAGCACTTCGCATGTCTCCAGCATGTTTTATAATTACCCAAAAATCAAACATAGTTCACCGCTCATATCACGTCCGTCAAAAACTTAGACTGGCCGTCGACTGGAATATTAGAACTAAAAACATTAACATAACACACTCATGGGCATCAATCACTGAAAACTTGCCAGCTAAGAAATAAATAATTATTACCGTACAATTATGCTATTTTCAAATCCACATCATTTGAATATTATGATATCGATGTCGTGTACTAAGACCGACGGAAAATGAAAAGTTGTGATTTTCTAGGCCGATATGTCTAAGTACACGATGTAACTACAGAAGAGTCAAGTTTTAAATAGGAAAAATATAGAAACACTTTGGTCATGTTTTGAGCGAGATGCTAACGGTCTAATCGGATTCAATGATCTATGCTAAGCTACAGCTAAAAGTGCTACCGCCAGACCCGGAGATCGGCTGAATGGATTTGAAAACGGTAAAACTCAACTGTTTAACTCTAGGGGAGTTGGAAAATGAGCCTATTTTCAAAAATAGTGGAGTGTTCCTTTAAATTGAAATGAGTCCCTGTAGTCTCCAATTTGACTCCCATATGCTGATACATAGATTTGGAAACTGGACAGGTGATATTTCTAAAATGTACTTTGATCACTACCTTCTCAGTTGCTCAGATACTGTGTATATAATGACATCCAGAATGGAGGAAAATAATGTCACAAAAAAAATGGACATTAAGGTACATTTAATGAGAGTGTTTTCATGAGATTCACACCAACTTCACAAAGCAACAGCAGCACTGATGTAGTCACACTAAGAAAATAAACACATTAGCACAGCTTTAATGTTAGTACAGGTTTTAGTCCGGTCTTTGCTGGACTAATCCGCTGTGGGGATCATGTATCAGTTATTCTGTGTGTGGTGTGTGTGTGTGTGTGTGAGTGACTTACACCAGCAGCAGTAAGGGGTAGTGAGCTGTCTCTGTAAACCCCGCTGGCTTCACAATCTGCATGTTCAGACCTGTGCAAATGATGGGAAAGTTACTGTGCTGTGACGATCCTCAGCTTTGCGAAAACAGACTCGGGGAGTTTGATGTAAGATACTCACAGTAGTCATCTATGCTGATCTTTTTGTACTCTACTTTGGGCATCTGCGTGTTGTTCACAGTGGTGTTCAACTGCTTATTGAGCTCCACATCCAGCAGCTCTGAGTGAATCACATACAGAAGATGGTCAGAGAAATATATTTGTCTACTATAAAATATACACTATTTTGGGATCAGCAAGATCTTTTCGTGATTTTGAAAGTTTCTTCTGCTCACCAAAGCTGCATTTATTTACAGTAAAAACCAATCATGTGAAATATTTATTTTATAGCAAGCAAGTCTGTTTTGTCCCGCTTCCTCTTTTCCCCCAAGAGGCCGCTGATAATCACTGCTAATTATGCTAAACACACAGCTTCGGCTCACACTCTTAAAGAAGAGAATCTGAGGATGTGGTGCTCTAACACAATCGATAAAGGTTTATCTCACATTGTTGCGTTTTTCTTCAAGCGCCTTCAACTTCTGAACACGGTTGATAAAGCGCATATCTAGGTCTTCTATCGTGAGAAATACCGTTCCAGTAAAGTCTTGGGTGCAGAGCTGATAAAGTGAGTCCGTAGCTGCTGATAGTGTTTGAATGCAGTAACAGACTGAGGACTCACTCTCATACTCTCCGTCTCTGGTGCTGTAAACGGCTGTGTGGAATGATCCAACAAAAAAGTAAGCCAGGATCACCCAAATGCGCAGAAAAACACAGAGGTGAAGATTAGTTTCTGACAGCATATACTGTATACAGTGGGTATAGAAAATAATCACTGCCCTATAAATTAATCACATTTTGTTGCT
Organism: Sinocyclocheilus anophthalmus; assembly: GCA_018155175.1. Lineage (NCBI taxonomy): Eukaryota > Metazoa > Chordata > Actinopteri > Cypriniformes > Cyprinidae > Sinocyclocheilus > Sinocyclocheilus anophthalmus. The sequence continues at coordinate 141,754 of JADLZN010003190.1, forward strand.
TTGCAGCCTGAAAAGAAGACGGACACCAGCTGTATTTACTCTTATAACATTTCTATACCCACTGTATGTATATTCATGTCATCACATCTCAGAAAAACACGCTGGCCTTTATTGTGCATCTGAACATCACTCTATATCATGCTTGTTTTATGCATTACTGTATATTCTGGGAGTTGTCTATGTGAAATATTCTATTATTGTAGTAACCTCTTTTAGGTGAATCTGTCTCTAAATGGCATGTAAAAACACTTTATATGTTGCACAGATGATTTCTTCCTAAGTGGATGATTTTTGGCCAGAATAGCCTCTAATCTTGTCTGGCTTCATGCTACAGTTACCAAAGACACGTGCATGGACAATATACAGACATACATATAATATAAACTGGTAGGCAATAAAAAAAATTGATAGAGAATTTTTAAATATTTATTTATTTATAAAGCAGTTTCACTATTTAAATAAAACCATTTCAATAAAATAAAATGTAAATAAAAAACTATTTAATTAAACGCTATTTTCAATTATTCAAATTTGTGATACAATGGAAATTGTCATAAGGACTATTATTATGTAGTACTTTTTTTAAATGATGTTTCAAAGAAACCTGTATATCATGATATATATCGTTACTGACCATAATGTTAAAAATATAGTGATATACTGTACAATTATACATTGTGAAATATTATTATTTTTCTATTTTAATATGATTTAAAATGTAATTTATTCTTGTGATGACAAAGCTGAATTTTCAGCATCATTACGCCAGTCTTTAGTGTCACATGATCCTTCAAAAATCATTCTAATATTCTGATTTATTATCAATGTTGAATCAAACATTTATCAGTGTTTTTATTGTTTGCTGAATAGAACGGCGAGAAAAGAGAATGAAAAGAACAGCATTTTTCAAATAGAAATATTTTGTATTTTTGATCAATTTAATGCATCCTTGGCTGAATAAAAGTATAAAAAATCTATTATAACAAATTATTCTGACTGTAATTACTGATTAGATCAAAACTGCACTATAAAAATATATATTTTGAGATTTTTATTTTGTTTTATTTTTTTGTAGACATAACTAATTTTTTTATACATTTTCCAGACAACAAGGAAATTTAAGTTCATTGGCCCTCAACTAAGCTGAAAGTTCAACTCAACTCAAACACATATGTGACCCTGAGGCACAAAAGCAGTGTTAAGTCGCTGGGGTATATTTGTAGCAATAGCCAAAAATACATCGTATGGGTCAAAATTATTGATTTTTCTTTTATGCCAAAAATCATTAGGATATTAAGTAAAGATCATGTTCCATGAAGATATTTTGTTAATTTCCTACTGTAAATATATCATTAGTAATATGCATTGCTAAGGACTTCATTTGGACAACTCTAAAGGCGATTTTCTCAATATTTGGATTGTTTTGCACCCTCAGATTCCAGATTTTCAAATAGTTGTATCTCGACCAAATATTGTCCTATCCTAACAAACCATACAATCTGAAAACCTGTAATCTGAAAAGTTGACTAAACAAATAGTTTTTACAGTGTGGTTTTGGGTTTTTCAGGAATTCATCAATGCACTCAAACCCCATTTAGGATCACTAAACATGGAATAATTATACAGCACCTAAAATGGATCTTCTTTACTATCAATGCATGGTTTGATCCACACAACAGGTGGGAAGCATCAGCTACACAAGAACTGATCTTTCTCTGCTGAGGTCTGGGGAAGCATCATGCTGCAAGGACCATAAGGCTCTGTTCTGACTTCATCTAATTAAAAACACAAACACTGACCTTTCCTTGTGCCCAACAGACCCTGCTAAACAGATCAGTGACCATGGCAGCCATGCTTTATTGCTGGTAAAACACTCAGCAGGGTAAGGATGTCATGACTAATCTAAAATGTGAACTAATCAATTAGCATATGAGATATATAAAACTAGCAATGTAGAAGATTGGTTTCTTAAGACAACAGTCTATTATACAACATCTGACCGCCGAATGCAGCAACTGACCAATCAGAATCAGTTATTCTAGAGAAACCATGTAATAGAGTACATTAGTACCAATCCACTTTTTCAGCGTGGTTGGTTCTGGAAATAATTTCTCCTTTCATTTATACCATATAGGGATTTTTAAAAATGTTGTAAGCCACGAAACAAACCAACCAGCTACGAGGAGAATCACAACATTACAAACATTTACTTGTCGGACTAATCGGACAAAAAGACAAAGGAACAAGACTGTGTACTTAACGATTTTGGTGATGGAAAGTACAATCCCATAAAGCATTGTGAATGACATTAATCAAATTAAAAACAATGGAGAAATATAAATCTTTTAAAGTTGTTGGTTGTATCTATAGAAATATACTTTCTGTATAGCATCATGGGTAATGTAGTTTTTCACTTTTAAACAATTCATTTAAAAATAAGTTGAATAAACACGAACAGACAAGTTCAACACAGCCACATACAATCGATAAACAACCTTGGAGCTCACAACAGGTCTGTCTTTAAAGGTTTATCAGTTATTGTTAAAACTCAATTTCCCTATGGAGAGTTTGGGCCTCTGGAACCGGACAAGTGCAACATTTGGGTTCCAAAGTAAATTTCACATTCATTTTCTCCATAGGGAAGCTAAGCTCTCAAACTACATGGTTTTTAATTCAACTATGTCATTTAAAATGCTTCATGGGATTCTGGTTCTTTTCCTCAAAGCAGTTAAGTACACAACTCAGTCTTTTTGTCCAATTTTTTTGCTTCAAATCCAAGTTTGCAGTGCTTTGATTCAGCTTGTAGCTGGTTGGTTTGGTTCATGGCTTGTAACTCTTTTAACACGACCTTTTTAAAATCCCTATGGGAAAAATAAACAGCATTAGTAAAAAATAGTTCCGGATCCAAGGCTGTTTAAAAATGTGTTTTTCCGTATTGTACTTTATAGGTATAAGACAAGTTATTTACAGTTGTTTTGCATAGAAAAAGCATTAAACCTTTGCAGTTGAGAAGGAAGTAGTTAGCATCTGGACTGAATGATCCGCTGATGTATCCACAGCTTAAATTACAGGAAAGACAGCGGCGGTTGAAGGATCCTGTGGTGTTGGCGCTAAAAAAACAACACATCATCAGTGCAATGCTTCCCGATGACATCAGTGTGTGTCACATCTTCTGTCATACCTGTAGAGTTGACGCCGTCTTGCATCATCTTCTGTACTCAGAAAGTATCTGCAAAGACATTGTTGTTACAGATATCCATTTTAATGTTTCGAAAGGTAATGGCATATTGCTTTATTTTAGGTATATTTCTGACAGTTTTATTGACAATATGGATAGAATCAAGCATCTGGGTCTTTTGAATGCTGCTGATCACACATGCTTACACAAGTTTGGTGTCCTCGTTGTAGGCTAAAATCTGCGTCACGTCCCAGTCTCCTGACGTCAGCGACTGTAGCGTGTCTGTGCTGCTGTTGGGCTGAAAGAGACGACAAAAGGAAGTCACTCCATACCTTTAACATGCTCTTAAAGGGATAGTTCACCCAAAAATGAAAATTTGCTGTTTATTTACTGAACCTCAGGTTAACCAAGATGTAGGTGACTTTTTTCTTCAGTAGAGCAGTAAAGAAGATTTTCGGCTGAAACCGTGGTCCTTGATGATTCATAAAATGCAAGTCAATGGCTACCGTCATTTGATTAATGTTCAGTTTCTTGCACAGACTGATCATTTTGCTTTTTAAGAACTCTATATATCGCCAGGAACCACAGGTATTCATTTTGTGTTCCTTGATAGGCTTTTTTTGACGCTCAAGGGCCGGTAGCCATTGACTTGCATAATATGAATCACCAAGGACCACAGTTTCAGCTAAAAATCTTCTTTACTGTTCTACTGAAAAAAAAAGTCACCTACATCTTAGTCGGAGGGTGAGTAAATTAACAGCAAATTTTAATTTTTAGGTGAACTATCCAATTAAAGTAGCGTGTGGTTTCTCATTGTCAGCTCACCTGGGAAGTGGACATGGATATGTGGAAGAACTTCCCTCTGCCTCCTTGTGGAACGGCTCGGGTGAAGAAGAACCTGTATCCGTCTCTGGAGAACAGCGGGGGTTCGTTCTGCAGAGAGATTCAAGTCTTCCCATCAGCGAACACATCCCACACACCGTACGTGTCTCTGCTCTGAGACGCAGTGTGATGTGTGACTCACCTGTCTGTGAAGCCAGCTGTCACTCTCATCTTCATGTTTCTGAAAACACACAGACAGATTCGTTTTTTTATCGGTATGTCTACCATTGTGCGACAAAATCCTTTATTCACAACCGAAACAGTGACTAATCTTTTCTTTCATTGAACTGACGTGCATTTTAATACATTTGGATGTAACAATAGGCGCTGTCACCCTTACAGCCTTTTCCGGAAAATTAAAGGTCATGATGTAATTCTCAGACTTTCATTTGTTATTTTACAGTCTTAATGACTTTGCTATTATTATGGACAATAGTGATAATTAAGTGTGTGTGCTAGTGTATATCAGAAGGTACCTTTGTGCAGATGCCTGTTGTGGCCTCACACAAGGTCAGGATGGAGTTGTTCTGCGCTCGGTTCAGCCAGTTTACTGCTAGTTTGGTGCTGGTTGCCCACTTCACCATGGTGATGTAGTAATCTTTCCTGCAGAGAGAAGCTGGTTAAAATACCACTTCAAACTGCATCAAATAGAGTCTGTGTACATTTTTTTGTGAGTAAATGTGTTTAATAAAAAAAGCTTTGGGCAAAATAGATTTTGTTCATTAGCTTAAAGGGATAGTTCACAAAAATGAATGTTTGTGAAAAAGTGATGTTTATCTGCTTACCCCCAGGCAGATGTAGGTGACTTTGTTTCTTCAGTAGAATATAAAGATTTTTAACTCAAACCGTTGCAGTCTGTCAGTCATATAATGGCAGTCAATGGGCTCCACGACTTTGAGAGTCAAAATCATACACAGACAAAACCAAATTAAACCCTGCGGCTCGTGACGATACATTGAGGTCTTAAGACACGAAACGATCGGTTTGTGCAAGAAACATAAATTTTTTTTACCTCTGATCCACCGCAATATCCAACTGTCCTGAGCGCGTTCACAACATCCGGCGCGTGACGTCAAATAAATACGGTCGGGCAAAAAATCCCACGTTGTCTGATGATATATCAAAATCGTCTTCCATTGTGATGACCTGTACTTCTAAATATCTTTAGATCATCGCAGTGCCAGTGAACACGTCTGCAATCTCTCTGCACTGTGTAAATAATGAGTGACATATACGCGTGACAGATCGCTTCCGCACATGCGTCTACTATCTTAGATATCGACCGCTCCAGATACGTTGACGCGTCCGCCATTTGGAACGTATCGCGGCCCTTAGAAACAGTCACTAATGAGGCATCTACTTATATATATATCTATGTCTACTATGCCAGAGCACATACACGCGTCACGCGCCAGATGTTGAGAATGTGCTCAGGAAAGTTGGACATTGCGGTGGATCAGAGGTAAAAAAATTATATAAATACTGTTCAGTTTCTTGCACAGACCGATCGTTTCGTGTTTTAAGACCTCAATGTATCGTCACAAGCCGCAGGGTTTAATTTGGTTTTGTCTGTGTATGCGTTTTTTTGACTCTCAAAGCCGTGGAGCCCATTGACTTCCATTATATGACTGACAGACTGCAACGGTTTGAGTTTAAAATCTTCGTTTGTGTTCTACTGAAGAAACAAAGTCACCTACATCTTGGATGCCCTGGGGGTAAGCAGATAAACATCAGATTTTCATTTTGGGGTGAACTATCCCTTTAATTCAAAAAATGCTCTAAAAAGCTTTCCTTAAAGCCATTTAAGCCATTCTTCTGTCGAGTAATGCAGTCCATTAGTCTGACTGTAGCCTGTTTACAGAGTTAAAGTATTACAATATCGTTCAAAAGGTTAGGGTAAATATTTTTTTAAATAAATTATGCTTTTATTCAGCAAGGACACATGTAATTAATCAAAAGTGACAGTAAAGAGATTTTATAATGTTACAAAAGATTTCTGTTTCAAATAAAATACTCTTTTGAACTCTTTTTCATCAATGAATCCTAAAAAAAATATATCATAGTTTCTAAAAAATATTAATCAGCACAACTTGATATCAGAAATGTTTCTTGAGCAGCAAATCAGCATATAGAATTATTGTCTGAAGATTCATGTGACACTGAAGACTGAGTAACGATGCTTTGCATCACAGGAATAAATTACTTTTTTAAAATGTCTTTATTGTCTTGGTGAGCATAAGAGACTTCTTGAATAAACATGAATATGAAACTTACTGACCCCAAACATCTGAATTGGTAGTGTAAAATTATTTAGAAAAGTGAAGTTAGTTTTTAAAGGCTCTAGTTTAATTTGTTGGATGCTGACATTGAATATTTTAAATACTCCCCTAACTCCCCTAAAGCAAAAGATAAAGTTAGTAATCGAATAAGCATGTTGTTGTGTGGTCACTGGCAGCTCTTCACCTGATCCTGGGGTCCTCTGGTTTCCTCATCCTCACTGTGTGTAAAGGGCCGTTCAGACTCACCACTGACAAATAAATATCAGGGTTTTCCTCCCCGGCCTACAGAGACAACAGAGATTTTGTAACTGGAGTATCTCCTTCTCCTCCTCCTCCGATGGGACCCTTAGAGATAGTTCACCCAAAAATGACTATTCTGTCATCTTTTACTCACCCTTAAGTTCCAAACCTGTCAGAGTTTTTTTCTTCTGTTCAACACAAAATCAGATATTTTGAAGAATGTTGGGAAATAAACAGTTGCTAGTAGCCATCGACTTCCACTGTGAGAAAAAAATACTATGGGAATCAATGGGTCACCAGCAACCATTTGTTTACTAACATTCTTCAAAATATCTTCTTTTGTGTTCAACAGAAGAAAGAAACTTATACAGATTTGGAACAACTTCGGTGAGTAAAAGATGACAGAATTTTCATTTTTGGGTGAAATATCCCTTTAAACGGCATGATTCTAGAATACAAACACATACGTAATTTGTGCAAACAATTTTTATCTGGTCCATTACATTTCAACTGGTAAAGCGCTAGCAAAGCTCATGGGTTCAATTCCCAATGTAGGCTATACTTTGAGTGCACTGTAAGCTGCTTTTGTAAAAATCGGTCTGGCAAATGAATACATGTAAATTAGGTATGTTGTGTAAAAAGAGACACATGCAGATGGACAGTTATTGCTTGGCATGACTGTTAAGAAACCTGATTTAGTAATATCACTACAGTGCTTAAAGTGTCAGTTCACACAAACATGAAAAATCTTTCATCATTTACTCACCTTCATGCCATTTCACCAAAAATGTTTTCATTCATTGTCAAAATGAATATTTTTAATATTCTCTCATAATTTTTTTATCCATTCATTGAAGCAGAAGCTCAACTGTGTGTGTTTTATGCATGAGGAGCAATGAGGTTTGTTCTTGTGCGTCAAGCAATCATGATTGAGCTTCTGTTGACCATATCTGATGTGCTCTATGTATGTGAATAACATAATCAAATAAATCAAATCTGTTTATCATATAAAGTGATCAGGTCTTGGATTAAACCACTTGATTCATATGGATTACTTTTATAATGTCTTTATTTACTTTTTTCAAGCTTGATTTTGGTCAAATTCCAATGGATGAAAAAACAAAAACAATGACAGAATATTAAAAATATCTTCATTTGTGTTCTGAAGATGAAGGGAAGCCTTATAGCTGGGAAAGATCTGATGACAGATTTTTCATTTTTGGGTGCACTGTCCCTTTAAATGCACTCAATACAACAGCAGCCATCAGATCCCATTTCAAGGTTACAGTGACACACAACTAAGACTTGGTTTGATCATAAAAAGAAGCTGCAGAGATTTACTTTAGGGTAGCGGTACTCCTGTCCGCTGGGATACAGCGCGTTTGTGAACATGGGTATCTCCATCCTGGGCACCAGAGTGTCATTGATGGTGGCATATGCCAGTCTGAGACCATCTGGTGACCACCAGTGAGCGATGTGACTCTGGAAGATCTCCTCTGTGAACACAAACAAATGAAATGTTAAACACGAAACTGAAGCTTTATACTAAAGGAAGTCTACACTGCACACAAACTAGTGATGTGAGTCCAGTAAAGCTTTGTTGCGTGGTGACCGCATCTCTGTCAGATCCTGATATGCGTTAGAGGACTAAATATCCTTTCAAGCAAACGCGGACAGAGGACACACTGCAAAATACATAACTGCACCATGTGCAAAAACAGCCTTTGTGATTTATCGCATCCATTCTCATCCATCACTCCATAAAGCTGACAGCCGTGAGCTGGAGGAGGAACAGAGAATGTAAAATATGACTGTCTGTAACACTGCAAACTGGACCTCGAGCTAATTAAGACATTATGTAACCTGAACGGCTCATTTGATTTGTTTTGTTTATTTATTCATTTGTTGGTGCATGAATATTCAAACATATTTTTTCATAAAAGCAACAATCTACTTGTTTATTTAAACAATATTTTGTTCATAAATATAAGCCCTGATGTTTGCAGATGTTCATAGATATTTTGTATAATTATTCTGTTCAAACCTGCATCACCTATGAGCACCTGGGACATTAACTGCTGCACCGTGGCTCCAAAGTCTTTGAGGAATAGTTTTTTCACCATAATGTCATTACAAACCCAAATACTTTTCTGTAAAACACCAAAAGAGAAATTAAGCAGGTGTGTGTGTTGTAGGCAGCTTCTATTCTGTCAGTGTTATTTTAGTAAAATGTATATACTTTTATAGAATTTATTTGCTTTTATTTGATGTTTTCTGTTTTATTTTAATTTTAGTTTAAATTTTAGTAACTCTGTAATGTCATTTTAATAGATTTTTATAGTAATATTTATATATTTTTACTATTTATTTGCTATTATTTTTAGTTTATGTTTTAGTAGCTCTGTAATGTGCTTTTTGTCATTGTCATAGTTCTTTTTAATATTTCTATCTAGCTTTAATTTCGTTTTTTAGTTTTAGAACATTTCAGTGCTTCATCTAATTTTATATCAGTATCTAATATGTATATTTTATTTTATTTAACGGGGGTTTTTTTTCCAATTAACAAAAACAATTTTTTATAGTTTTAGGTTTACTTAATAACAACACTGAACAACAAATGTAGACGAAAGTACCATGAAAACACAATTATTCATTTGATTCATAGTTTCATATTTTCACATAACCATTCACCTTTGTTTAATGGAAAGGAGCAGCTTAAACATTCTTCAAAATATCTTCTTTTATGTTCCACGGATGACACAATTTACGTTTTATCCCTTAAAGTTCCTGCTGTGAAGCAATTCTTGCTCTGCCTGTTCTGATTAAATGCTATCTGTCATGAAAGGTGAGACCACAGGATGGCAGCAGCATCTTTTTACAGCAGAGAATAAACAGATGTCATAAGAGCATGTGACTAAGAATAGCCTCATACTGAGATGTTAAAATGTAATTTATTCAAAGCTGAATTGTCAGCAACATTAGTCTTCAGTGTCACCTGATCTTTCAGAAATCATTGTAACATGCTGATTTTACACTCAAAAAACATTTTTTGTTATTATCAGTGTTGAAAACACCGCATACTATTTGTGAGGAAACCAGGATTCTTTAAAGAACAGAAAGTCCAAAAGAACAGCATTTATTTGAAACAGAAATCTTTTGTAACATTATAAATGCAATGTAAGGGAATGAGTCCAGGCTGGCAGGGATGTGGATCTACATACAGGTCATTTATTAAACTAACAAAGTGAACTAAAGTCAGGGAACATGAGAAACAAGGAACAGGGCACTCTCAGTCGTGGTATTGAAGGTGGGAGAGAGCGCTGTACATTCACTCCCCCCACCTACAATCCCTGTCGGTACGAGACTCGAACCCACAACCTTTTGAGTTACAAATCCGAATCTCTAACCATTAGGCCAAAACTTCCCCGTCACCCTTATAAACTAACCAAGATTTAATAGATGCAGAACTGCTTGCTGTATTTTACTGGCAGAAGAACCAAAGCTCAGCTACACACAGCTGATGAAGAGATGGGATATGATAAATGAGCTGCTGCTGACCTGCTTTACTTCTGCTCATAAGTACAGCCCATCGTACACACACATGCTGAAAACCCTGTTTACCTTCTTAATACATGTTGCTGGTCTTATATTGTGAATGATTCATCAGTGATTTAAAAGCGGGAAAAAATACTATTTCATCAAAATGAAATAGTATTTCAAAACTTGCTCTGCCATTAAAATGACTTTCCTTTTCAGCTGTTGTCACCAAGGTCACTTCAGTTTTAACCAGCAGCATTTCACTCTTCCACAATTAATTGCAATTTCCAGTTAATGCCAGATGGATAAAATAGCTACAAAGTGACTCTTAAAAAGCTTTCTGTAAGATGTTTTTTTCCCATCATGCAGTATTCCCACAATGCAGACGGCATAGAGCCAGGGAAATCCGTGTGTGTGAATTTGAGTGTAAGTAAACACTTGATATAACTAATAGAGAACGAAAAAACACAAGTCTAAAAGAACATAATCCTAAGGCAAACAGTATTTTAAGATGAGATGCTACATTAATCATCAGGAATATTAAATATTGTGTATTATTAGTATTTGGTATGTATTATATTAGTTTAATATTAAATTAAATATGATTAAATTCCTGATTGTGGTAGATTATACTTGAACACTGTCTTAAATCACACTATTGCACAATAGATTATAAACAGGTTTAATCCCAATGCTGTTAATACACAAACAGGTCTAATAATATCTGCATTTCATTAACAAGGACTGAATATTTTTTTTCCACTTCTATATGACATATGTTTAGCATTTGCAGTTTGTATGCTTATGATGAAATTAAAATACTGTGGAATGTCACATATCATATCCCAGACTAAGGTATTGAAAGAGTCTGTTGTGAAATGAACTCAGTATGAACGGGTTCAGAGAGACACCAGCATTCATGCTTTGATCTGATTTCCCTACATATTTTTCAGAAAGGGTCCTTAGTGATGAGTATATGAATAGAGACAGTGTAACAGTTAAATGCATTTACAGTAATTATTTTTCTTTGCAATTATACATATCAATAATAACATCAATTGTTATTATTATAAGTAATTTAGCAAAGTAATTGAATTAAAATAAAACAAAGCAAACAAACAAATTACCCTGTTCAAAAATTACACGTATTGTTTATATAATATTGCATGTTGCATAAGTATAAAAGTTATTATTATTATTATTATTATATCAATGTATTTATGTGTAAATTGAGTTATTATTTTGACAATATTTAAATATCGGATATGTCCGTTTTCATCAGGAGGTTCTAAAAAACTAAACACATCAGACACTCACAATCACTTCTGCTCTTTTATTACATGCACACACTCCTCTGAGTTTTTTTTATTATTCATGCTTATGGGTTTTACCTTCATAGAGCCAGTCAGCAAGTCCATTAAATATGACTCCCAGACTGCCTGTGGACACCAGGCGGATTGATGAACTGTTCACTTGCGCTTTGTAGTAGATGTTATTCTCAAAGATGAACATCTGTCAGGAAAGAAGAACTAATGATTTTAGGAAACACCATGTCAAACCAGACAAAAAAAGTAACTCCTGAACCTGAAAGATTTTATGGCACATTAATTTTCTCTATAGGGAAATTGAATTAGCAATAACGTATACAACTTTCAAGACAGATCTACCATGATCTCTGAGATTGTTAAGTGATAGTATATACTTCAAGTATGATGATGTCAGCTAAAAAAATAATCCCGGGTGAAAAACTACACTACCCATAATCCCTCAAGAGAGATCGACCAATCAGAAAGTTGCTCTTACTTTAGAAACAGACATACAAAAGAGCTCACAGCAAATGCTAATGAAACAGTGTGAATGACATAACTGACCTGGTCGCCCTACACTCTCAAACTATTGATATATTTCTGAATATTTTACAATAGGTTTCAAATATATTGTATCTTACACATTAAAGCATTACAGTCATGGATTTATATTACGAGAGCAGTTCATTTCCTCATGCAAGAATGCAAGTACACAGTCTTTTTATTTAGGTTTTCAAATGTTGTAATGTGTAGGTTCAATGCTTCAAAATATTAAATGGAGAATTTTTGACATGCATATGAAGACAACAAAGGGAAAAATACTTCCAGGAACAAGGTTGCGGGAAAAATGTGGTCACTGTTGTGCTTTGTAGGACAAATGAACATGCCTGCACTTTGGATGATGAAAAGCCAATTCAAAGTTCATTCAACAGTAAACTATTTGGCTGCATACTGAAATGGAGGGGGAAAAAAGAATTTAAATGATCAATTTACACTAAATTTGAATATATGTGTGTTGTAACATCTCACACATCTCTAGTGAATATCCAAGATGTTGTGTGATGCTACAGTAATCAGGGTAGGTGGCAGACTGTCTGCAGGATGTCTGACAGCTCCGGGAGAGTTTGTGTGTGTGTGTGTGTGTGTGTGTGAGCATGTGTGTGTGTGTGTGTGAGCATGTGTGTGTGTGTGTGTGTGTACGTTTTTATGACATATGAGGACACAAATTTGTATAATGACATGGGTATGACATAGGTATTACAATGAGAAGGTGACTTATGAGGACATTACCCCATGTCCCCATTTTTCAAAATGCTTATAAATCATACAGATTGTTTTTTTGAGAAAGTAAAAATGCACAAAGTCTCCTGTGAGGGGTAGGTTTAGGGGTAGGGTTGGTGTAGGGCAATAGCACATACAGTTTGTACAGTATAAAACCATTATGCCTATGGAATGTCCCCACAATTCACAAAAACAAGTGTGTGTGTGTGTGTGTGTGAAAAGCTCTGGTGGGATTTTTTCAGCAGCTGAATCACATTCTGCCAAAATCACAGAGAGATATGTTGTACTAACTTATGCAAATCAAATAGACCATGTCTGAAAAAAAAAGACAAACTCTTAAAAACAAGAATGATAATAAACTACAATGTAACAATATTTCATTAAGAGGAGGACAGCTTTACAATGTACCAATTTAAATTCAATTTAGAACAGCACTTTTCATCCGGCACAACAGAGTCACCGGTTCATCCTAACTTCTTTCTTTTTTGTTGGAAACTTTCAAACTTTTCAATGACGGTTTATATGAAATAAATAATTGCAATGATTAATGTGAAAAATTCTTTAACAAATTACAGTCTCTTCTGGCATCATTCCTTCCACAACCAACCATTTTGCCCAAAATACATTTGCTCAAATGCCAGTTGACGCCAAGGAAACAATGTCAATAAAAAGCGTGTTTGATATGACATATGAGATTCAGAATTCTCCTATGATGCATGTGTGTCGACTGCTGAACTGTAGTGGACAAAATTAAATAAACTAGTATGAGTGTGAAAAGTTTTTTTGAAATGATTGTATTGCTTGCAGTGTGCTTGCATGTATTCGGAGGTCACACATTAGGCCTGTGTATTTTTCTAGTCTAGTTTATTACAATGACCCTTTTACTGCTTGTGGTTGCAACAGAAGCTCAGATAAATGTTAAGAGAAGATGCAACTGCGGCTTTGGAAATGCTGAGGATCGATGATTGTACTGCATTTAGAACCATTAAGAGCATTTTGCAGTGATTAGTATTAAGAAGAACTTCAAGCCTGTGATTGTGTCTTATTACTGCAATGCTCATGAATAGTGGTCTGATTTTGTTTCTGACTAATGGTTGCGTTTGTGCCCTGGTATTTATCTGTTATTGTTATGAATCTCTCTAACCACTGTCATTTACTCTGAGTGTGAGCAGAATGAGAGGAACAGCTCACGAGACAGACAGACAGACAGACAGCAGATAATGGCTCAGTGCTCTGTCATTAATGAATTCACTATGAATCACTGCTTTACTGCTGTAGTCTAATGAGGATGAAAACACATACCACAGGCAGCGAAAACAATAAAAAGACAAAAATAAGCTTCAAAAACGTATTTGTGTGACCTGCTCATAGGAGACAACTCCACTGTTCCCAAATCTCAGTGAGCTGTGACATACAGTGGGGAGCATTGTGCATCACAGGTGTGTAGGTTGTAGGGCATCCATCATTTAATCACCCTCAAGATGTTCCAAATCTGAGTCTCTTATGTCTGTGGAACGCAAACTTGAAAAAAAAAATTTGACCGTGAAGTGTTTTTAGTGTTACTGTCACAGGTTTGGAATGAGGGTAAATGATGAAAGAATATACATTTTTAGGTGAACTATTTATTTTACTTTATTGTGAAGTTGAGAAAGCTGAAGCTATTTTACAACAACCAATCGAGTGCTGCAGAAAGTCCTAAATCCTGGAAACAAGTTAGCATTTTTTCCTGAAGTCAACAGGTTTTTGGAATTGGTTTTTGATTAAATGCCTGAAATTAGGAAACATTAGCTCAAGATTTTTTTTCACATTTTATCCTGCAGCATAAAAATATCAGTGATACCCCACTCGTAATTTTTTGCTAACAAGTGGCTAAATTGGACTTCAGCAGTTGTCTGGGACTTTAGAAGTCATCATACTGAACAAATAAACGCATGTTCTCAATAATCTGCTTTACAGCATTCCGATAAACTATTCTCAACTTCTCAGTTTTAAATAAAGATGAATATATTTGTCAGGTTCTTAATGGTGGTAGTTTGTTTATAGGCTAACTCTAGCTTTTTACCTCTGCCGACCCTATTTAGGCTCCAAAAAGTTGTGTTCATTTGTGTAGATTATCTTGATGAACAAAACATGTAAGAATCCTAAACTTTAGTTGTTCACAGAGCATATTTTCTAAAATAATTCAAAAGCCAATGGAAAACCCCAATTTGGCTTTTTGGCGAGAGAAACAATTTAATGCTAACTTCAGCGTTTGGCCTACAAAAATACATCATCCCTGTAGAACTACAGTGGAGACATAGACGAGATGGAAAAGATTCAATTATTATGATGTGTCCCATGCTATAATAACAACATAATACAGGAAAACCCATTATCGGATTTCCGAAATTAATTTATGCATTGATAATCCATCATTTTGTTCATGATATAATGCATTATGCACTGTTGCAATGCTATTTTGAGCTTTAGAAGGCAGCTGCCTATGTAGACAGCAAGGCAGTTCAGTAGGTTTTGGGACGGAGCCAATGGCATGTGTCTACACTCTGGCCCCCGTCCCACTGAGTGTACGTTCTCCTCCATCACACCTGTGATGTACAGCGACTCCTCTACATCTCTATCTCTGCTCATCCATGATCCGTCTCGCGCTCTCTCCCCCCCGGAGGAGTCTGGGATGTGACCTTCAGTGTAGGTTCTGGCTGCGCAGACCCCTGCTGATTGCTCTGTCACGGAAACTAATTGCCGGAGGTGCAGGGCGCGGGACAGCATACGGGCGCCCGGAAAATTACACACCTGATGCTCCGCTCACACACACAAACACAAGTGAGCATGTGTGCTTTATTTATAACACACAAAGCAAATAGGCATTTGTGTATGATTATGACAATGCAGTGCAGTGCCATACATTTATGAGTTTGTGTTTGCAAGTAAACACTATAACACAAATATTCCAGGCGGCTGCTATTGCATTTGTGTTGACTGATAAACTAAAACAACAGACTACTAATACAAACACAGTAATGCTTCTGTGCTTGTCTTGTTCGATATGAACACAGAAGTAGATATTTTGAAGAATGTTGGTAGGAAGTCTTTTTTTCCATACTATGGAAGTCAATGGCTACCAGCAACTGATTGTTGCCCAGCCTTCTTCAAAATATCTTCTTTTGTGTTCAGCAGAAGAAAGAAACTCATACTGGTTTGGAACAACTTGAAGGTGAATAAATGATGAATTTTCTTTTTTGGATGAACTATCCCTTTGAAACATTTAAAAGCTACAGTTAGTTCAGGGTTTCTTTGAATCTCTGACTTTGGGGAAGAGTAACAGTGACTCTTGCCCTTCCAAACGCCACTAATTGAGGCCAGAAAGAAACTAAAATCAGCTCTTTTGAAATGAGGTTGTGTCATGCTGCTTTACTAAAGCTCCTGTTTTATCTCGGCCAGCATGAAACAGACACAATCAGGCCGATATGAGCAGCTCACATTTGTTTATTTGCTCCACTTTTTTTTTTCTTTTTTGTTTATATGAGCAGAAAGTATTGGACATGTGGGTAGGTTAATACAAAACATCAAGAGGTGACTTCATGTAAAATGATTGTAAACACTATTTTCTAATTCTAGTATAATTTTTATAATGCTGATTTCAGAAGATACACTATTGTTCAAAAGTTTGGGGATGGTAAATTTTGTCATGTTTTTTAAAGAAGTCATGCTCACCAAAGCTGCATTTATTCGACCATATATACAGTAAAAACAATAATATTGTAATAACTATTTTAATAATGAATAAATATTCATGTGACAGTAAACTCCAGTCATTACTTCAGTCTTCATTCACATGATTCTTCAGAAATCATTCTAATATGCCGATTTGCTGCTCAGTAAACTTGTATTATTGTATTATGTATACTTAGACAATATTTGCATTTTTGAAGTGTAGTAACTTGTACAATATTAAACCAACCTCTTATAACAGTGTTTGTGTTTTGTGGTATTTAATTGTAGCTTTGAAGTTTACCTCTATAAACCTCATTTTGTCAGAGACTCATCGGTCTGTGAGTTTGTCATCAGAGTGTGTTTGTGTTTCTCTTACCAGTTGCTGTCCTTTGGGACCCCATCCGGCGTACTGCAGTACGGTGCTCTGCACCTCATTAGGGGTCAGCTCCACTTTCTCTCTGTCAAAAAACAAACCAATCTCAAAGCAGGACAACTTTGTGTGTGTGTTGCTTTGCATTCATGTATGCATTCATGTATGAAATGTATTGTGATTTGACACCAGAGAAGGTCAAATAATGTTAAATGTATCTGTTAGAATGACAGAGAGAGTGTAAAAGTGTGTGTGTGAGCTGAATGAGAAAGATGTGTGGGGGGGGGGAGACAAGTTATATTTGCAGGCATGGACCGCTCTGGGGAAATGATACCAACTCTTAGGAAACACACTAGGTGGCAGTGCTACCCACAATTCAGGTCTCTCTGAAGAGCTCAGGCGAGAGGACAGTAAAAAGCAGTGAGTATGTCATAACAACAAGACTTACGGAGAATCAAGGCTGCAGATGACGTAATAGGCCGTGAAGGAATACTGATAAAGCTGTAGAACAAAGAGAACAGACGAGATGGCCTTTAGAAGCGATTGGTCGCACATCGTGTCATCATCTTTTAGAAAGAGATGTGATGCAACAGATAAGAGGACTCTGCAACAAAAGACTAGAGAATCTGAGTAACAAACAGCTGGATCCTTCACATTATAAATCAGAATACAAAGCATTTACCGGTTCAATATTGTAGGCCACCAACACATATTTTAGATCAGGAGATACTTGGAGTTTGATCGGTTTGTAGGATCCCTGAAACCGAAGGGGGAAAAAAAAAGGTCATGCATCTTGGATGTGAAGTTACTTTTCTTTAGTAAAAAAAATATGTTTTGATGTTAATCAAAGTGGTAAGAACCTGGTTTTTGAAACTCTCGAATATCTTGCCCTCTGCCAAAGTCTTGTTGGTTTTGGACAGCACATTGAGTTCCATCACATTGCCGTCAGGGGTACGGTACAGCAGCTCAGTGTCTTTGAAAAAAAAAAAAGTAAAAAAAAAAGAAAGATTATCCTTGACATACATGATATCCTATTAATGTACAGTCAGCTGGTCATTATCACAAAATAAACCTAGAGAGAGAGAGAGAAAGACGTATTTTATCACTATGAATCGGTTTCTTTTGGGATAATATCTATTAGGCTAATACACAGCTATGTACCAAATTAATAATTAATAATTCACAAACACAAACAGTATATATATGGATAAAATAATGGCCATTATTATATTATTCATGCAGACTACAGTGAAGAAAACAAACAAACATTGCAATTACTTTTCTCTTTACTTCTCTAGGTTGTATATCAGTGCAGTACAAGTTGTGTTCAGCAGTGTTTAGTACAAGTGCTCGGTGAAACGGGTGATGTGTCAGATTTACACAAAGGACAAATCACGGAAGCCGAAAGTTTAGCAGGAGCATCTGTAACCTCAACAGCCCAGTTGTTTGCTATTTTAAGAACGCAAAGAATGGCAAGATTAGTGAAGAAGAATAGTGGATGAAAACGTGAATGATAGGACCGTTGAGCACAGGCTAAACAACACAGAACCACTGCAGCAAAGGTGAAGTCCCTGTTTCTACAAAAGCTGACCACAGAGATCTTCACAAAGCCAACATCTATGAAAGAGCTGTTTTGCTAAAACTTTATCACGGACCACTGTCTAAATTAGGCCTGTTGCAATAATCAATATATCGATTTATCGTGCAATATATGTACATGACCTTAATCATTTTTGGTGACGCAATATATCGCCCATTATATTTACTTAAAAATGAATGCCACTATGTTTTGTACATTCCACTTGCGCCTGTGTCTTTTGCAGCTTCTCGTACACAACGTGGTGTAGTCATGAGGTGCTAGTTCACATTTAAAAAATGCTTCTACAAAAAAAAGTTTCATCTGCAGATATGGTCTTGTTTAGGGATCTGTGCCTTTGAGCATACAGACATCTGACTGCTAAGTATTGATTGTGTTTTTCAGCAATAGTGTGCAACCTTAAATTTACAGAGAAAAGAGGGTCAGGGAAAAATCTGTAGATGGAAAAAATCTCCATACAAGTTCATTGTGCATTTTTCTTTTTTTCTACTTGTTACTTTGCATTTTTTGTTAGAAAAAGTTTATTTACTAGTTATTCAGGTTTTTTAAGGTATCTAATATTTTGATACTTAATATCCATGATCTAAATATTCTTACAAAATTCAAGTTTGTTGTCATTTGGAAGTGTGTTGGCCTTCTTGCATTATTATGCTGTTACATTATGATTATATATTCAGTGGCATAGAATGGTCTTTATAAAATGACAATAATATTGCTTATCGCAATTATTTCTGGGGCAATATATATCGCACAACAAAAAGATGTTATCATGACAGGCCTACCTAAAAATGCAAAATAAGGCTTGAAAGTACCTTCTAGCCAAACAAATCACCTGACTTCATTATTATCAACCCACTATAGTTTTGGAGTGAAAAGTGTGAAGCAGATTCCCTCCTCCAAAATCTCCTAAAGCAACTGGCAGATGTTCTGAAAGAACTTTCACGATTGAGCATTCAACTGGAGACTATTCAGAAGTTGTATGGATCTAAGAAAAACTGAATAATGAAAAATTGATGATATTAGTTCTTACTTAATATATAGATATGACATAATATACACTGACGACTGGAGGTAAAGGTTGCTGAACTTCAGCTGTGTCACAGGAATATAACTTATTTTTAAAATATATAAATAAATATATAAAATACAAATATATATTTTAACCATATATTACATAATACAAATCATATATTAGTAAGTTTAAAAAAAGTCACTGTAATGATATTGGTAATATTATGCTTTAACGATGAAAAAAAAACAATATAATTATCTATACATACACGCATACAGTAAATAATATTTTTTAAAGTTGTGTTAGTGCTTGTTGCCTTATGTTAAACTACTATCAGTCTACACTCCATACATCATAATGACAAAGCAAAAAAGAAAATATATATTTTTTTTTTACATATTTATATGAAATAGCAGATCGATAAATAACAATAGGGTAAGAGTTATGGACAATTGCTTCATTCAGGAGGACAGACAGATCGTTTTACTATTGTGCTTCATGCACATAAAATGGTTTGGGTTTATTTTTACAACCCATATAAATGTATTCATTCATTTCTTTTGAAAAGCCTTTAAAACCCTTTTACAGCTCATTTTAAAGCACTGGCCCAATTGTCCCCGCTTTAAAAGTTCCTGTTTTGCTAAAGCAACTGTGTTCTTTATATATTCAGGCTGTAAATGTTATACCTACCTGGTAAACAAGTCTGCTCCAGACCTGAATGCAGATAGCACCCGCCTTGATAAATAATACAGACGAGTGATCGCTTTTAGAAAGGCTCGACGCTGAGTTGTGGAGCATGTCAGAGAGAGAATAATAGGGCTGTTTCTCCGAGGTAAACACAGCCTTAAATCAACAAATGCCTTTTCAGCAGCAGAATAACAAAAAAATGATTAATCAAAAACGCAGATGAAAACATGATTTACATCTTTTGTACGGTTTACAAGGTACCAGGCCTGCACCTTTATAACACAAACATGCACACAAGGACATCCCATTCTTCACCCTGACAAAATCAATTGAAATTTAATGCACAGGACAATTAAAGTAATAGCTAAAATAAAGCATCATCAAAAGCCTTAGCATTAGAGACATACACCAGAACAACCTCAGTGAGAACTGCAACGATAGCGTGTGAAAACAGGACAGCAAGCAGAAGTGCTTGGTTATAGTTCCAGTTCTCTGAAGTTCAGTGTTGGTTTAAGTGATTATGCTTTTCTTGCTGTCAGCATGAGCACTGTAGTCTGAGACAGAGCTTTTATTCCAGAACCCTACCATTGATTTGTTCATGTAATAGCTTCCTTTGTGACAAAGAAGTGTGATTAATTGTACTGAATGTGCACTTCTAGTGTATTTCAAATCTAAAAAGTATATTTAAAAAAAAAATGTACTTGCAGATAATATAATATTAATGAAAAAGGCCACTTTACTTAAAGAGTAATTATACCTAATTGTACTTCAAGAGAGTAGGGGGGGGGGCTTAGGAGGAGGTCGAGGAGATAATTGTGTGTTTCTATCTCACAATTTGGACTTTTTTAAACTCAGAATGACAAGATATACACTTAAGAGATATAAGGGATATAAATATGTGACCCTGCACCACAAAACCAGTCTTAAGTGTCAATTTCTCAAAATTGAGATGTATACATCATCTGAAAGCTGAATAAATACGCTTTCCATTGATGTATGGTTTGTTAGAACGGGACAATATTTGGCCGAGATACAACTATTTGAAAATCTGAGGGTTCAAAAAAATAACAATATCGAGATAATCACCTTTAAAGTTGTCCAAATGAAATTCTTAGCAATGTATATTACTAATCAAAAAAATTAAGTGTCAGATAGATTACGTAGAAATGTACAACTATCTCATGGAACATGCAGCTGGACTTAATATCCTAATGATTTTTGGCATAAAAGAAAAATAGATAATTTTGACCCATACAATGTATTTTTGGCTATTGCTACAAATATCCCCCAGCGACTTAACACTGCTTTTGTGCTCCAGGGTCACAAACAAAAAATTCATGTTTTTCAGGAGTATATTATATCTAGCAATTCTGACTTTTTTTTTAAATTCTGAGTTTGCATCTCACAATTCTGACTTGTTTATATCTACAAATCCAGACTTTTTCTCAGAATGCGAATTTTACATCTCACAATTGTTTTTTGTTTCTACTATGAAACTAAAAATAAAAAAGGCAATTGGCAAACTTTTTATCTCCAAATTCTGACTATTTTCTTACAATTGTGAGCATAATGTACATCTCACAATTCTGAGAAAAAAGACTTTATCTCAGAATTGTGTGGAAAAAAGACAAAATTGTGATATATAAGCACAGAATTGTGAGAAAATGGCTTAATTGTGAGATAAAAGTCACAATTACCTTTTTATTTTTTTTATTCCATTTAGTTTTCATACTAAACTACTTGAACAAGATTGTCTACCTTGTCAAAAATAAATACCCAGCTAGTAATCCCATTGAGCAAACCATGTATACCAGTATGTATCATCTGATGATCATAAATGAACCATTTGAACCAGTTGGAAACCATGTACCAGTCTAAACCAGCTTCTTTTTTTAACAGGTATGCTGTATGTTCAGCAGTGAAAGTAATACATAGACCTATCCAAGTTTTGCAGTCAGTAAAGTGATTCTGGGTCTGCTCTGCAGTCATTTGCTATAAGTGTATGATGAAAACCCAGAGCCTCTAAACCAACTTGAAAGAATTCAAGCCTGAAACAAAGGAAGAGAAGAATAAGCAATGCAGGGGGAAATATATCTCCACACTGGTCCATATTAAATAGGGATTTTCATCTGACTTACCACAGAGATTGCATTCGATCAGTATGAGGCTTTAGATGCAGATCCTGATGCAGTTTCTCTCTTTGGTGTTATGAGATGATGCAAAAGGTGCTGCATCCACCCACAGCGCTGGCAGCTGAACAACAGGGAGTAAAACTCAACCGCCACTCACCACTAATCCATGCTGCCTCAGGGTCGTGTGCCTGGAGCTTCCCACTGAACATGTCCTCAATCGTGACTTTCTTCTTGGAGGCCAGACTGTCATCATCACCTGTGAGCAGAAGATTTGGACAATATTACAAGACTAGAAAAGAGAAGTTTGTCAAGACAAACTGCTTAATAAAGTTTTAAAATAACTTTATATATATTAAAAATTTCATTTATTTATTCATAAATAAAAATATAGATATATAGTAGATATATATATAACTGCACGTGCAGAGAATATAATTATGACAAAAAGACATTGAAGATACGGCAAGAGAGTTAACTTTCCAGACGACTTTTCACGCTTTTTTAAAGTGTGCTTTACTGTCAATTAAAAGTTTACTTTAAGTACACTTAAAGTCATTCTATTTCATAACATTTATTACTTTAAAGTACACTTATACTTGTGTGTTGACTAACATACTAAAGCACCCTAAGTAAAAGCAAAGTACTTTTACTGTAGTGTTATTCATTATTACATTTAAAGTTAATATATTTTTAAATACTGAATTGCAACTTCATTATTACAAATGTGTAATTGCAAATATAAATACATGACATACAAGTTTCAAGCAATACAGAAAGTATAGGTAGTTTACCATAAATGCTTGTCAGTGCATTCAGCAGTACATTTTAACCACATTTCAAAGACAATAAAAGTAATATAAAGATAAATAATTAAAGTCTAGTCGTACTAAAATATTTCAAAAAGTGGGTTCAATCTAGCGTGAACACTCTAAAGTTTAGAAAATTGCTTATATAATATAAATATATTACATAATCCACGTTGATTTAAAAACAATACATACAATACATTCAAAAATAAAAGAGTTTGGTGTTTTTCCCCTGGTGGTCTGCCAGCTGAATATGTTTTCTAACCACTGTCCTACTGTACACCCGCAAACTTGAAATAGCTCCTCCATATTTAAGCACTAAATGGAAACATTTTTCTCTCAGAAATTCTCTCAGAAATTAACACATTTAATTAAACCGTGAAATTTTGAAGCAGAAAGACTGAAAAATAGTAGCCTAAAGAAGTAAACTGAGAAATAGTATTTTCTTGCAAAATGTACACCAACTTACACCTTCTTTTTCAGGTGAGCATCTCTCTTTTCCTCAATGATGGCACATTTCAAATTTTGAAAGTAACTCTGGAATTTGTTATAAACCACCTCCCTCAGGCCCCGTAAGACCACCAAATATAAAAAAATGTAAATTGGGAAAACAACAACATTTTTTTTTCAACATTTTATAAATGTATGCATAGCTCCCACCATATTGTCTGGCTTCTGTCCCCTGAGGTTTGGCTTCAGCAAACAACTCCCTCGCTGGTCCACAGGGCCACAGCCAATTACTAGAGCTGACACGAGGTGCAGGGCGAGACTGGGCCTCCCTAGTGTGTCTCATTCTATTCAGAGCTCTATTGATCCGCACATTGATCTAATCAGCCAGAGGTTTTTTGTTATTAGACGACTATACGCTCATCATTCGTCTCCCTACATAACAAGTATCCATTCAGGATTTTAACACTTTGCAAGAGTAGAAGCAAGAAAGGTAAAGTGGAATGACAATCCATTTCTTCATATATCATATGGAATAAATATCACTATAACAGTATTGTTATCCTTAGCTAAAAAACAAAACAAAACAAAAAACCTTAATTGAAATAAATCTGTAATTCACTTAAAAAATTATTTGAGTCATGGCAACATACAATATGATCTTCCATTTACTAATCACATTAATTTAACCATTTTATCTTCATCTTAATTTTTTTCACAACGGTCAGTTTAATATCATTTAGATTGAAATAACATGTACAGCCAATTTGAGTATACTTAAAAATTTAAGGCAGCAACTGAACTTAAGTTTATAAGTTGAAGTATATGGAAATTTTACGGTAATAAAATATATTTTTTAATGTAAATATTAGATTTAAAACAAACTTAAAAATTGGAAATGTTGTCTGTTGAAGCACTCGAATTTTAATGCATGACATACATTTTTAAAAACATTGAAATCATTTTACGCCATCCTGAACATGAACTGCTCCAGAGAAGATCTGTGTTTTATCTTTAATATGAGAAGTAAACAGCATGGCAAACAACACACAAAAACTACCTGTGATGTTCTGCCAAATGCTTATATGACTATAAACATTACTGTTAAAAATGTATTCTCAATTAGATCTCAGCATGACCTACATTACAGTCCCATTATTCATTAGAGGGATAGCTTTGATCTAAACCAGAAAACTAAATGGATAAGTAAACAATGATAATATGCAATTAGACAGCCCTAAACATGCTTACTAGTATATTTGCATTGAACAATGGGAGTTTATACTAACGATATACACAGATCTAACAAATGCAGGTTTATGTGAAGAAATACACATGTCAGGAATGAGGACACGACTACTTTTTGTTTGCATTTTAGACTTGTACCAATGATTAAGTGTGAGAGGCATGCGGACAGCAGCACGCACTTGGTGAGAGTAGAATGACGGAGGTGACGATCAGAGAGCAGATGGCCAGGATGACCAGCAGGGCGATGGCGATTCCCTTCCAGTTCTTCTGCGGAGGGCTACTGCCAACCAGCTCCTGTCAAACACACAAGCACAGACATGTAAACGCTTAAAGCTCTAAGAATTTTTATGTCAAAATACATTCTCTTAACCCAGTTTATTGTTCATTGACTACTATAAATATGCAATTCGAGAATCTAGGCACCATCAAAACATTTAGAGCGGTCCGCTCAGATCCGTCAATCATCCTAGCTCGACCAATAGCAAGAGTCTGGGGGCGTGGCTACTGTAGCAGGCTGAGCCAGAGGGTGTTAAGCAGGTGCGGGACGATTACTGAAGTCAAAATTCGAAGACTTGCCAATATACACAGAGACAGACAGCGTTTTTATAAAACTCTGAAATAAATATAAATAAATATTTACTTAATTGGCCACTGTTTTAATTTTCTTTTAAGTAATGACAATGCATGTGTTAAATGCCATCAGCTCCCGCGTCTCACACACACACACGAGCGCGACTTTAGCACTAGATTTTGCAACTTTCAGACCCTTTTAGCGGCTTTTTTCCATTGAATATTCATACTGACAAACCTAGCGACTTTTTTGGGATAAACCTTAGCTATGGTTCAGTTGGAAGATTTCGCCAGTGCTGTCCCGCGAACGCGAGGTCTGACTTTACTGGAGAAGTGTCACCTCTCTCGGCGTCTGTTCTGTGCAGTGAGCGGCAGAGAAGCAGCACATTCAGTTAGCCGCACCACAGCCGACTCGTCAATAAATGAGTACAAAACAGCATTTCCTAGCACCTGGCATGCACAAAATTGAGCGTAGTTTGTCTTATATCCCATGCACTTTTTTTTGTTGTGGGTTTGTTTTTAAGTTTGTTACTCAGACACCGGCGTGCGCTGCATGAGACAAAAAAGTAATATAGCCAAAACAACCACATAGCCGCTCTTTAGTGTAGATGCATGTTGATTTTATCAGACGATGCCACGATTATTAATGAGAGTGACTCCTGGTTAACATGTATTAAAAGGGGTCGTGTTTAGTCACTATTTAGTGTGGTATTTTTTGACCATGTTCACTCATCATGACAGTAAAATAGGGTATTGTAAGTCAATATACTGCAGTATTTCCTCTCAATCAGTAGAAAATATGGTTAACTCTCGGTCATGCATGAAAAAAAAATACCGTCATGTACCGTGAAACCGTATGATTTTGAAAAATACCGTGATATAAAGTTTTGGTCATACCGCCCAACACTAGAATTTTCATTTAAGATAAACTAAAAAAACATGTTAATTTAGGTTTCGTACCTGACAGTACAATATAGACAACCTTTTGAAAGATGTTAGTGTTTATTGTGATGTCTTTTCAGAATATGCATCATATTTTCTGTTACAAAACAAAAATACCAGACAAATTAATAAAACCCACAATAATCAAGCAAAAGTATACTATTTAAACCATTTCTTTAATTTTTTTTCCAGGCAAGGTTATTTGCTTTTAACCACTGAACAAAAAAGGTTCAAACACAACTATCATGTGTTCTAATTAGACCATCTAATAACTTTAATTTACAATTTTTTTACTTTTTTTTTTTTTTTTACTTTTTTACTTTTTTTACACTAATTCTTTATATTTTCCTTTTTGATAATCACTGTAACACATTGGGTCTCAGTCAGTGACTGTGCCTAAACATGAATTTGTGAGTGAGTAAATCATGATTCATCAATAACTTTCATACTAACATTTATTCTAAACGCACAAAAAAAATGTAGGAACAACTAAAATTACACATAGACATAATACTCTGGGTGGTTTTATAAATAATCCATGCAATTATAAGTTAATTGAGTGGCCCACTGATTTGAGTGGCTTAGTGCTTTAATGTCTGAGAGTGGGTTTGTAAATTATGCTTTTGGCTTATTTCCACAACAAGAAAGAACACACAGTAATGCACAGCAGTTAGCTTTAATTACAATCCCACCATCTCATCTGACCCCAATGATGTAAAAAAATAAGATGTGCTCAAACTCCTCTCTATCTAGCAGCCAATTAAAGCAGTTCATTGCTATGGGAGAATTTACAAAACTACTGCTAATGAAACAGCTCCTCTACAGCTGTGATGACAAAAATGCAGATGCACTGAGAAAAGACAAGCCACAAACACACAGAGTGTTCTGAAACTGAATGGCAACACACCATCTTACACTAAATGCTGAAATCTATCTGTGTCCAAATAAAGACCACGTGTCTATTCGCTAAACTGACTTTCCTAAAAGCAGTAGTGATTCTTTTACAGAACTGAGTCTAAAATCAAATTGAAGTATAATCTTGTCAAGGCTGGAGTGAGGTGGTCACTTCAAATGAACTAGGGTCTAGTTTTGCATCAAGAGAAGCTAAAACACAATATTTCAATTGTTAGCTATAGACAGAGACACATGGAATGTGCAGAAAACTATGAAAATATTATATACTTGTAATATATCATATTTAAGCTAATTTGATTATACTTTAAGCAACCAATAAGAGCATAGCACTCATTTTAAAAGGATTAAACATCATCAGGGATTCTGATCAATGACTTTTCATCACTATTTCACTCTTGTATGTTTCTTTTTTTAACAGGAATAATATTGTCAAACAATGTCAAAGTTTTCTTTTCAAGAATTTGATTCCCTTTTTTCATTAATGGGAATCTTTTTTTTTTTTTTTTTTTACTAGTTGTCTGGTTAAAAAAAATCTAAATGCATTTTAGTAGGAATTAAACATATGTTAATAATAAAAAAGATGTATTCAACTCATTTATGTATGATGTAGTGATTTTAATGTTTATGTTTTTTCAATTAATGAAAGATCTGGAGCAACATTGATTCTTGTACACTAACATTCAAAAGTTTGTGGTCAATAGTATTTTTTTAAAGACCTTATGCGTTTATTCCCAGGACACCATGAATGACAAAATTTACGTAAACACATTTATAATGTTTATAAAATGTTTTAGTTTCAAATAAATTTATCTTTATCAAAGAATACTGAAAATTCGTTTCCCAGTTTCCACAAAAATATGAAGCAGCTCAACAGTTTTCAACACTGATAATAATCAGAAATTTTTTGCGCTCAGCTCAGTATATTAATAATATTTCGCGGTCATGTGACACTGAAGATTGGCGTAAGAATGCAGTTTTGATCAAAGGAATAAATGACATTTTAAAACATATTCAAATACAAAGTTTCTTTACATTCTAATATTTTTTTCCACAAAATTCCTGTTGCTACTGTACAGTATTTTTGATCAAATAAACACAGCCTTGCGGACCATGAGAGACTTCTTTCAAAAACAAAGCGAGAGAGTGTGTTACTGTTAATCTAATCTTCTAAATAAAATAAACAGTACAGTGCATACACTTATGAAATGAAAGAAGAGTAAGCTATTTCTCATAATTAGCTGGTTTATAACACTGATCATTGTTTTACCAGCTAGTTTCAAGGACCACTTCAAATGTTCCTCATGAAACGTCCCTCTAAAACTGAAGGTTGATTGTCTCCATTACCTCTGCACATGAGATGGCTCGCTGAACAGCCTGACAGCTTACATTTCAATTCACGAAGATGAATTAAAAAATACAGCTGCTGAAATATCACCTTGAAAATATTGCTTTTGCTCATACAAACACCAAACCCTAAGTATTAAACACTCGCCACACCTAGACATGAATGATGCTTATGGTGCTCTATTGCTTTTCAAGGTGATCAGACTTGATCAACACAGACAAAATAATTCACTGTAGGTGGGTTATTTTTACCTAGCAACTGCCTAGAAAAGCCTAGCAACCAAACCAGAATGCTATAAAAGCCACCCAGCATTGTGGCTGCTTTGTAGTTTTCTATAGATAATGTAAAAACATAGTTTAACATCAAATATGAATGAAACAGTTAACAGGTTTGTCAAGTGGTTGAACAAAAGTAGTATGGTCAACAAGCAAATGTACAGTTCACATTTAAATCATATTTCTAAAAAACAGCCTTGACAGTGTTAACATCGAAATAAACCAAGCTGACTTCTTTGCATGTGCGTAACGTCTGTATATAAGCTTGCATTCTGCTCAATCTCAAAATGAAATGTTTATCTGAAACAAACAAAAGACGCAATGTCAAGGCAAATCAGGCAAGTCATCTTTAATTTTAGAATCCAATATTCTCAACACTAAAGCAACAGCTTCATGCTGAACTCGTCTGAGATAAGAACGCTGTCTGTGATAAATAAAATGAAGCCGTTTGTGTGCTTCGACTTGAAGGGGAGAAATGCAGCATTTTGGCGTTTGCTTGGGCTGGAACTCTCTAGAACAAGGATGTCAATTGCAAAATTTCAACAGCTGCTTAATTAATGAGCAAAATCCCAGAATATTATGCATGAGCCAATGTACAAAATTTTACCATCACTGATTGAATCTTTTTATTCCATGCTTTCAGGGTCCATGGGGAAATCAAACTATAAAATGTAGGACATATAGTACTTTTCCTTTGTCATTACATTCACTCACAACCACAGCTTTAATTTCATGCATCTTCATCCATACATCTCACTCTGCTTTTTAAAGGACTGTGAACACCTTAATCTTGAGCAATTTTGCAGTTTTTCATAGATATTCTTCTGTTTTCCAGCAATCATTCATAGGAAATGAAATACATAATGGCTTGGAATCCATTATCA
Organism: Sinocyclocheilus anophthalmus; assembly: GCA_018155175.1. Lineage (NCBI taxonomy): Eukaryota > Metazoa > Chordata > Actinopteri > Cypriniformes > Cyprinidae > Sinocyclocheilus > Sinocyclocheilus anophthalmus. Next base: position 171,399 of record JADLZN010003190.1, read on the forward strand.
TGGTACTGTATATCCCATTAAAGCAAGGCATGCAGAAGGAATGACGCAGGTCTTAATGAATTGTGTGTTTCAAGGTTATTTCTGCACTACACCTGTGACCCATATGTAACAATCTTAAAAATGGGTTGTATTTTGAGGAGTCACATATTTGATGTACTACTGTAACTTTCAGAACTGAAAAATTCCTCCGTAGTCCAAAACGAACATTTGTTGACCCCCCCAAAAAAAACATTTAGGCCTACACACGTTGGGTGATCAAAAACTTCCGTCAGTACTTTTATGTAGAGATGCACCGATTGCAATTTTCTTGGCCGATTCCGATTTCCGATTTTTCTGTTAGTGTGATCTGCCGATACCGATTTTTGCCGATTCCGATTTTTGCCGATTCCGATTTTTGCCGATACCGATTTTTGCCGATTCCGATTTTCTTTCTAAGAACTATAATTGACAGCATATACAAACAAAAATCTACTTTTATTCAACGCAAAGTTTTAATTTAATAAAAAAAACAAGTAAAAAGTCAGTGATAAAATAAGAACAAATAACAATTGCAAACAACAGCACAGAATAATGCAAGACTAAGAGATCTATGGACCTAGTTTTTCAGTTTAAGTAGTTTTATTCCAGGTAAGAACTACAGAAATGAAAGTAATCAATTGTAAAATAACACATCAGTGGGGGGGTGGGGTTTGTTATCTTACATTTGATTACTTGACTTGCTGTATCTTCATTGAAAAATTAAATACAGTTAATGCTTACCATTAAAGTTTAGACAACGTATTCATTCAAGAGCAGAAGGTTTCCTTTGTCGTTTGTTCTGTGATTAACATACAGACAGCCGCAAAATATTGGACTGCGTCCCTTTAAGAGTTTTATCCACGGACTCCAATATATAGGCCCTGTTTACACCTGGTCATTTCATGTGTTTTCGCTGATCGGATATCTATCTGATTTGTTAAAACGTTTCCATTTAAACTTGGCCACATAAATGTGTCGTCGCAAAACGGATATAAATCCGATCTTCAATTCCTGTGCTATATTTAAATTTAACGGAGTTCACGTCAACAAAATCTAAATTTGATTAATTATCAGCTAATTTCAAGATCAAAGACCGCAATAGGAGAGCGCGCGGCATCAGCACTGGAAAGATACGTTTCTTACTACTTTTAATGAAGATGATTGTGTGTTGACCGTCTGCATCTTACTTTCAGTTTCATTCGTGGCAGTTTGCGCGTCGGCTTGCTGAAGAGATACTCAGCTACTCGTCCACAGAGATGCGTGTGGCATTAGCGCAGTCTGACTAATGTCATATAGCCTGTATCACGCTCTCACACGTTTATTATTTTATCATTTTGGGAGGAGTAAAATTTACATATGTGGTTTCAACAACCAGATGCATTTACACTTGTCGAGTTTCGTCTGGAAAGCGGCCCAGACCGCCTCCTGAAGTGGTTTGAGCGATCGGATTTATATCCGTCTCGAATGCGTTTCGGAGGGCATTTACACCTGGTCTTTTCACGATCGGATAGCTATCCGATCAGAAAAAACGCATGAAGTGACCAGGTGTAAACAGGCCCATGTTACACAACATGCGTTCTCTTTCTCAACTATTTAACGTTCCAAAACTGACTGTGTTTAACTGGATACTCACCAAGACGGGCATTTTGACATAATTTTGTTTGTATTTGAATGTTTTAGCGCAGTTAGCCACTAATTTTGGTATTTGTGGCTCACAAGCTGTTTGAGACTGAGTGCGGCTTGTGTGCGCTCCACTAATATAGATCAGTGGTGGTGCGCTCGCTTTTGGTGTAAGCTCGAAACCTGCGGGAATTACTAAAATAATGCGCAATACAAGCATTTAACCGGAGCGAATGAGACGTGTGTGAGAGAGAAGGGGTTGTCGGAGAGAAGAGAGCGAGAATGCACGGCTGACGTTATTGCCTGTGCCGCTGGAAACAAAACGGATCGGCTCGGATCCCTGGCCAATCGATCGGTCTCTACTTATATGTGCATTTTGGGATATCAGAAAAATGTTGAATGGAAACATTATGATTATTATAAAATTCCCAAAATTCCCTAAAACTTAAAATACACTCTTGATGAAGACTGCACAAACTACAATGGCAACAAACGTAACAAATACATGCATTGATGTGAATCAAACAAAGCCATGTGACCCTGCCTAAACAAGTCACGTGACTGTATAATTCACTCACACAGCATCACAAACATAGCTCTGGCTGTTCTGATACACCGAAGCCAAAGACCGTCATCAAAGAGTAAACACAAACCTCGTGCTGTTCCTGGATGTTTGTAGCACTTGCAGGTCTGCATATGTCCTTCAGAGGATTCCCAACATTACAAACGAGTATCTGAGGTTTGCTTTTAACCAGACCACTCATTTCAGTCTGACCTTCTGTGTTGGTTCTTCACATTTCAGCTGTTCAAATCTGCATATACTAATATAAAACTAATATATACTAATATATAAAAACGTACCAAATGAATAGGTTGAGTGAATAATTCAATGACTCATAAACTCATAAAGACAGCCACCTGGTCCGTTCCGGAAGGAATCAGATTCAGTGTGTTGATTGTTGCCATTAACTGGTCATGACAATGTAACCTACAAAATGAGTCACTGAATACCAAAAACAAACTGGACTTTATCTCAGATTCTAGGACCATACCTACAGTATTTCTTGTATAAATATAGGCTATAACAGATGTATAATACATTTGTTTAGTTTAGCTGTCTCTTACACTCATATTCAGCTGCTGTTTTTACATGCTGAACATTGAATCTACTCATTCTCACGATCACAACAAAGCTCTCCATGATTTCAAAGGGCCATAGTGAAATCTATTGTCCTAGTACAAAACATTGCAGTGAGGCATGCAGGCAGGGCAGAACACAACAATCATTTGACAGATGGGTTAAATAACAATCACAACCTTGATTATAACAAAGAGCACATACAGGCTGAAATATAGAAGCTGGATAATGTTCGTGCTATTGTTCAGATTCAATTAAAAAGAAAATTTGCTCTCCTTACATTTAATGGATAACATTTACTGATAAAATGTAAAGCCCAAATGCACTTTAAGTCACTGTGGATAAGAGCATCTGCTAAATACACAATTTAAATGCGTATTTACATTTTTAGGCATACATTATAGATGTGCAAGATTCATTCAAACATCAGCAGTATTTCCCTGAAGCAATTAAAACCACTGAAAACTGGCAGTAAACAGAGATGAGAAGGGATATTCCCAGTTACTGTAGGCTGCCATTTCAATATCCAGGGGCTTTTTCATGAATATGTACAAATTGTGATCTGTACTAATTCTGTGGCCATTTGTGCTGTTCCCTGACAACATGAGCAAATAAATAGTCATCAGTGAGTACAATAAATTTTTTGTTATTTCTAATCATTGCAACATAGTCAATTTAACTACCACAAAACAGCTTATCTATTACTACGCTGTTTCTGCACGAGGGTGCCCTCTGGCTTCCAGTATGAATGAAACAGACTTACATGTGTTTATAGCACTCAATAATGGCCAATCCATCCTATTTTGGATAAAAATAGGAAAAATAATACTTCTCTCAAAAGAAATTTTAAATTAGACATATAATAATCCATGTCTTTCTCCAGTGTACAGAAGTGTGCAAGAGTTTTTTGTTTTGTTAACTTGTTTTAAAAATCGCATTTTAAATCGCAAAAAACAAATAAAATTGCACACTACAGAGCTGTACTCCTGTACTGTATCCCTTCTAGCTCTAACTCGGGCACACACAAGCGCACAAAAATTATTTAAATGCAAACGCAGTTTTTTCACACCGCGTATGACCTGGATGTCTACCAAACAGAATTGTACATTAGAATTGGCTGCATCCCTAAATATATAATTAATATAAATTATATAAAATCATTATCTCATAATATAAATTATATAATAATTATATATCGTAAGACTATAACAGCTAAAAGTCAGCTAATAGTGAGACTGCGTGTATCATGATGATGTATTATTCTGCTTAGTAAAAATGTATTATGCAGTAGAATGTACAGTTACTGTCAGGCGAAAACCTCGTAGCCAATATGTTAACTTTTCAGGGCATGAAAAAACACTGCATCTTTAAAATATTTAAACACTGTGTTGTCAGAGTTGATATTGCAATGCATTGCCCTCACAAACATGTATATCATATTTAACACACACACACACACACACACACTACATTGCATCTCAATAATTAGAATGTCGTGGAAAAGTCATTTATTTCAGTAATTCAACTCAAATGTGAAACTTGTGTATTAAATAAATTCAATGCACACAGACTGAAGTATTTAAGTCTTTGGTTCTTTTAATTGTGATGATTTTGGCTCACATTTAACAAAAACCCACCAATTCACTATCTCAACAAATTAGAATATGGTGACATGCCAATCAGCTAATCAACTCAAAACACCTGCAAAGGTTTCCTGAGCCTTCAAAATGGTCTCTCATTTGGTTCACTAGGCTACACAATCATGGGGAGACTGCTGATCTGACAGTTGTCCAGAAGATGATCATTGACACCCTTCACAAGGAGGTAAGCCACAAACATTCATTGCCAAAGAAGCTGTCTGTTCAAAGAGTGCTGTATCCAAGCATGTTAACAGAAGTTGAGTGGAAGATCACAAGATGGAAAAAAAAGATGCAAAACCAACCGAGAGAACCGCAGCCTTATGAGGATTGTCAAGCAGAATCGATTCAAGAATTTGGGTGAATTTCACAAGGAATGGACTGAGGCTGGGGTCAAGGCATCAAGAGCCACTACACACAGACGTGTCAAGGAATTTGGCTACAGTTGTCGTATTCATCTTTTTAAGCCACTCCTGAACCACAGACAACGACAGAGGTGTCGTACCTGGGCTAAGGAGAAGAAGAACTGGACTGTTGCCTGGTGGTTCAAAGTCCTCTTTTCAGATGAGAGCAGTTTTTGTATTTCATTTGGAAACCAGTCCTAGAGTCTGGAGCAAGGGTGGAGAAGCTCATAGCCCAAGTTGCTTGAAGTCCAATGTTAAGTTTTCACAGTTTGTGATGATTTGGGGTGCAGTGTCATTTGCTGGTGTTGGTTTATTGTGTTTTTTGAAAACCAACGTCAGTGCACCCGTTTAGCAAGAAATTTTGGAGCATTCATGCTTCCTTCTGCTGACCAGCTTTTTGAAGATTCTGATTTCATTTTCCAGCAGGATTTTTTGGCACCTGCCCACACTGCCAAAGCACCAAAAGTTGGTTAAATGACCATGGTGTTGGTGTGCTTGAAAACTCACCAGACCTGAACCCCATTGGGAGTATTGGGTATTGTCAAGAGGAAAATGAGAACAAGAGACCAAAAGTGCAGATGAGCTGAAGGCCACTGTCAAAAGAAACCTGGCTTCCATACCCACCTCAGCAGTGCCACAAACTGATCACCTCCATGCCACGCCGAATTGAGTCAGTAATTAAAGCAAAAGGAGCCCTTTCCAAGTATTGAGTACATGTACAGTAATTTAACATACTTTCCAGAAGGCCCACAATTCACTAAAAATGTTTTTTTATTGGTCGTATGAAGTATTCTAATTTGTTGAGATAGTGAATTGGTGGGTTTTTGTTAATGTGAGCCAAAATCATCACAATTAAAAAAAAAACAAAGACTTAAACTACTTCAGTCTTTGTGCATTGAATTTATTTAATACACAGGTCTCACAATTTGAGTTGAATTACTGAAATAAATGAACTTTTCACGACATTCTAATTTATTATGAGTATGCACCTTATGTGTGTGTGTGTGTGTGTGTGTGTTAAATATGATATACATGTTTGTGAGGGCAATGCAAAACTGCAGTATTCAGTTATGATAAAATAAAACTTTCAGCTGCCATAATAGTGATTTTCAAGTATAAATTGAAGACTTGTATGTGATATGATATTTTTGTCTTTGTATAGTGGTGCATTGTTATAAATAACTAAACACAGTAACAATCAAATGGATACAAACATTTCTGACAAACAAGTTTGCTCTTACCGTACACGCAACCTACAATAAATTGTCAAGGGCTTTCAAACATAATTATGAGTTTTCAAAATAATCTCTTTTGTAGTAGCTTGTTTGTCTATTTGACAAACACAGAAATCTGTGTCGTCCCATGAGGGCGGATGTAATTGTCTAACAAAGCTCAGACGCAAAACACATGAAAACATTCTCATCTTGTACAACAAGAGGGATTTCGTTCTTATGGGCTCAGCAGGAGACCGCGTCTGTATTAAGAAGATTTCCACCGGGATACGTGCGAAAGAAACAGGTTTCTGAAATTCTCCAAATGAAAATCAAAGATTGTGCATCTGTCCTTCTAAACTACAATCTCAATTTATGTGAGATTACAGCAGCTCAAACAGTCTGGAAAGTTTGCTCCCTGTGGGTTTTTAGGTTTTTCTGAAACACACACCTATTAAAAACTTCTCAAGCCCCGTTTTCTTGTAAATGAGAAAAAAAAAATCCCAGGTTTAGTTATTCTTGCGATAAGGATAAAACCCTACAAACCTCATCCATGGTTTGGTGTTCCTCTGTAAGTAGGTTTTGTTTTTGTTGCCTCAGAAGAAGAAGGACAGAAACTCGTCATGAAGGATGAAATGTATCTTTCCTGATCTCTTGTTTCCAGGGTAACGCGTGAAAGAGATGAGACGAGAGGCAGAGTGTGATTGCTTCAGTGACAAAGTTGGGGCTTCTTACTCACCGAGGCCAGAACCACGACTGACATCAGTGATTTCAATCGACTGATGCTGCGCTGAAACACACACTGTCACTGGCCAGCAGGACAGCTGCATCTGTTAAGCCTCATCGGATGAGATTTCCTGGGTGTCCTTGTAGGGTCAGAGCCAGGCTAAATCTGAGTCAAATTACTCACCAATGCTGTTGGGTTCAATCTAATCTAAAGGATGCTTGTAAAACAGCGATACAATTGGTTTTGCTTCAGTTTGAATTAGAAAAATATTATGTATTATATTCATGTGCGTATGTTCCATATTGATCATCCCAATTCCCTATTCCTTTCGAAGACCTTAACAGAAGGAGTATTGGACAGCTGAAAGGTGTAGGGCTAAGAAATGCTGGTCACTTGGAACTCATTTTTATGTAATTCTATTGAAAATTCTGTTTATGGAATGTTTATGCTGTTTGAAATGCAGACGCAACACGTTGCATAGCAACCTGTCATGCAATGAAAAGAAAAAACGGTTTAGACTAAAACACATGAACAAAATTAAGATTTTAATCAGATTCAAACCACCTACAAAAATGTGGTTGGATTGGATTTGTAAATACTGTTTTTCATGCGACTTTTCCTGACTAGACTGCAAAAACCAAACAGATTTGAATTAAATTGGCAAAAAAATAAATAATAATAATAATAAAGTTTTTTTGCTCCCTGTCTGAAAAAGGCCTTTGAGAACAGACCTGAGACCCATTTTCTTAAAGCATGACAGCAGACAGGACTATACAGTATTTCAAATGGAATTTAGCTACTTTCGCGTAGCTCGCGTATCGCATTTTTTTTCAATATCGCACAGCCCTAATATATATATATAGATTATAAACAGGAATGCAAAAAATATATAACTTTCCCCAGAATTGTTGAACGGGTCCATTATAGTATTAATATTTTCAATGACCTTTTATTTTCAGTTTTCATTAAAATTTTAGTTTATGTTCTGGTAATTTTGTTACGTGCTTTTGTCATTTTTTTGTTACATGCTTTCGTCAAGTTTTTGTTTTTATTATTTTTCTATTATTTGATTCAGTTTAGTTGTAGTACTTTTAGTATTTAAACGTATTGTATTGAAGTTATTTATTTTATTTCACCTTTATTTCAATTAATACAAACAAAACATAATAGTTAAGTTTACTGGTAAGGCTCAGGTTTTTTTTATAATTTTTTTTTTTACATTTTTGCAAAATGTATTATTCTGCCATCAACATTATAAAGTACAACTATAAATGAGAGTAAATCTGAAAATGCATAATAATCTAAAATCTGTTTATAGTGTTTGTACTGGGTCAGTTCTGATTGGTCATTGAGCTCAAGTGAACTTTCCACATCAGCAATATGAAACAGACTCCATATGCATCAAGGATGAATCCATTAATATATAATAAATGTTAAGTTCTAAATTAAGAATGCATGCTGTCAGAGGATCAGATTCAGGGCTAACCAGTCAGACATCCATCTGATCCATTCATATGAAACAACATCCTGCTGGAAAATGTAAGGATCTTCTGTGGAGACACAAATAAGTTCAATAGATGCAATTATCCATTGACACAAGGGTCAGAGAGGCCTCTGAAAGAAATGCCACGGCAGGACACATAACACAATAAGAGGCCAGGTTTAAAGCAAGCTCAGTTCAGACTGAAGAGGCGACTGAGAGCTTTTGATCTTGTAACTGAACAGACACAAGCCCTCTCGACTGTGCTCGAAAAATATCACATTTTCCATGTTTGGATCAGAAGTATATCGAGCATCCATACAATGAAGCAGAGCATTAGTTGTAGAGGAAGCATCATTGTGCATCCTGTCTACGCACAGCAGCTGTTGAATGATACGGCATCTATGACGTTCCACCCACACAATAAACTTTATTTATTAACCTTAAGGACATCTGCACCAGGTCCTCTGCTGTACTGCTGATGTGCTACTGTTTGTGCTTCACTGATCTGCTGTTGTAATGGTACACCAGATCAGTTGATTAATTAGGAGGTGCTAATTAAAGCTGCCCTTCGCTTCTGTAATCTCACCTATTACCCAGCAACCCCTGCTGTCTGTCTCAAGAAATCAAAATGCTAGCTTTTACCAGGGGAATTATAGTTAAAGGGGTCATTAACCACCTTTGTTTTTTATTTTGTACTGTTCTCTGAGGTCCACTTATAATGCTATCAAGATTTTTACATAAAAAAATCATCATAATTCAGCAGTAATAGGCTATTTTCTGTCCTGTTTTGACCCCTTCATCCGAACGCTCTGTTTGAGTAGGCGTGGTGGATTGTCGGCTCGAAGTAAACGCCCACTGCTATGATTGGCAAACAGCTGTGTGTTTGACAGCTACATCCTTCACAGATGGCCGCTGATGTGATTTAGGTTAAAAACGCATAAATACACATATCAAATTATTCGTTTAACAGACAAAGCAATAGTGACCACATAATAAAAACAGTTACTCACACTCGTGTGGTGCGACATTACTGTCGAATACAATATATTCGGCTTTTCTTCAATTATGGCATTTATGTTTAGTTTCAATCTTTCTGAAAAACCTGCATCGAATAGTGCCTTGTTTGTAAACAAAGTACCAACTTCTTACTGACGCGGCACCACACAGCGTCTTGTTATCTTCTAAGTCATCTATCGGCGGTTTCTGCATAGACCTGCGTTTGCCTCTTGTTATTTACACTACATGCGTGAACTGTTGGGTGGAGCTAAACAGGCAGTGCTGTAGAAGCAGGCGCTGATCTTCTTCGCGGAGGCGGGGTTTAGCCACACTATTACATCATAAATTGGCTCATTCCACAAGCTGTCGTTTTGGCAGACCGCCTTCAATATAATCTGTTTTTAGACTAATGAGAAAGTTTGAGTTCTGAAACTTACAGGATGGTTTTATAGAACAATGACCTCTTATATGTGAAAAGATCAAGGTGAATTTTGATTTATCAGTTCATGACGCCTTTAGCTAAAACTAAAATTGAAACTAAAAACAAAAACAAAAACAAAACCATAAAAAAAAGTGTTTTATTTTAAATAAAATAAATGTGCACTATTTTGACAGCTAGTGGTTGTAAATGGGTACTGCAGTCCAAATTCAAAATATATGAGAGAGTTGTTTCTCCCACCTCCGACTCGATGCTCATGCGGGTTGCCAGATTGAGGACACGCAACAGAAATGAGTGCAGTTGACAATGGAGAAGGTTGACGAGCCTACACTGTAAATGTTGTGAGTTGATTCATCGGCATTGTAATTATTTCTTGCTCATAGAGAGTTTTCGATGGATGCCAATTAGGTCGGTTCGAAAATCGCGATCTCTGACCCAGTTTGTTTGCTGGGTGGCTGCAATGCACTGTGTTTTCTGCTAACTGGCAACCCAGGGCGTTGAAATACTATTGGGTAAACTGGCAGTGGGCAGAATCACACAGACCAAAACAAAAAAAAAGGACATTCCGACATGTAACAAACATTTCAAAGCAGAATAATTGGCTCTAGCATTATTTTTTAGAGAAAAAAGTATGTGAAATTATGGTTTAGAACATCAAAAAAATTTTTTCAACACAGCACCGTAAACTGAAAAAAAAAAACTATTATCATACCGTAAAAACTATATAATATTTAAACTAACATAAATATTTAATAAAAACATGTATATAGAAAAATGGTGTATATGGTGACCACTGGTGTGCAGAGGTTTTCTTTCTTATTCTTTTATTCTTGGCTCTCTGTTCTAAGATTACTGCCTCACAAATGGATATTTGACCTTGAGTGTCACTAGGAAGAGTTCGGAGTTTGTGTTCCAGTACAGTATCCTTCAGGTTAAGTTACATGAAAAATGAACCCTTCCTGAAACAAGAAGTCGTCTGTATTGTGTGACATGTCCAAAATATTGAGATTTAAATATATACAGTGGCACTAAAAAGTACTTGAACACTTAAGTCACATCAAAAACGTGTGACTGTTTTTGCATTAGACACAAAACATCAAACAATTGGCATTTGCAAACAAATGATACTACAGCTTTTCTCAGAATTAACTTCAACTTTCAATCTGAACAATTTTGCATTGACTTTTTTTGGATGCAAGTAATTTCTCCTCAAGTTTACACAGGTGTCCTAGAGTAACTACAACTATAGAGTATCACATTAACTACTATATATAACATGATCCACTAACATTTGGGGTCTTCGTTTTGAACAGTCTATCTGTTGTGTTGTCATTTCATGTTTTCCTCGAAAGGTATTCTTGTGCTTTCGTTAAAATAAATGGCATTTGGTTGATTTTTTTTATATATACACCATGTAGAAAGCATCAAAATGAGATCTCTCAAGAAATCTATTGTGGGGCGTCATATGCCACTATCTTGTTTGCTTGTAATTGAAATGTTATTGATTTTGGGATGACCTTTGCAGCAGCTGACTGTTTTATTTCAGGCAGAAGACAAACAGATGTGCTTGCAGCAATATAAGCTTTCTGTTGTCCGTCATTAATCTGTTCTACTATTAATCTAATCTACTGCTATCCTGGAAATACTTTATATCATTATGATAAACATGAAAGATCTTTGGGATTTGTTTCTTGTAGCCGGTGAGACGACCCCTGATTTAAGGACATAGTGAATTTGCTACAGCCTGGAGGAAAAGCAGGTATTAAGTAGTTAGATTCTATGAAGTCGAGTATTAAAGTAACAGTGAGGAATCAAAGTCACTGACACGTTGCCAAAGCCATGAGAACCACTGAGCTGCTTTTCAGACCGTAATGTGTCATCTCCATGGATATCTCCTAATCACTGAGACTGACACGCTAAGATGCTCAAAAACAAACTTGGTTATTTAGTAGTGCTGGGCGGTATGACCAAAAATTTATATCACGGTATTTTTCAAAATTATACCGGTTTCACGTACATGACGGTATTTTTTTTTTCATGCATGACCGGGTGTTAACCATATTTTCTACTGATTGAGAGAGGAAATACTGCAGTATATTGACTTAGAATGCCCTTTTTTACTGTCATGATGAGTGAATATTGTTAAAAAATAACACTATATAGTGACTAAACACGACCCCTTTTATACATGTTAACCAGGAGTCACTCTCATTTATAATCGCGGCATCGTCTGATAAAATCAACATGCATCTACACTAAAGAGCGGCTATGCGGTTGTTTGGCTAGATTACTTTTTTGTCTCGAGCAGCGCACTGCCTGCGTCTGAGTAATATTTGTCTGTCTCATATTTATAATTCCAAACAGTCAGTAAGCGACAGGTGCTAGGAAACGCTGTTTTGTACTCATTTATTGAGTCGGCTGCGGTGCTTCTCTGCCGCTCACTGCACAGAACAGACGCCGAGAGAGGCGACACTTCTCCGGGAAAGTCAGACCTCGCGCTCGTGAGGCAGTACTGGCGACATCTTCCAACTGAACCATAGCTAAAGTTTATACAAAAAAGTCGCTAGGTTTGTCAATATATATATTCTATGGGAAAAAGCCGCTAAAAGGGTCTGAAAGTTGCTCAATCTAGTGCTAAAGTCACGCTCGTGTGTGTGTGTGAGACGCGGGAGCTGATGGTAGGGGGCGGTGGATATTTGAAAAAATAAAAATCATGTCATCATTTACTGACCATCACCATATTTTTTTTCATGGAACATAACTGCAGCTCTTTTCCATATACAGTACAGACAGTGGAGACCACACCTGCTAAGCAACAGAACACAACAAAACTAGAAAAATAAAACATATCTAATCATCTCTAATCTAAAAAATTTAAAAATTTAAAATAGTAATCTCTAAAAATAGTATGATTCATGCACCCTATTTTAAGTCTTTCGGAACCATTGAGGAGTAGACTGAAATTACCAGTCAATCAAAAATACCATAAAAGCAGTATGTGTCCAAGGATGCGTCTCAATCGGCTTCCTAGCTCATGAATCAGTAAATCGTGTACATGAATCCCTGGCTCACTGCACGCTGGGACAGTGATTACTCAGTTTTCGGCGACATAACTATGCATACACATCGCTGTAGAAAGTAACCGCTGGAATTAATCAACAACAGGTAGGACCCATATCTTTTTAACATAATTTTTTGAGCTCTTTAAACACATTGGGCCTCATTTATCAATCTAACATAAAAAAAAAAAACCGGGAGCCCGAATCCAAGTGCACAAATAAAATTTAGGGACAGATTCACCTGTGATTCAGGGAAATTGTATGATGAGACGCCTATCCCCTACGACATGGAGAAGCATAACATGGCCAAAAACAGGAAATAATCTCATTAAAGAGAAATTGATCTTACTCCAAAAAACAACATTTAAACTTGGTCACACCTCAGAAAAATTACCATTCATCATAAATGTGATTACTTAAGAGAACAAAAAAAAAACTAGGGTAAAATAGCCTAAAAAACGTCACATTTTACAGACCATTCTAAACACTGAATAGTCTTTTTATATTTTATTTAGTTACCCTCACTCCATAACACATTCTTTAAATTTAATAGCATTCACAACAGTACAAGGATAAAAAATAAGTAAGTATAAATAAGTATCTATAAAACACAAATTACGCTATAGTGGCATTATGTACTATACCAGCATACAACTTCAAAGCTAAAAGGATTATTAATTAAAGGGCCCAAAACTGAAATGCAGGTGGGATCGAATCGAGCCTCTCCTTAGATGCGACAAGAAGGACCAAAATATTTCCGACAGATATTTGCACATTTGATAAACAGCAAATTTGAGTTGACTAAAAACTACTTATTCAGTTAAGAGTATGCCGAATGCGGAGAAAGAGCGTGCGACTGAGTCTGAGATGGATCGTGGCAGACACTCACGTTCCAATATCAGGGGCCGGTAAAACAAAAAATAATCCTTCAACAGTGCAGAAATGTTTGTTTGGGCGCTGCACGATGATTTTACAGTGGACCTTTTAAATTGAGCAGTGTAACTTTTATGTTTGGATGACTGCATTTTAGTTTAGTTTAGATGAATTGTTGAAATGTCAAGTTAGCAGTACTAGAACTAATATGTTGTGTGTGTGCATGTGAGGCACCTGCGCAATCATTTGGATTGAATAAAATAAGGAAATAAAGAAAACAAATAAAATGCAGTGTCACAAAATGAGTGTAGTCTATACTCGTCACACAGTTTTTTTCTTTTACTCTGTTATTTAAGAGAAATATATTTTGAAGTCCTAGTTATTTTATTCATTTTATATACTTAATTTATGTTTTTCTCCGTTCACAGAAGCATTTCTAGATATTCTAATCATACTGGTTAATGATCAACTAATGAGCTTAGGTTGTCAGTCTGGAAAATAATCTAAATTAACAAAATGCTTACTACCGGTTCGTGAGGTGGATTATAATAATAATAATAAAAAAAAACAGTTTGTCTTTTCAAAATCTTCATTTAGCGCAGTTATTATATTTAGGGAGTTGTTGCATGCAAATTATGTTCTTGAGTCAAGTCATGTGATATAATTTTCTGGTACGTGAGGATAGTGACAATTAATGTTTCCCTGGTTTCATGGGGCATGTGGGGTTTTTCAGGAGCGAAAGGTTCCAGTGCAATGGAAGAGGCCTTTAAAATGGCCCTGACCCTGCTCAAGCCCTGGTACTTGAAACTATAGGGAGATTGATTGAGATCGCCACGACCAAGTATTCGAAAACATTGAGAATAGACCCCCAAAATACCAGCCAAAACAAAACAAAACGCAAGAAAATGAAACCGAGACACAAAGAAAAAAAAAACACCAGCCACAGACAGAAGAACATATAACCTAACATAGTAACAATAAGGAGTATAAACATATCACATAAACCACATACAGCAAAACAAAAGCAACGAAAACCACCATCCAGATTTATCTCTGTAAAAGTGGTATGACTCCAAAAAGACCAAAATACAAGGCAAGATTACAAAACAAATCGTTCTAATAAAGTAGAGGAGAGAGGACCAAAATGACAGTAGACAAGATCAGCAATGCAAGCAAAACATTTAACATATAATATAACATAACATATCAAAACATATCACAACACAACTACGTGTGACGGTTATTCGCGTAATGCGGTATATCACGGTTAATGAAGCTGCACGATATTGTTACTTGAAGGCACTTCTAAAATACGTGATTTCACAAATTATTCAGAAATTTGAATGCATTTTAAGAATACTTTTACCATAAACTGGTCAAAATGCACAACACAGCTATATGCTGCGTGAAAGACGCCTGCGCACTCTGATGTAAACAAGCGCGGACGTGAAGCACATGGCGGAACATGTGAGAGACTCTCTGGATGAAAGCGCACTTTCACACTCTGTCAGCAGATGGGGCTAAACTGCAGAAATAATAGTAATAATAATTCATTTAAATGCAGCCATTACCCTGGAAACCCGTAAACAAAGGAGCTGTGCTACTTTCTGTTTCTGAAATGTGTTTAAATTATTTAAATAGCCATTTAGATTTTTGTATTCGCTATGGTGTTAATCACAGCGCCAAATACTTAAATATTAAGACTTAGACTATTTATTTTCAAACTTTTTTTACATTTTAATCTGGACAACAACATGCCCTAGATATTGTTTGAAAGGGTTTTGATTCTTTATTGTTCGGTCACACTTTACATTAGGGCTTCATAAGTTAACATTAGTTAATTCATTAGTTAAACTGCCAATGAAAAACTCTTCTGAACATTCATTAATCTTAGGTATTCCAATATTTAATAACAACTCGAAAGTTGCAACTGTGTTATTTAATGAGCTAACATGAACTAAGACTTGTATTTTTTTAAACAAAGATTAATAACTTCTGTAGCAAATATAGCTATTGCTCATTATTAATGTGAATGCATGAAACTAAGGTTAACTAATGAGGGTTTATTGTAAAGTGAGACAGTATGCGTCTTATAGTTCTTTGCACTTTTAATCTGGTAAACTTTTAACTTTTTCTGTATTGCTTTATTTGTTTTAAATGTTCAGTTATGTTTTTGTTATAGAAAAAAAGTTATTAAACCTTTAGTATCTGTATTATGAGAGCACTTTTTTCAAACAAAATGTCAATATCGTGATAATACGCATACCGTGATATAAGCAATAGCAATTAATCGCAACATGAAAATTTGATACCGGCATATCCCTAAACACAACACAACAAAACAAAGCAAAACAAAAAACACCATAAAATTTGTCTCTAAAAGTGGTATGACTCCAAAAGACCAAAATTACAAGTCAAGCTTCAAACAAACTAGTCTCTAAAAGTAGAGGAAGAGACCAAAATGACCAGTCAAGCTCAGCAAAGCAAAACATATAACATAACATATCATATCACACAACAAAACAAAACAAAACAGATATTCCCAGATAATTTTCCCTTTAATGAGAACTGCTCCAACTGGATCACTGAATCAGTTAGCCGATGAACCGGATCAGTTTCATAAACTAAATCACCTGCTTTCTTGACAAGAACTGCCCCAAAAGAACAATTCGACATGACACTGAGTAAATAAAACCAAAAATTGTTTTTTCTTTTTTTTTTTAAATGACTTAATTATTAATAAATAATTGGTTAGCTTTTACTCCCCATGTGTAACAATAATATCTGTTCTGCCTCAAGATTTATATTTATCACAGGAATGTTTTCGTATTGCAAGATAAAAAGACAAGATATTTAACCTCACATGAAGAGTTGCTCTTTCATAATTCATAACAGATTTTTATGCCGTCACTGTACATGTGCTTATAAATCTCTTGATGTACCCTTTTTTAGCACCAGACAAGTAAACAAATAAACAAGCAACATTTCTTCAGCTTGTTGATGGGAGGTGCTGATGATTTTTCAGTGCGTGATTCCACAATCATTTCCAGAATATATAAATAGCATCTTATATTGAACCCAAACATTGTAGCATTTTCCCAAACTAGTTATGATCTGATTCGCTGGCTTATGCAAAGTCTGTGAAAAGTCATTTTATCACACCTAAACATCAGATATTAACAAAGTGAACAGTAATTGGTCATTTATATGTCAGTCAAGGACTCTCTTCCTGTCAGAATAAGCTGCGAAGTAGGCCAAACTTTATGCAGAAAAGTGTGCCTCTGAAAGAATGAAAAAACAAAAAAACAAGCCATGATCAGGGTAACCTTGAATTATTTCATGAAAAGTGACACTGAAGCAGATGTCTTCAAGAAGCCTGGAAAGCTAAAGCTGGAACTCTGAGCGAGAGGCGACTGAAGGCAACGCCGAAACGAAGCGGCTCTCATTTGTTACACCTAATGGGCAAACTAGGAAACAACAAAAGAAACAAACAGGAAATGAAGAAGGAGGAATGAAAGCCATTGTTACAGCACTCACACACAAAGCGGCACAGCTTTCTCATACATAGAGCTTCCACTAAAACAGGCATCTTCATCACCGAGCGAAACATCTGAGTGCTCTTATTAGTTCATGTGAATGCAGAAATCATCGGCCGATCTCTGTCACAACACCCACCAGGCATGTTTCACTTCATTTCCCAGAGGTCATCAAGTGACATACTGTTATGCCATAATGGGATATCACTTTTCCACCAATTTATAAATGCTTTTGATGTTATAATAATAATTTGTTTCTCTGTTCTGACAGCAAGCACTCCGTTTTATTATAAAAACATCAGCGAGAAACAGTATCTCCAGCGCTCTCCACTGACAACACCATTTATTTAGCCTGCAATAACGTGATCACCTTTTATCTTCCATCGTGTCAATCCTGACAGCAACAGCATTTGTGGAGGAAAGCACTTAGTGCCATCTGTGTGTGAAGGGCACTTCACAGCTGTGAAATAGACAGGAGAGTTGATTGGTACAACAGCTAAATGATGCATAAAAGAAACCTTTAACAGGCCCATAATAATCATCTCAATCAAGATGACTGATTAAACAGTTCTGCAAAAAATAATAATATAAAACAAAGTATACCATAGAAAAGTCTGGGGTCATTAAGCTTTTTTTTTGGAGAAGAAATAAACTTCTATTCATCAAAGATGTATTAAATTTATCAAAAGTGCCAATAAAGACATTTCTGTCATGACAACTCTCGGAGGGATTGGCATGGTAATGTACATGACAATGTTAATGTATTTGGGGAATTAGTCTGCCCTAATACATCCGCTGCTGCTGCCCGCCGGCCAGAGCAAGTACAGAGACTTACTACAGTCAATACTTCCACACATGCTGCTGTGAGCATGTAAGAAATATTGCTGCTGCAAATATAACATACATGAAATAACCCCCATATAGCATACATGAATCACCTCGTAGCAGATCTATACAGGTGGAGCTGGGGAAGGTGGAGGGTTTTTGAAGCAAGCTGCAATATTTGAATGTTGAGCAGCGAGCTCATTGGCTACCGATACAGGAGAGAACCAATCAGCTGTGCCATGTGATAATGATGTCATTAGGTCAAATTGAGTTAGACCTATCGGACTGCGCCATCTAGAGTTTCATGCCAGAACTCTGTATTTGTCATGTTACAAATAAATGCTTTTCTTTTGAATTTTTTATTCATCAAAGAATCCTGGAAAAAGTGTCACAGTTGCCACAAAAATATGAAGCAGCACAACTGTTTTCAACATTGATAATAATAAAAATTTCTTGAGCATCAAATCAGCACATTAGAATGATTTCTGAAGGATCGTGTGACACTGAAGACTGGAGTAATGATGCTGAAAATTCAGCTTTGCATCAGAGGAATAAATTACATTTTAAAAATCTATTCAAATAGAAAGTTATTTTAAATTATAATAATATTTTACAATATCACTGTTTTATTGGTCAAATATGGTCCTTTTTAGTTTTAATATTAATTTGGATGGACTTACTAGCCTCTATTAAACCAACCATGTTTTTTCCTCACTGCAATAACAAAAAAAAAAAACACAGAATTGTTACAAAAAAGCTACAGAACAGATCTGAAATTATGATGTGGAGTAATATGAGTCATGAAGCAATCTGCTACACTGCACAGAAAGGAACTGACCACATTTCTAAAACCATGATTTACATCCAGCGGCAACAGAAACAGTATCACTGAAGACATGTTGTGATTTGTCTCAGAGGTGATGGAGGGAGGTAGAAAAATAGCTCAACTGAAAATAAGGCTACTGTGATCATTACCATATGTCGTACTTCGAGTTAGTGACATGCAAAACTCGTTTGTACATGTGGATATGAATGACACTTCAAATCCTGTTGAGCAGAGGTGTGCTATTAGTTTCACCGATTTTCATCTTGTGGATGAAAAAACTCAAAATACATCACACACATGTACAGGAGAGACCTGAGACATATCTACAGTAGGAACCAGTGGATGCTTTTGAAGTGGGCCAATAATCAACATCTTGCAACCACCTTAGACATTAAGAAACATCTCCCACTCAAACTCAGTTGGTTGGACTCGATAAGGTCGACTTCGACCCAACACAAGCAAACACCACTCACATTTTCCACAGGATATGTAAAAACCATGTTAAAAATGTTATTATGAAGCTGAAATAGCAGTCAGGTGATATGGAAAGCCAGTGCAAGGTGTGTCTGTGTTCATGAATGTGCAAAATTTGCTGCAAAATTTAAAATAAATAAATGAGAAATTGAAAATGATCATCAAGAGTTCATTAGTTTCCTTTACTGTAATGCCAAAAACCCCAATGATATAAAATCATTCATACATCGTAGTAGTATGTATTCTGTCTTTAATTTATGTTGATTTAAATTTAATTTTAAAATCCATTGAATATTACAGTATTTAGCAGTACAATATGTAATACAAATCCACGAAATAAGAATTTAATCACAATTGAGAAAAATTGCAAAGGAAATGATGGAAGGGGAAAATATTGTTATATTTATTTCCCTATTGATTTTGGAGGTAAATGTAATATGTTTTTGTAAGATTCACCAGCATGAGAAAGAAAGAGAAAGGACTGTCACATAACAGAGTAACACTTATTATAAGGCATCTCTGACAGATATTAAAATCCATCACCTCTAGACATGATGAAAGAGAGAAAGAAGGGCAGATATGCAGAGTACAGACATCTAATATAACAGCAATTCCCACACAAAAAAGCATACAGTAAACCCACACCTTGACGTGAAAGTCATAAGTGCTTTTATCCAAGCGCAAAGATGCAGAAGTTATTAAGGAGACAACTTTAAATGAGATCCACCTGGAAAGCGAACAGCCTAAATATGAATTATGACTGTGCCTCTATCAAATCTCCTCGATCACACTTAAGAATAAAGCAGAGAGCAAGTTCTTCGATTAGAACGTCATCATCGTATAGCATTATTAAAATAATAAACCCAATCCAAAAACCTGCCGAATCTGAGCTATTCCCAACACGCAGCTGTTATTGCTCAGACAGGCGCACTTTGAAGGGCAGGTGGACGGGAATCCATGCTCCCGTCTGTCAGTGCTGAGCCTGAACTGATTGCTCATAATTATACTTCATGGGGGATGTTCTTTATCATCTGGGCTCCGAACATCAAACGCAATTCCCAATTAATCCCGTCTATCAGGCCCACTTTATCGCCGCCACCACTCCGAATATAGCCCCTCCTTTCAGCAGAATAAAAGGCATCTATTCTAAGACAAGCAATTCTTCCACTGCTTAAACCCTAATCATTGTCATCAGAGAGCCCTACTTAGGGCTGAAGTGTGAAAAGCAGCTTGAGAGGGTGAATATGAATTCGCTCTTTAAATATCTCCATTTCTTCATGCATCTTAATTTTATTAGGGGGAAAAAATCCTAAATATTCTAAAAATTGCAGTAGACTTCAGTTAAGCGACTCAAGAGTAGCACATGCTTGATAGGTCATGTTTGGAGAAGAATGCAACAAGGTCAGGCGAATGTGTGATTAATGAATAGCATGAAAGTAATCAGAGCACAACAGATGCAGCAGTTTGGCTTAATTGATTTGAACGATGAGAAATGCAGGTTTCAGTGCTTTGCTTCTGGTGACACAATAACTGCTGATCGGGAAATGAAGAGTGGTGTTTATGCTGGCCATCTGTTGTGTGTAGGTTTTGACTGCCACCTGAGGTGCACATTTATCTAATGTTAATAAAAATATGAGGTTCTCTATAAAATATTCAGGTAGTCAAGAACAATAATAAATAATAATAAATCAAATAAACAAAATAAATATATCTGATATAAATATATCTCTAATCAATTAACTCTACACTCTAAAAAACACTGGGTTAAAAAACATACGTTAAAAACAACCCAATTTGGGTAGTTTTTAACCCAAGGGCTGGGTAAATATAGGACAGAACACATGTTGGTTGTTTATTTAACCCAGCATAATGTTGATTCATTTTTATATACACTCTAAAAAAAAATTGTGCTATATAGCACTAAAAGCGGTTCTTTGGCTCGTAATCATAGGGGAACCACTTTTAGTGCTATTTAGCACCTATTTTTACAGATGCTATATAGCACCTTTGTCAAATGGAACTTTTTCTCAACAATGGTTACTCCTGGGGTTTGTCTTAAGTTGCACCAATCATAACTCATCCATGGCTCCCAGCATGCATTGCGACATTAATAAATTATACAGCTGCGTTGTCGTAGAATTTTCTTTTATTCTTACTATTTGTTTTTATTTTTGTTGTGACTTTTTACTGCCCTGTTTTGTGATGTTCAAAAATCATATCAAAACTATCAGAATATTTTGTCACCATTGCTGATATTCAACATGCTGATTCTTCATGTCTATGAGTGACAGAACTGAAACCTCTTTATAACCCATAATTCTAAAAGTGGTTTATACAATTTTCTCGTAGTATCATAGAACTGCAATAATATAAAACTCATAATAGAACTAGAGATTTTGATCAAATGCAACCAGAGACTCAGACGCATTAAATTATTTTACTATAAGTTCCTTGCCATCACATATGTACTTTATAAACACTATTGTAACAGCCAAAGAGAAACTTATTTTAACTTAAAATTAAAGTCAGGGGTCAAGAGGCAACTAAAGCAAACACTATTCACCAAAACGGTAAGTTGAAAAGAAACAAAAACATCTAAACCTTAATTCCCAATAAAGAACTTCTGTTTTAGATACTCCAGAAAAAAAGTCTAACTGGTTAGTAATGTCGTGAAGTTGGTGATTGCTTTTTTTTTTTTTTTTCCTGGAGCGATTCCCGCTTATAAGTCGTTTTCGTTTTTCAGTTTTGATTTTTTTTTTTTTTCCTTCTTTCTCTTCGTTTTCTTACCGCGAGAGCACGTCCTTTTTTTCTAGAGACGTCAATGGTCTCATGCTGAGGTAGGACCCCTGGAGATATTCTTACTCGGTGGGCCACTGCGCGGGACTAAAAAACAATTATAGCTTCAAGAAATAGACTGTATTCTTTAATGTGTGTTTAACCCTTTCCCCAAGCTAAACTAAGAGACTTAAATGACGAGAGTTAAAGACCCTTAAAGGGGCTCTTACAGGGGCTTAGAGGCTTTTACGTAGGTGGAGCATACTGTGAGAGTATACTAGCTTATTTTTTTTTACTCTCATACTAGGCTTGCCGCGATAGATGCCAGTGCACTGACATGATACCGTTGTTAAGCCGCAACACCGGTTACGTCACTTGCCCACCGCGCCACCGACCCCCACCATCATTTAGATTTTTTATAGTAATAAAAATAATTTAATTCAGTAAAAGAACAGACACTACAATTAAAAACTGAACAGCGGGGGGGTTTCTTTTTTTTTTTTTTTTTGGGGATCTGCTCAATTGTGATGCGTCAAGGTAGGCCCCCCTGTCCCGAACGACAGTCGCATCACAGATCAGATTTATTTCTCCAGTGAGGAGAGTGAGTCGAGCTGACAAGACGAGTGAGGTGAGACAGACACGACGATGGCGGATGATTTAGCTTCGAAACTAGATGCAAAAGCGCCTGTTTGGCAATATTTTGGATTTTGAAAAGCCTTTTGACTTTTGCCATTTATCTAAGGTGATTTTGGAAGTTTTTTTAAACATTTGTTTCTTATTTAATTGGGTCCACAGTGTTTTCTGATTTTTATTTTATTTAAACTTTGTGTCATTTTTTTTGTTTTTGTTACATCAAGGTGTATAGATCGTGTGCCAACACACTCCAGCTTTCTTACGCGTTTTGCTACTAAACCTTCTTTTTATTACGTTTCTTATTATTTGGTATCTATATACGTGTACATGTACCTTGCCTATTAACAGTCTTGACTGATACTATTTAAACTTTATGTAAGTTATGTTAATGTTAGTATTAGCGCCGATACGCCGACCCTATAGAATGTTATTTTTATTTGTTTTGTTAATAAATCGTTTCTATATATAGGAACTAACAAGTGAGTTTGACGTCTGTATTTGATTGTGCATCAAGCCCCAATTGACAGCGAAATGCCGCCCTAATTCGAGAGTGAAAGTAAGAATGCGGTAGCCCGAAATCAGCCTCATGGGGAAATATGATAATTTAACCATAAACTAGTTATAACGTTCAACTATTCATATTTAGATCCGCTGTAAGTTTTTACTTGACCTCTCAGGGTCAACTGCCTTGTCAATTCCAAGAACGTTAATTTCCTGGCTAAGGGAAATAACTTCCTTACTGTACAAATCTACAAAAGCTTGTAGCATAAATCTGCCATGATTGTTGACTCCGGTTATGAGTAAACAATGAACCACGTCAAGTGTGATACAGGTAAGCTTTTATTAACTACATAAACACTTAAATTGGTCTAACATACACATAAACACATTAACTGGTCTAACATACACATACACACCACACACACACATACAGTTGTATATGCGAAAGAGGTAAAGTGAAGCCATAGAGGGCCATAAAGAAGAATTTTATGGCCAACCTTGTGCATCTATATTCAGCCGATCTAAGTCTGAGGGAAAACGTCAGATTCTTAGTACAAACAAACCTTGTAAAAAGGTGTAACGGATACTTAATGCATCAATTAAATCGAATAAGTTTGATACTTGCGTATGTCTGAAAAAAATTCCTGATGCAATCTTAAGGCTATCCCCGTGATCTTTGCTTGAATGTAAGGTCGAATGAAAAGACCCAGTTTGCGTCGAGTCACTTGATTTTGAATGGCAGTAGGACTTAGGCCAAGAAAAGGCCTGGCAAATGCTTTGGCTATCCTGAAGCGCTTTCTCACATGTTTTTCAGGCTTCGGACCGAACCACGACTAGGGGAGCGGGGTCCCTGACCGGAGCCGGCCGCCTTTAAGGTCGGTATGAAGATCCCGCTTCAAGATGCCTTTGTTTAGGGTTGTCCAATGAGCCAAAATGGAAGTTAACAGGAGCGGGACGATGTGGGTGGACCAAAGTCTACGACTGGAAGGGTACTACCCTTTTGTTTTTGTCTTAGAGCATTGTATTTTGCATATGTAATTTGATTGGGTGTTGATGCACAAACTAGTAAAGTTTCTTATAACATTAATATGTTGCATAGGTATCAGAATGTAATATGCACTCTCAGTTAGATCATTCGAAGATGAATTCATAGAGACCAAACATGAAATAGGTGAGGATATATTAACTAGTGGTCTATCATAACATTCATAAAACAGCATACACTACAACAGAAAATATACAAGAACAGTAATGGTATACACAATGACCTGAAGGATATGTGTGTTAATTCACAGAAATGTTTTTCTATGAATTAATTAGAGAATAGTCCATTTCTCTGGGCATTATGTGTTTTTCTTATGAGGAAAATGAGGGAGTTTTTCTGCCCGCATTCCTTTAGGCCATAAAACCAGTGACATCAGCATTGGTTACCATGGAACTAGAGGCCTGTTCTGCCTTTCTGAGGTGTTAGGTGCATTTTGGGGGAAGGGTCCATAGACCCTCATAATTGGCCATTTGGTTAAGTGAGGGGGAGTTAGATATTATTTGTTAAATATAACAAAAAGTTGTGTGTCTGATTGGTCCAAATGCTACAATGCGCATGGCACTTTTAAGCTATATATATATACATATGGTATATGTAAAAATTAATATAATATAATATAATATAATTGTTATTATATCCGAGATGTCTGGAACTCAGCATTAGGTTAACATTTCAATAAACCAGCGTGTACTACACAATTACGAGCCATTCTATAAGGTGACATTTCAGCACTTGACAAACGGATAGTGACTCCTAAGTAGCTCTTAAAGCACGGCTACGTGCGATTGTGTTAAGTGCATTTTTGGGAAACGCACGTGAAACAATAACGAACGATCGTAAAATGACTCGTAGAAAATGCTCTTAAGCTCTAAGATCAATCGTTATCGAGAAACGCAGCCCTGTTTGTTCCAGTGTTTATGGAAAAGCAGTTTAGATGAACTTTTAATGTTATGCTTACATTTAATAATTTAGCAGACACCTTTATCCAGTGGCTTACAAATGAGGACTATCACAGTTCATCATAAGAGCCAACAATACTGTACTTGCAGTACCCAATTCCATGTTTCAAGCACGAACTATAGCACCATAGTAGCTACAGAGCAGAAATAAAATGCAGAAAAGTACAGAAGAAAAGAACACTGCTAACAGAAGGAGTGTTACTTTTACAAATTATGTTGAGGAAATAAACTATATAAACTGTAGAATTTACATTAGCAAAATGCAATCCGGTATGCAATAACGCAAAACAGTATTTTTCTGCCACCTGCCACCAAAATCTGACACCAATTTTCAACGCCTGTGAGTTTTTGACAAATTCAGCAGGATATTTTATAGTGCATGAAAGCCACATGCATGAAGAACACTGTATATGAAGGCTGAGTGAGTGGTAAAAGTGATATTAATATAGCACAAAAAATACTACAATAAATCATTCAGTATTTTCCTGATTGAGACATATATTATTATGCCATGTCTATAGTTTTAAAAACAAAAAGACTTCTGATACATGCAACATTTGTCAAAAGTTTGGAATATATAAGTTTTTTGTTTTATATATATATATATTTTATTATTATTATTATAGTTTCCCCCCAAGCAGTCTCTTGTGTCACTTGTTTACTATGTCTTGTGGAGCTGCTTACAGCAGAAACTGAATTTTGTTGCATCATGGAATCACAATTTTCTTGTTTATCATCACTGTAAAGCTGCTTTTAAAAGATCTGGGCTGAGTTTCCCGAAACCTTCTTAACGCTACGTCGTTCGTAAGTTATACCTTAAGTTGTACCTGTACGTTAATACGTGTTTCCCGAAACGTTCTTAGTTAAGTATACCTTCTTTAAGTCATTCGTTCGTAAGGTTAGTCTCGACCACTCTTAGTTATACCTTATTGTTGTTCACTTCGCTAGTGGCCACCACTGTGCAAAAAGATTCTTCACATTTCAGTCGATAAGATTGTAATTCTGTGGCAAGAAAAAGTGCAGAACCAAATAAATATTACAATTCTAAAGTTGTAATACACCCAGTGTTCAATTAGTGTTCAATTAATTGAAGTGTTTTTATGCAAATAATATGGTTGCTAGTTTTTCCATTATACAAAGGCACATCGGCTGGCAAAATATTAGGCAGCACATAATTAGGAGTCTATTTAAAGGGAATGAATGCGATGGGAGTTTGGTCAAACTATGGAAGCGAGACAGCGAATAGTTGTCCTAAATTAAAGACGGCTCCGTCCGCGGAGCCAGTTAGTGTATGTGCACTATTTCATAATAGTGTCAGAATAGCTACCATGTCAAAAGATACAATTCTACAAAAATGTTGCCTGCCACGGGAGCAAATTCAGCAGCTTTTACATCTTGTTGGTCCAACTTTGTCAAGACAAACTCGACGGAGCTACCCCCTAAGCCCCGAAATTCAGCTGCTCTCCGTTTTTATGCTGTGGGGAGTTTTCTGGAGGTGTTTGGGGATGGATATGGGCTGAGTAAGACCTCGGTGTGGCGGTGCATTCACACAGTCACAAACATCCTGCTCCATCACGCCACCAATTGCATAGCCTACGTATGCCTTTCACCAGGCACGAAGTGATGGAGGCACATCAAGGCTTCTATGCCATTGTGTGTGTCCCGTGAGTAATTGGCCTTGTGGAGAGGACACTTATCCCCATCGCCAACCCATCAGCGCTCGACCAGGCCTTCATAATATATATGAACATGAGAATATAAATGACCCTTTCAAAATCAAGCGAAGCCAAACAACCAGTTAATGTAGCTGGTTAAGGCAGAATACTTTTGGCCATGAGGTTGCAGGTTCGCACTTGCAAAATTATACACACACACACATACTGTCTAGATTTATATATATAATATATATATATAGAGTATATACTGCTAGATATATATATAGATAGATATATATAAATGATTAATTATTATAATATATACAGTGGTGTGAAAAAGTGTTGGCCCCTTCCTGATTTCTTATTCTTTTGCATGTTTGTCACACTTTAATGTTTCAGATCAAACACATTTTAATATTACACAAAGATAATGTAAGTAAATACAAAATGCAGTTTTTAATGATGATTTCATTTATTAAGGGAAAAAAACTGTCAAAACCTACGTGGCCCTACGTGAAAAATTAATTGCCACCTCCTGTTAAATCATGAAAGAACTGCAATTAACCACCTTATTTTAGAAAGCTGAGTTAAATTTCACTAGCCACGCCCATGCCTGATTACTGCCAGACCTGTTGAAACAAGAAATCACTTAAATAGAACCTCTCTGACAAAATGAAGCATGCTTAAATAGCAACACATAATGCCCCGATCTAAAGAAATTCAAGAACAGATAAGAAACAAAACAGTTGACATGTATCAGTCTGGAAAGGATTATAAAGCAATTTCTAAGGATTTGGGACTCCAGCAAACCACGGTCATAGCCATTATCCACAAATTGAGAAAACAATGGTGAACCTTCCCTGGAGTTGCCGGCCAACCAAAATTACTAAGAGCACAACGACGACTCATCCAAGAGGTCATAAAAGAACCCAGAACCACATCTAAAGAACTCCTCAATTAAGGTCAGTGTTCATGATACAACAATAAGAAAGAGACTGGGCAAAAAAACAGCATCCATGGGAGAGTTCCAAAGCAAAAACCACTGCTGACCAAAAAGAACACAAAAAATCTCTCATTTGCCAAAAAATATCTTAATTATCCCCAATACTTTTGGGCAAATATTCTGTGGACTAATGAGACAAAACATGAACTTTTTGGAAGGTGTGTGTCCCAAAAAGGTGTGTGGCGTAAAAGTAACACTGCATTTCAAAAAAAGAACATCATACCAACAGTCAAACATGGTGGTGGTAGTGTGATGATCTGGGGCTGCTTTGTAGCTTCAGGACCTGGACAACTTGCCATAATTGACGGAACCATGAATTCTGCACTCTATCAGAAAATCCTGAAGGAGTATGTCCGGCCATCAGTTTGTGACCTCAAGCTCAAGCGCACTTGGGTTATGCAGAAGGACAATGATCCCAACACACCAGCAAGTCCACCTTTGAATGGCTGAAGAAAAACTAAATTAAGGTTTTGGAGTGGCCAAATCAAAGTCCGGACTTAAATCCGATTGAGATGCTTAAACCGTCCATTCATGCTCGAAAACCCTCCAATGTGGCTGAATTAAAACAATTCTGCAAAGAACAGTGGGCCAAAATTCCTCCACAGCGCTGTAAAAGACTCATTGCCAGTTATCGCAAACACTTGATTGCAGTTGTTGCTGCAAAGCGTGGCACAACCAGTTATTAGATTTAGGGGGTAATTACTTTTTCACGTAGGGCCAGGCAGGTTTGGACAGCTTTTTTCCCTTAATAAAATAAAGAATCATTTAAAAACTGCATTTTGTATTTACTTGCATAATCTTTGTGTAATATTTAAATTAGTTTGATCTGAAACATTTAAGTGTGACAAATATGCACAAAATTTTAAAAACAGGAAGGGGGCCAACACTTTTTCTAACAGTGATTCACCTTCCTGATTTCTATTTTTTTGCATGTTTGCACACTGTAATGTTTCAGATCATCAAAACAAATTTAAATATTAGTAAAAGAAAACACAAGATGCAGTTTTTAAATGAAGGTTTTTATTATTGCAGTTTTCCAAAACACCAAACAGTTTTCCAAAACAGATCCAAAACACACCAGCAAGTCCACCTCTGAATGGCTGAAGAAAAACAAAATGAAGACTTTGGAGTGGCCTAGTCAAAGTCCTGACCTGAATCCTATTGAAATGCTGTGGCATGACCTTAAAAATGCGGTTCATGCTTGAAAACCCTCCAATGTGGCTGAATTAAAAAAATTCTGCAAAGAAGAGTGGGCCAAAATTCATCCACAGTGATGTGAAAGACTCATTGCCATTTATCGCAAACATTTGATTGCAGTTGTTGCTGCTAAGGGTGGCCCAACCAGTTATTAGGTTTTAGGGGGCAAACACTTTTTCACACAGGGCTATGTAGTTTTGGATTTTGTTTTGCTTTCTTCATTTAAAAACGGCATGTTGTGTTTACTTGTGTTATCTTTTACTAATATTTAAATTTGTTTGATGATCTGAAACATTAAAGTGTGACAAACATGCAAAAAAAAAAGAAATCAGGAAGGGGGCCAACACTTTTTCACACCATGTATATGTGTGAATAGTCAAGGCTTGGCATTTAGGTGGAAATGGATTAGTTTATAAAATCAATAAAATGCAATTTCTATATGTCTAAAGTGCGTCTTATAAGAACATCACTTCTCAATAAGGTACACGCTAGATAGCGCACTGAAGCAGCCCCTGCATAGAGTGAATAATTGATTCTCGAGCCATCGATATCAACCTATTCAGCACCACCGCCATGGACAGCACCTGCTGACGTCGCACGTAAGAAGTTTTACCTGAAGCAGCATCCTAAGGTATAGTTCGGGGAACAGACCTAGGAAAGGTATACCCCTAGTTAAGGTGTATCTTTAGAGTCTTCGTAGCGCGCTAAGAGACCCCGTTATCGGGAAACGCAGCCCTGTATTGTATAAAACGCTGTATAAATTAAAGAGACTTGACTTGACCAAAGGCTGCCTGGCATTAATCAAAAATACAGAAAAAAACTGTAATATTGTGAAAAAATATCACAATTTAAAATAACAGTCTTCTGTTTTAATATATTTTAAAATGTAATTTATATCTGTGATGGCAAAGTTCATTTTCAGCAGCCATTACGCCAATAACTACCACACTGCAACTAATTACTATGCTGGGTCTTTTGTTTTAAAGTAGCAAGAAAACAACTAAAATAATGTGACGCATTAAAATGTTCATTAAACGTGCCGTTCTGCAATTTAGCGACAGTAACCGTCAAAACGAGCTCAAGTCAACACGCGATAGTGAGAGCAAAAGCACGATCCTCTCCTCACGTCCGATACTCCACACACATGATGCATGAACTATATATATATACAATCTTTCGGACTTTAATGTCACTACCTGTTCTTGTTGAGACGCTTTTCCCGGCGCGCTGGACTCGGCTGAAGTCATGCTGAGGACGCGGAGAGAAACACTGGCGCAGGCGCTCTTCAGACGGAATGAAAAGCGTTACTCTCACTGAAACCCATTCAGTGATGGAGAAGGAGAAAGAGAGAGAGAGAGGGGGCGACGAAACGCGCTTTGTTTTAGACTGGAGACGCGCTGCATCTGTCTCGAGCTGAGCGCATTGCGCAGCTGCAGAACCACAGCTTGACATTCGTGTTACGCAGTAGTTTTTATGTCCCTGTCATATGTGTCTTAATGTAGGCCTACAAGATAAAGTATTATAAAATAATTAAAATAAAAAAATGCAATCATTTTTTAAATGCTTAACATTAAATGAAGTTATTAGTCAGTTGCTATTCATAGTCTTTTATCACGGTATCACCTTTAAGTGTACATAAGGGTTCATTTGAAATCATTTCACTATTATGCTTTCATTTTATTAAGTAGTAATCCAGAATTCATCAATTTTTCTCCCCAGAATCACTTATAAACAGCATACTGATTTTGAAGTCAGTGGCTTCTGCAAGATGAGTTATGAAACAGTTTCATCCTGTGAACATAAATACTGTCCAACAACACTCAGATATGAAAGGTGACAGATGGAAGCGTGCAAGGAGCAACAAACAAGATCTTTTTTTTCTGACAGAATTAGTATAGAATATGTAGGTTTTTGTGTTAGATAGATTCATAATAATAATAAATAAATAATAAAGTGGTCTCAGGTTGGAGCCAAATCCAGTCTTTTCCTGATCCTGTTCCACTCTCTCTTCTCCTGCATCCTGTCTTTCCTTGGACTGTTCTGTCAGAATAACGCGAGAGTTTTTCTGCTCTTGTATAGTAATGGAAATTTCTGCATTTTAACTTCAAGGAATATGCTAAAAACGTACTCAGCATCAGGCCATCCAAGATGTTCATTTCATTGCATCATTTGCTCACCGATGGATCCTCTGCAGTGAACGGGTGTTTTCACTTCTAATCGGTGCCTGATCTACATATTTCTGTCCTGATTTAGATGTGATGACTTTTTCATTGGAGAAAGCAGTATTATGGATAGAGGACTCAGTTTGAAGTTAAAAACATCTTAATGATAAATTTGTTTCTTACTAACATGCAGCTTTTCGTTTCACAAGATGTTAATTGATGGACTGAGTGTGGTTGTTTTTTTTACCCTTACTTTGGATTATGTTGATGTTTTTTCAGCTGCTTGGACCTCTATATTCACTGACGTCCAACCCCTTGTCACTGCAGAGCCTCCATTGCTGAGCAAGTGATGCAATGCTACATTTCTCCAAATCTGATGAAGAAACAAACTCATCTACATCATGGATGGCCTTAGAGATACAATTAGCAATTTTCATGGTTGAGTGAACTACTCCTTTAAAACACTTCTAAGTTTATTCCCTAAGATTTGATTCACACAGTCAGGCATAGCCAAAAGATTAATCTGTCATAATTATTAATATGCTTAATGCTTAAAGGGGTTATATGATGTTGCTAAAAAGAACATTATTTGTTGTAATTTGGTGTAATGAATGTGTTTATGTTTGCGGTTCAAAAATTTCATTATTTTTTTCTACTACTGTTACATTTATTGTTTTCTGCCTCTATGCCCCCGCCTTTCTGAACGCGTACCGATTTTTACAAATCTCATCGGTCCCTCACAAGTGAGGTGTGCTCTGATTGGCCATCTATCCAATGCGTTGTGATGGCCGAATTTCTCAAGTGTGTGACGGAAATGTTACGTCCCTTTACCATAAACACTGTGGAGCCTGCGCAACCACATGTGACCGACAACCCGGGCTGACTCCGCTTCGTCCTCGGTGAAAGCCGATCCGGTGATCCACGGCACAAAGTTGATGTATTTCCTCAGCGACCATAACGGATCAGCTCTAGGCATGACGAAGCGGATATCTTCCCCTTTTGGAAGACCAAACAAAGTAGTTTCGCTTTCACAACGAAACACACAGTGCCTTCACGACATGGCGGCGGCTGCGGCGGCAACAACAATACTACAGCGAGAATAAACGTTACGCTTTCTTTCTTTGCGTGAACATTTGGGTGGCATTGTTAATATTTCCACATAGTGATGTAGATATGTGGGGGCGTGTTAGAACGAGCCGTTTTAAGGGGGGCGTGGCTTACGCTTAACTTTTATAAAGAATATCTCTTTGGATTTTGAGACTTTAGTCTTTGCAAATTTACAGATCTTCTTTATGCACCAAGAGCTTGTAACACTCCAAAGAGAAAGAAAAAATTGAAATCGCATCATATGACCCCTTTAATTGCTATAGTACTAATTCGTATACTATTTTGGTTGCTTAATTGTTTCTTAATACCCTTGAATAGAAGCAAAATTCATTTATTTTTTCTCTCCATCTCACTTTACAATAAATGTTGTCATGGCAACTAACACCAATTGCCATGCTGGTTTTGTAACTTGGCTAGCGACGCGGCCAGGAATTGAACAATAATTTCCACCACCTACACTGCTTTTTCATTTAGTAATTTCACAAGCATGGCACAAAAGTTACACTAATGAATTAATCATTCTGCTGTAAATAGAAAAGAGTATTGATGGGTGTTACAACAGAGATACAAATATACAACATAAATGACATTCTATTTTTGAAGAGTTTTAAATGCCAAACAAGCAAAATTCGAAATGACATTACAGAAATCCGAAAGCAACAAGAGCTGCTGCTAGACGAAAATGATGCAAGAGTGAAAACCCGTTTGAAAAAGCCCGGTCTGATCTGTGCTCAGAAGACCTAGAATCTGATCACCACAAATAAAAGTATCCAGCTGGACAGCACATCTTTCAGTATCAGTGGAAACGCTATGCTAATGGACAGCTTGA
Source organism: Sinocyclocheilus anophthalmus (assembly GCA_018155175.1). Taxonomy (NCBI): domain Eukaryota; kingdom Metazoa; phylum Chordata; class Actinopteri; order Cypriniformes; family Cyprinidae; genus Sinocyclocheilus; species Sinocyclocheilus anophthalmus. The sequence continues at coordinate 204,531 of JADLZN010003190.1, forward strand.
GCACTAATTTAAGCAGCAGTGCAGCGATAGTTCTATAAACATCTCAAGGCCACAAGGTCAAGCGATGAGGGCTGAGACTGGCACGGATTCATCTTCATGTCGTCAGTCTTGTCTTGAGATGTTTCACGAAGCGAGCAACACCTTATTAGCAAACATAAACAATGGAAGAAATGGCACAATTATCTGTTTTTTGATCTACTTCCAGCCTTTCTCGTGTCTCTGACGCTCTTAGCTAATGCACAGAGACGCTGCATTAGTCACACTCTGAGACTCAGCCGTGAATAGATTTACCAGCATGTTGATTACACAGCGCACTTCACGCGGCTGCATGAGATGGAGGAAGCAGAAAGCTGTGCTTTATATTTTGCCTGTTCAGTGGTTGATTTAAAAAGCAGAGGAGAAAAAGGTGAAACAAGGCCTCAATGGAAGTCACGTTCATTCAAATACAACAACAGATTTCATATTATCAGCAGAAACTAGCTGCAGCATATTGAAAAGTAAATACTGTATACTGGTTACTATTTTTTAAGTAGTATGTGAAAGACGATGAGCAATAATAATTGCTTAAATCAACACAACATTAAAATTTTGTAAATGCGTGTTATAGCGACCAATTTATTTTGACATCATAATGTTTAATCAAAAAGTCATAACCTGATCTTTCGGTGAAAAAACTTCTTTCTAGTAACGTAAGCAGAAATTGACATGCAAGCTCACATTAAGTTTTTAACGCAACGCCCACATCTTAAAGGGATAGTTCACCCAAAAAAATAAAATTCCTGGTCATCATTTACCTCACCGTTCATGATCCGTTTCCCCCCCACAAACCTGTAAGATGTTCTTTCTTCCGTTGAACACAAAAGAAGATATTTTGAAGAATGTTGGTAACCACACAGTTAACGGTAGCCATTGACTTCCATAGAATTTTTTTTCTTTTTCCTTGGTTCTTTTTTTTTTTTCCCCCATCAAATGGAAGTCAATGGCTACCATCTTTGTTCATCAGAAGATCAGGTGAACTTTACTTTAAGATCCAATCAACAACTGATGGATAGAACCAAGTCCCTGCCAAGTCCTGGTTAAATATAACCCAGCGCGGGGTTAAAAAGGGACAAACCCAACTATTGGGTTTTTTTTAAACCGCTGGGTCAAAACAACCCAATAGCTGGGTTTGTCCCTTTTTAACCCAGCGCTGGGTTATATTTAACCCAGCATTTTTTAGAGTGTACTGTATATACATACAGTACATACCCATTAACTAATGCTACTGAAATTTGGGGATCATATTGTATTCAAATTTACATTCTTGTTAGGTAAATCTCACATGCTGAATGCAGTTACTGCTGCATTTTTAAACACATGTATTATGTATTACTTATTGTTGTAATAAAATGTATCAAACCCTCATCCAAGGTAAAAACCAAACACTCAAACAATTGTAGCATCACACCAGGAACAATGTGCTATTTTGAAAAGCGCAATTGCAAACCAGAAGAGGAACGAAGACAATAGTGTATACTGAACTCATCTAGGAATACCTCATTTATTGGTGCCAAAGCATGAATCGTTGCGGTGTAGAGTGCTAAACAGTGCTAAACGCTGATGGCTCCACACAGCTTTTCCTCAGAGAAATTGTAGAAAGGAAGCTGCTGGCTTAAGAGAAGGATTTCGCATGCTGCTTCAGAGTAAAACACGGGCTTCTGTTGAAATTGCACTGAATGCCATCACTGAACTGCCAAACCATTTTCATTTGAAATAAGGTTATGGCCTAAATATGTTACAGTAATTCTTCATAGTTGCCTAAAAATGACTGAATAGAACCAATGTGAAAAAAGGAAAGAGTTGTTAAACCCTTAACCCTGTAAAGCGTACAGTATTATATTTGATTTGCAATGCTTTACACTGTAAAAAGTAATAAGTTGAATTTATTAAACCTGTGGAAACTGATTGCCTCAAATTTCTCAAGTAAGTTAGTTCACCATTGTTGAGTTGATAAAACTTAGTACAACTTTGGATAACTTGTGTATTTGTGTAGACTACCAGAGAACTTGTGCTGGTAACTCAATTTCACAATTTTAGCCTGAAACTGATTGCCTTAAATTTCTCAAGTAAGTTGTACTCAAAACTTAAAGTTGTTAATACAAAGACAGACAACAGATTGTTATCACAACAATAGGGCATTTATTTGTTTAATAAGAACAATGCTACTTCAAGTCATTACTCTTAAGGCATGCTATCAACTCAACAATTTAACATTGTAAGAAAAATTATACATACTGCACTCAGGAAATAAATACAAAAAATAGGAGAAAAAAAAGAACTGCAATCTGCAGTGTTGAAATGCAGAAGTGGAGAACTCACAAAAACAGCTGTAAACAGTTTCTATTATAGAAACTCATTGATGCTTCAAACTTTTCCATAAAGAATCCTAAAATAATCAACCTTATTTTTATGAAGCTATGAAAATACTTTTTGTGCACAAAGAAAACAAAAATAAAGATTTTAGCAGCAGATGCCAGAGAGGGTAAAAAAAGCCATTCAGACTGTTGCACAAAACAAACAGTATGCCAGCTATAAAATTCAAATATTTTCTGAAACTTTTGATTTGACTAGTGGTCGGCCGATATCTGGCATTTTTTTTTTAAAATTCGGCATTCGTCGGCCGATGAAATTTTTATGTTTTGGCCGATGTTTTTGGAAGCCTGAATTTTTATGATCAAAATCACAATATTTATTTTCTAAATTTAATTATATATGACTTAAAAAAAAAAAAAAAAAACAAAAAAAAAAAAAAATATATATATATATATATTATTGGTGTTGTCCGATATTGAAAGCTGATAGATATATGCGGCTTTATTCTCGGCATCGGCCACCCCTGCCCTCTCTAAGATATCAGCAATCGGGCCCATCAAAAAACCATATCGGTCAAACCCTAGATTTGACATTTTTGAAAGTGATCAAATATTTGATTTAACAACGGACTTTATATATTCATTGTTGTTTGGATTCAAAAAACGATCAGAAAACCATGATCCAGAGAGCAACCACCATAGCCATGGCTTAAAAACAGGGTTTAGTTTTTCACACCAAAAACGTGAAAGTTAGCCTGGTTTTTTTAACTCACCTCAAAAAATTATTCCTAGGTGTATGTGACTTTCTTCTTCCAGACTAATTCAATCGGAGTTATATTAAAAATTGCTCTGGCCCCTCGAAGCCTTACAATGGGGGTAAGCAGGTGTTGGTTGTCAACAGTTCAGAAGACGTGAAATAAAGTGCGTGCATCTGTAATAAAACGCCCCTCACACGGCTCCGGGGGGTGAATAAAGGCCCCCTGTAGCAAATCCAAGTATTTTTGTAAGAAAAATATCCATATTTCCAATGTAATAAACACTTTTCTCTCACTTCTTTATTCCCTAGTCCGCTGACCTGTGGTTACAACGTAAGACCGTTCAGGTGGATGAACGTAAAGACGTAGGCGCCGTGCGCCACAGCCTCTGAGAATGTGGAGCAAAGGAAGCAAAGTTTTCCTTACTTTAGCAAAGGAAAACCAGTCTCCCCTCTTGGCTTATTGGTCCAAAATATTTCCCTCTGACATTTTTTCTTTTAACCAATCCTCAAGTTTTGGTCTTCTTTATTCCGTGTCCCGGCGATTATTGTTTTGTTTTGGTCTCTGCGCACTTTACTAATCCCCGCACCACCAACTACCTGGGTATTACTGGGGGTCCATCTGCCGCAAGCCTTCCGCGTTATCAGATTTCCAGAAGTTATAGAAAAGTGTTGTTATTTCGTTTGAATTATGGATATTTTAATCCTTACAAAAATGCATGGATTCGCTACGGGAGGCCCTTTATATTATTCACCCCCCGGAGCCGTGTGAGGGACGTTTTATTATGGATGTGCGCACTTTATTTCACGTCTTCTGGACTGTTGACAACCAACACCCGCTTACGCCCATTGTAAGGCTTGGAGGGGCCAGAACAATTTTTAATATAACTCCAATTGTATTCACCTGAAAGAAGAAAGTCATATACACCAAGGATGCTTTGAGGGTGAGTAAACACAGCTATTTTTCATTTTCATTTTTAGGTGGACTAACCCTTTAATAGCTCAAATTTGGTCCTTAAATAAAGTGATACCATTTTATGTTATAACTAGTAGTAAAGTGGAAGATCGATGATTACTGTATATTCTAGCTTGTAAGCCACTGGCTAGCTAGCTAACTGATGGTTACAGTAATGCTCGTCAGTAAAACTAATACAATCTGCCTTTTCTGCTCCTCAAAAATGACAGCACACACTGTGAGAATGTAGTTTATAAATAGATCACCAAAAACGTAACTAATCTTGCTGTAACATATCAAACACAATCTGAATCATTAATTACTGGGATATATAGAGTGACAGCTGATATTTATATGCATTTTTATGTAAGTAGTCTGTTATACTGTTATAAAGATCTTATTGGTTTACATTACAGTCTAACTTTTCGGCCATAAATATTACTAACTACACCAAAATTGCATATTTTGCTCAGTTTGGACTTCTGAAATAAATTTGACACCAGACTAAACAACCTTTTTTTTTTTTTTTTTTCCCCCTCTATTAAATTGTCACACTATATTAAACCATAAAAGCCTGATGTACAATATGACACTCCAAATAATTTTATTTATATATAGTATAGAATATATATATATATATAGATATAATAATTTTTGTTTTTGTAAATTGAAGGTTGCAATTAAAAGTTTAAAAGTTAAAAAAAAAAAAGGGGATTTTTTGGACCCTAAGTCCCAATTATAGCCCATTTTTACAAATAAGTGAAATATAAAAATCTACAGTAAAAAGTCCTACATAATTCCAACAAAAATAACATGACTACTTTTTTCCACATTAATTATTATTTGATGTCCAATAACAAGGTCCCATACTTTTTGATACAGTAAATGATTAATTATTCAGTATTTCTTATAATTTATTATTACAGGATACTTTAAAATGTATATATTTTCTAAATCATTTTAAAAAATTGTACATACACATGGGAACCCTGAAAGTAAAACATACAGTTTACATTCACCTTGCAAAATATGCAAAATGCTAATAATTTTAACAGGGATCATGACAAATTGCATGTTGTTTTTAATTTAGTACTTCTCTTAATGAGCTATTTCACATAATGATCTTTACATATATTCCACAAGACAAAATAATAGCTCACTTAAAAAAAAAAATGCTTATTTCAATAAGTTTTTTGGCCATGTTATTATTTGCTATTATTTTGTCTAATAGATTATCTGCAAACATCTCTTTTGTGAAATAGCTCATTCAGGGCAGTACTAAATAAAAAACAACATGCAATTTTATTATCCCGTTTATATTGTTAAAAGTATTAACATTTTTCAACATTCTGCAAGGCGTATGTAAACTTAAGACTGCCACTGTATATCCCACAATGCTCCACATATCCTTGTTTTTGTGTCACAGTTGAAATCCTGATCAACTATTGAGCAAACTCTTCACAAGTGGTGACGTCGTGGGGAAGTCGTGGCCTAATGGTTAGAGAGTCGGACTCATAACCCAAAGGTTGTGGGTTCGAGTCTCGTACCGGCAGGGATTGTTGGTGGGGGGAGTGAATGTACAGCACTCTCTTCCACCTTCAATACCACGACTGAGGTGCCCTTGAGCAAGGCACCAAACCCCCAACTGCTCCTCGGGCACCGCAGCCAAAAAATGGCTGTGTGTTTCCTCTGTATATTGTCACAAGTGTTTCCTCTGTATAGTGCTGCCCCCCTGTGACCTTTAGCAGAATTTACTACATGGTCAATGCTGTGTAAACATGCACTCGGCTAATCGAACACTGATCAGAACACATCTATTCTACAGCTGCCTGAGAAACAGATTTTACACTTCGGCCGAGATGAAGGCTCTGGTTCCAAACATCCCAATTTCATTCTGGAAGCTCCTGAACTAGGCAGCCAGGCCAAATTGCTTCAATCAAAGAAATTATTATGTAAATCAGGAGCTTTATTGCTTAGCTGGAATAGATCATTACCACAGCAGTCCAAAAGTCCAACTGTCCTTTTGAATCATTGGAAAATTATGGAAGTGTTTATCCAGCAAACTCAATGATGAAGTCACTCATTATCGGCACATGCAAATGAAAGCAGGGGAGTTACTGGACCAAAGGTTGATATTTATTTATTTTTAAGAGCGAGAACATCACATGAATAATTGTCTTCCTAACAGCTAAGAAATCGATCTCAACTGTGAGCTTTTCTGTACATACACCGATCAGGCATAACATTATGACCACCTTCCTAATATTGTGTTGGCCCCCCTTTTGCTGCCAAAACAGCCCTGACCCATCGAGGCATGGACTCCACTAGACCCCTGAAGGTGTGCTGTGGTATCTGGCACCAAGATGTTAGCAGCAGATCTTTTAAGTCTTGTAAGTTGTGAGTTGGGGCCTCCATGGATCGGACTTGTTTGCATGGGACCCCTGACTGGTCTGCGGCTATGCAGCCCTGTACACAACAAACTGTGACGCACTGTGTATTCTGACACCTTTCCATCAAAACCAGCATTAACTTCTTGAGCAATTTGAGCTACAGTAGCTTGTCTGTTGGCTCGGACCACACGGGCCAGCCTTCGCTCCCCAAGTGCATCAGTGAGCCTACCATGACCCTATCGCCATTTCACCACTGTTGCTTTCTTGGACCACTTTTGATAAATACTGACCACTGCAGAGCGGGAAACACCCCATAAGAGCTGCAGTTTTGGAGATGCTCTGACCCAGTTGAGTAGCCAGCACAATTTGGCCCTTGTCAAACTCACTCAAATCCTTACGCTTGCCCATTTTTCTTGCTTCTAACACATCAACTTTGATGTTTATTTTAATGAATAATGTTTGGTGAAGGGAAAATCGCAGACCTGGCAAGCCTTGCTTGAACTACAGGTGATTCATAAGGTTAAACAGAACCCATTTAATGAGACTGCATTAATGCATTATTATCACATTAACTTCAACAACCCTAAAAAATTCTACACACAAGTTGCAATCTTTCACATTTCTTTTGATTGGCAGCAGTATATACTCGGCCCTGTTTATCGACTGTTTTTAATCGGTAGATGGCCGATTTAATTGCTTTTATCAGCTAATGCCAATTATTAACTGTAAGAAGACATTTCGAGACTCACTCCTGTAAGTTAATGCTGTTGTCAATCCCAAAAACTGACAGTGTGAACGTAGCCTTAGATGCAACTTCTGTGCCACTTTTGCAGTGCAGAAATGGCTTTTGTTGATACTGATTTAATTTGGTTGGTAATAGCCTAGTGTGTCATTATTCTAATTACATTTATTGATTAACTGTATGAATTTGACTTAAAAGATGATGCATATGTACATCTAATAAGGTTAGAAAAAAATTGCCTTTATGAAGATAAGAATGCCCCGGAAAGGTGGCAAATATTAACCCTTAATGGAAAAGTTAATTACTGTCACTGCTGTGAAATTACACAGTACAGAATATAAATATGAAAAGCTTTGGGAGTCAGCTGTCCATAACAGTCCTAAACCTGTCAAAGACAAACTTAATATACTTACCTGTTTTCAAAAAAAAAAAAAAAAATATAATAATATATTACCTTGTAATATACCTGCACACACAATTGTCAATTATATGTTTCTATTCCTTATCTACTTGTTCTGTTTTTATTTTTATTATCTGTGTTTTTTGTTCTGTCACTGTCATTCTGTTACACTGTGGAAGCTTCTGTCACGAAAACAAATTCCTCGTATGTGTAAACATACCTGGCAATAAAGCTCATTCTGATTCTGATTCTGATTCTGATTCTGATACCAGCACAAATACATCAGCTGATACATCAGTGCATCCCTACTTCATACAATACGGATTGCTTCAAAGCAGCTTTACAGTATTATCAGTTTTTTTTTTAATTCGTGAATCACAATTGCTTTTTTAAATTGTAAAGTGTCTGTCCAGTGTGTTCATGTTTTTACTTGTGTTTAAGCTCAACAAAGTTAATTAAGTTAATTAATGAACCTGAAAGGTTAAGTACACACACACACACACACACACACACACACACACACACACCACACACATACCGTTTCTGACTGCCATGGACCAATGGCAGCTCAAAAGAGTTTTCCACAAAATTCACACTAACAAGCTGTGTTGAAACTGAAATGAACTTTGTTCTTATCAAATTTAGTTCAAAATGCCCATTTGTTCTTCAATTTTGTTTGTAGTATACCAGGGCTTTAAACTATTTCTGAATATGTGTTCTATGGGCTTTAATTGAAATCTCAAAGTAGTCTCATTGGTATGCTAATTCAACAGCGCCCTAAAGCCAGATGTCTCAACCAAAGCACTCATGGCTGTTCCAACCATAAAAATCCCTGGCTTTTCTCCAGCTGGCTGGCACAAGTCTTGACCTTCCCAGAATTCCCTCAAAGAGCTCTGATGGTGGGCCACCTGCTGTTGCAATCGACGGCAAATTAAGCATTCATAATGACCCCACAGCTCAAATTTAAGCCAGAATAAGCAGGCAGGTGTCAGTCATTACATCTTACAGACTCATTCTCATGTGTTTGGCTAACAGGATATACTGAACAAGCCATTTATGGGATTTAGGATACACAATACATTCCAAAAAGAAGAAACAAAAAAAAGGCCAAGGTTACAGGTGGTGTGATTAGTAATCATTAAAAGCTTTCCATTTAGGCTGACCTCCTTTGGGACAACATTAAGAAACACACACACACACACATACATATACATATATATATAATATATATATATATATATATATATATAGATATATATATATATTTGTATATAATTATGTTGGAAAACAGGTGTGCTTGCGTAATATTTTGGTAGAAACCAGGATAGAAATATAAAAATTTTTTGTAACATCCTTACTGTAAACCACCGTGTTAAGGGTCAGTTAGTTTTTTTTTTTTTTTTTAAATAAATTAATATTTTTATTTAGCAAAGATTGCTAATTGACTTTTTTATCATCAAAGAATCCTGGAAAAAATTCTCACAAGTTTCCAAAAATGAAGGAATTTAATCACCACACTGTTTTCCCAACAATGGATAATAAATCAGCATAGTAGAATGAGTTCTTAGGATCACGTGACACCTTGAATTCTGCCAGTAATGAAAATTGCTGAAATTCAGCTTTTTGGCAACCACCGAAAAATTACATTGAGTATATTAAAATTGAAAAACCAGTTTTTTTTTTGAGAATTGTAATATTTTAAATATTACTGTTTTTTAAGCCATAGCGTATTTTTGATCTAATAATGCAGCCTTGATGAGTATAAGAGACTTATTTAAAAAAAAATTCAACTGATCCCAAAATTTTTGAATGGTAGTTTTATAACTATACTATTAAATAAAATACAACAGTCTATATATAATATCTATATTATATATCTATATATACTATATATAATATATAACAGTTATATAAATTATATATAAATTTCTTATATAGTAAAGTATAACTAAAAACTAATTGAAAATAAAATAACGTAAATAATATCCACACTTAAAGGCACAATCATGTACTTTTTTCCCACCGCTAGAGGGCGCATTTTCCCAAAATAGAACAAATACAATAGGCGAGTTTGATGACGCTGTTACTGAGTGTGGAATCATGGGAGTTATTGTTTTCATCCCCACAGCCGATGCAATCCAATGAGACTCAGGCAGAAATCATGTTCATTGATGAGCTAATGATTTATTAACGTAGTAGAATTAAGCAGGGTGAGGCTGAAAGCCGTCGAAGCGAATGAGGAAGCTGAACGAGCGTGACACACGACTCGAAAGCAGCTGAGCTTTTATTATGCCACAGTCCGAGCGTTTTTGTTTCCCGCCTGGCTGGCCAGTTCGTGCTTATGTGGGGTAACAGCAGCCGCTGTTTCAAAACAAAAAAAAACAAAAATCATACTAGATACATTTTTTAGATGGAAAAAGTTATCTGTTAAATGCTACTGCTGTGCTGTGCGGTCGTCTCCGGTCTATTAAAACGCATAACATATTAAAGCGTCTTTGGTGTTTCCATGTTTTCCACAAAAACAAAACCGGAACTCAAGGGGTTATGACGTCATTGGCAGGCGACACAATGACACTATGGACACGCTCCGTGCTTATTTCTCTGGATTTAAACATTCTTCGAAACATTTGGGATAATGTAAGTACACAACTGCATGAAATATATAACACTGTTCTAGTGGTTTTTGGATATTTTAATAAAAAAATCTTACATATTGTGCCTTTGACATTTTTCTCACACAGTATAAATGGGTTTAAAAAAATAAATCTAACTTTATATTTTAAGAAAGGGGATTGTCATATTTTGAAGTCTTGTCATTAAAAATTTTGAAAACCTCTTGTTTAGGGACTGTCGTGATTTAGAGCTACATAAATCAGCAATACAGTCTTTTAGGAATATATAAATCTCCCACATGTGTGCTGTTGTACAGTATATCAGAATGGTTGTGATTCAGCCAAAGATGAGAAACAGCACTTTCCCCTCACTGCTTAAAGCATTCTCTAATTACTCTGCTCAACAACTAAAATAATTGCATTTGTCATAATAATGCAGGCTTATTAAAGATATAGGATCATATTTAACTGTGTTCACTCTGATGTCATCCAGGCCTTAAAGGAATCCTCTTGTTCTGAAAAGACATGAAGGCAACCGTGTATCCCTGGCTTATTTCAGTGCTCTCGCCTGTTCCCAAGACTGGATTACTGTATGCTAACTTGTTTAGATGGAAAAACTGACCAGAGATTGGCAAATGCATTGCTTTTAGAGAGCAGAGACAAACTAAAATCCCAGAGTGCCAGTGATTTGTTGTGTTTCTTCTGCACATGGCAGGTACAGCACATTACCTGAGATTTATTAGTGGTGTTTGCTTCTTACTGTCTGACTGCCTTCTGATCAGAATATTAATGTGATGCATTCTATTCATAATTTAATAATAGGCAGGTGATTCAGAATACACATACTAAAATAGAAGAAAGAATGGAGAACTATATTCATTTGCAAACCTTATCAGCCACAAACATCTTTCCACCAACATGCAATAGTTCACTGGCAGTGATAGACCATTATATTTAAATGTAATTTATGTTGGGTCATTACCCAACTGTCTCAAAATGGATGTTCTTGTCATATAGTCTACATTATATACTGATCTATTGTATATTATGGCCTTTGTGTTATAAACCTGTCACATCTGCCACACTGATCTTTGCATTTCTGAGGAATTCTGTTGGCCCTGTTTAGATATAGATTCTAAATGATTTTTTTTTTAGAATAGAAGCTTCTTTAACACTTCGAATAAACTTAAAAAGCTGAATGAAAATAAAATGAGGGCAATAGGAAAGTGCATGAATTTAGCCTCTATCAACTATTATTTATCTTTTGCATATGGTTATGAAGCTCCTGCTGATTTTAGAGAACAGTAATTTCAAGTGACATGGAAACTGATTTAGTTTAGTTTAACTTTATTGTCCATTCTGTTTGTCACAGAGCGGAAATTTGTCTTTGACACTGGTGACATACATCTACATTAATACTTAAAAACACATCACACATTAACAACACAAACATAAAATTAAACAAATTTAAATAATTAACACTACCCCCATCGTTCCTTACACATTCCAAAATCATCCACAATAATACAAAAAAATTATAAATAAATAAAAAATCATTAAGCACTGTTATGGCAGCCATTCTCTTGCATTTACTTCAAACCCGATTTAAAATAATAAATGGCAAGAGCGGATACCAAATCTTCAATACTTATCTTGATGGATCTGTCCGCTGCTTTTGACATGGTTAACCACCAGATCCTCCTGTCAACCCTATTGGCAAAGGGCATCTCAGGAACCACACTCCAGTGGTTTGAGTCTTACCTCTCAGATAGGTCCTTCAAGGTATCTTGGTGAGGTGAGGTGTCCAAGTCACAACATCTAACTACTGGGGTACCTCAGGGCTCAGTTCTTGGACCACTTATCTTCTCTGTCTACATGGTATCACTAGGTACTGTCATTCAGAAACATGGCTTTGCTATGCTGATGACACTCAACTCTACCTCTCATTCCATCCTGATGATCCGACGATAGCTGCTCTCATCTCAGCTTGTCTAACAGACATTTCTTGCTGGATTAAGGACCATCACCTTCAACTCAACCTTGCCAAGACAGAACTGATTGTGGTTCCATCAAAACCATTGTTTCATTACAATTTCACCATCCAGTTAAGCACATCAACCATAACTCCTTCAAAAACAGCCAGAACCTTGGAGTTATGATTGATGATCAGCTGATTTTCTCAGACCACATTGCTAAAACTGCCCGTTCCTGCAGATTTGCTTTATTCAACATCAAGAAGATCAGGCCCTTTCTTTCGGAACATGCTTCACAACTTCTTGTTCAAGCTCTTGTTCTGTCCAGGCTGGACTATTGCAATGCTCTCTTGGCAGGTCTTCCAGCCACTTCTATCAAACCTCTACAATTGATCCAAAATGCTGCTGCAAGATTAATTTTTAATGAGCCTAAAAGAATGCATGTCACACCTCTGTTTATCAATTTGTACTGGCTACCAATATCTGCTCGCATAAAATTCAAGGCATTAATGTTTGCCTAGAAAACCACCACTGGCTCTGCACCCCTTTACCTAAATTCATTACTTCAGAATTATGTGCTGTCAAGCTTGCGTTCTGCAAGTGAAAGTCGCTTTATTGTGCCATCCCAAAGAGGCACAAAATCACTTTCACTGACTTTTAAATTAAATGTTCCCTCCTGGTGGAATGACCTGCCCACTCAGTCTTCAAGAATCGGCTAAAAACACATCTCTTCCATCTTTATTTGACTCTAGCACTATTCTAATTCTATTGTTTAAAAAAACACTTGTCCCTTTTAGACTTGCCCTCTATTCATTTACTAACTGCTTGTTTTCTAGCTTCTCTTATCTTTTTGTATTCTATCTATTTGTTTTCTTTTTATTTATTATACAATTAACAAAAGCAAAAAAAGGCCTCTAACACTTGTTAACTAATAAAAAAAAAACCTTGCTGCAAACCTGTATACCATAGTTAGAGTGCTAACGTTAAAACTCCTCAGTTTTCTAAGAAGACCAAGGCGCTGTCTTTTAGTTTATCGTCAATGATTGCTTCTAAATATATAAAATTCGAGACCTGCTCTACAGTTTTTCCTTTTATAATGTCTGGTTTGTAAACAGGGCTTGTATCTACTATTCTTGTTTGATTCCTCAAGCATAGCTCTTTTGTCTTTCCAATATTAAGATGTAAAAAACTACTATTGAACCAACAAATAATGCTGTCAATATGTTCAAAATATGAGGAGTAATTCATTTCTTTTTGACAGGAAACCAATGCCATATCATTAGCATACTTTATGAGGGAGAGGTTATCATCATCACACTGCAGTTCATTAATGTATACAGAAAACAATATTGGAGACAGTACACATCCCTGTGGTACCCCAGTATTTAAAACCAAGCAGTCAGACATGACAATATTAATATAAACACGCTGAGGTTGGTCTTTTAAAAAGTCCTTAACCCATAAAATCAACCAACTACTAACACCTAAATCGTAAAGGCGCTATAAAAGAAGGTTAGGTTGGACAGTTTTAAAAGCAGACGAGAAAACCATAAAGAGTATTCTAACGAGTATTCTAATGATGTTGAACTTTATTCAAAAGAGTGAGAGAGGCATCCACAGTGCTCCGATTGGCCAGGTAGGCAACTTGCAGGAGATTGATGAATCTCTTAATTTGAAATGACAATTCCTTACACACTATGTATTCCACACATTTGCAGAGAACTGATGTGAGAGCAATTGGACGAAAGTCATTTACCAGTTTTGCATGGGGTATTTTGGGTACCGGGATGACAATAGAATTCTTCCAGGCCAATGGAGCAAAACCACTGTCCAAAAAAATTAGAAACATCTTTGCACACACATATCCCAGTTGTACTGCACATTCTTTCAACTCTTTCCCCTTTAAGCCACCTGGTCCAGATGCCTTGTGCGATTTACCTCTACGAAGCAATGTGACAACCTCTCTCTCCTGTATGGTCATAGTCTGTGATTGAATCTTAGTCACTGCTGCTGCATTACTAACCGTAAACTCATTTAAATTACTATCAAATCTTGAATAAAAAAATATTAGGATTGTTTGCAAAACAGTAAGAGTCCTCACATTGTTGAATTTTTTACTTTTGCCTATTTGCACTTCTAAACTGAACGCACAACCTGGATTCACACAGACTCTAAAACAGAACTGATATTTCCTCTCAACTCTTCGGATGAATCAGCACTCATTACAAGTTCATTAACTCAACTGCTGTTATAGTGGAATTTCAAAGACTTGTGGGGCACCTGGGGTTTATTTCTCCTAATCAATTTCCATCTTAATGGCAGTAAAACCGGAAGAAAACCTTTAGAAATAAAAGTTATTAATAGGCAGGCCATAACCATGGTTATCCACTGCAAAGCACACAACATTAATAAAAGAGGAATTATTGACAGTGGGACTGCAGAGGTGAATAAGGGTCTGCACAGGAAGTCGAAATCTCATTGGTGAAGCTTTACAAAAAATCTATGAAAAACCCAATGTGAAGGTGAGTAAAAGTGAACAAAACAAATAGCACATTTACAAGGACATGCTTTGGTTAATGCTACTACTGTATATCATTTAATATTTTCACTTCTGAATTACTAGATTACTTTAAACCTCTTCACACCTTTGAGAACATATTGCAATTAAAATGGACACAAGAAAACCAATAATGATACAGCATGATGTAAGTACATCATAAAATATTGCTATTGGACCAGTGGTTAACAGAAAATGTTGTTCAGCCACTAAAGTTCATAAGGTGGACAACTGGAACAATGGATTTACGAAGATCTATTGGTTTTTAGGACACTATGTTGGGTAATAATCAGACTTACTTTGAGAGGAGCGCTGCCTGCAAGCGTGGCAAACATTCACCTGCCAATCATTTACATATGTTTTGGACATGTCCGCAGCTGGTAACCTTTTTGTCCGATGTATTTGAGACGCTTAAAAAAGCTCTTAACATTAATATTGGCCCCGACCCATTTCTAGCCCTGTTTGGGGTTTCTCTTATGCCTGATTTGACGGCCCGAGATCGTAAAGTTATTGCTTTTAGTACAATCTTGGCCAGATGGTCTATTCTACTCAACTCCAACTCACGACAGGTGGATACAGGACATTTTCTATTGTGTTAGGCTTGAGAAATTGAGATGTTCACTCTCTGGTTCACTTAAATCCTTTTACAAGACTTGGGATCCCTTCTTAAACTACATTAAAGGTTTACCTTGTTCACCTCCAACTGGTAACGATCCATAACTTTCAACTATTAAAATACTGTCTTCAGGAGGAATTTAAAGTTTATTATTATTATTATTTTATTCAATTACTCATTTAATTATTTACATTTTATTCTTATTTATTTTTCTATCTTGATTATTACTATTATTTTTTTTCTCTCTTTATTTTTTTTGGTCTTTTCTTCAAAATTTGAGTTATTTGGGTGGTTGGAAGGTTTATGAGAGAGATTAATATAGACAGTTTCCTATGGTTTACTGCTTTTTTATGATGCATCCTTCTGTACTGTCATTGAAAATGCTAATAAAAATATTTGAAATAAGAATTACTTTGATAAATCTATGTCATGTGATGAAAATTTTGGTTTTCAAATAAATAAATATTTAAGAAATTGCACTTTTGGTGAAGGATTTATGGGATTTAATTTCACTTTTTTCATATTTGTCTTTTTTCACTTTTATACTTTTTAAAAACTTCTTGTATGTTTAATGCTTGAATGCAATTAAAAAACGTTGTTCTTGTTGTAAGGTCAGATAAAGACTCATTAAGTAGAGAGTGACCAGAAACATAAAGGGTTTTGAGTGATTAATAATCAATACCTAACCTGATCAACAAGATTTATGTAATCCATGTTGTATTTAATCTGCATTGTTAACTTTTATATAGGTACAAACAGCACAATTACGAAACAGACGTACTTGGCCATTAAAGGGATAGTTCACCCAAAATATAATGAAAATGTTGTCATCATTTACTCACCCTCAACCTGATCCAAATCTGCATGAATTTCTTTATTCTGCTGAACACAAAAGAAGGTATTTTGAAGAATGTGGGTAACCAAACAGTTGACGTCCCTATTGACCTCTATAGGAATTTTTATTTTTTTTTTACCATCCTATAGAAGTCAATGGGGACCAGAAACTGCATGTCTACCCCTATTCTTCAAATATATATATTTTTTATTTTCTTTTTTATATATATAGCTAAACAATGAATGATTCATTCAACCATTTCATTCAAAAATGGCAAATCATTCAGGAATGAAACAGTTTTGCTGTAGTTTTTCTTTTGTTACTATATTCGTCAGAGCATAAAACAAATTGATTGATGTTGTATACATACAGCATACAACTGTTATTTTACAACAAATATCACACAATTATGCTGCCCCTTGGTGCTCCAATAACTTATCAGAAAAAAACAAGCCTGATGTTTAGAACTACACCAATAACACATTATTGCTTCAGTATATGCCTAAATAATTTCAAATTCAGTCCAAATATAGATTTCTACTTAAATAGTCAATTTTCATTTCAAATGATAGGAAAATTAGTTTATTATTATTAAAGAAGTATACAGTCCTGTACCTTCATGTGTCAAACCCAAGTTTGTATTGCTGTGATTTACAGTGGGGCAAAAAAGTATTTAGTCAGCCCCAATTGTGCAAGTTCTCCCACTTAAAAAGATGAGACAGGCCTGTAATTTTCATCATATGTATACCTTAACTATGAGAGACAAAATGAGGGAAAACAATCCAGAAAATCACATTGTAGGATTTTAAAGAATTAATTGGTAAATTCCTCAGTAAATAAGTATTTGTTCACCTACAAACAAGCAAGATTTCTGTTTCTCACAGACCTGTAACTTCTTCTTTAAGAGGCTCTTCTGTCCTCCACTCGTTACCTGTATTAATGGCTTCTGTTTGAATTCGTTATCAGTATAAAAGACATCTGTTCACAACCTCAAACAGTCACACTCCAACTCCACCATGGCCAAGACCAAAGAGCTGTCAAAGGACACCAGAAACAAATTGTAGACCTGCACCAGGCTGGGAAGACTGAATCTGCTATAGGTAAGCAGCTTGGTGTGAAGAATCAACTGTGGGAGCAATTATTAGAAAATGGCAGACATACAAGACCACTGATAATCTCCCTCGATCTGGGGCTCCACGCAAGATCTCACCCCGTGGGCTCAAAATTATCACAAGAACTGTGAGCAAAAATCCCAAAACCACACGGGGGGACCTAGTGAATGACCTGCAGAGAGCTGGGACCAATGTAATAAAGGCTACTATCAGTAACACACTGCGCTGCCAGGGACTGAAATCCTGCAGTGCCAGATGTGTCCCCTGCTTAAGCCAGTACATGTCTAGGCCCGTCTGAAGTTTGCTAGAGAGAATTTGGATGATCCAGAAGAGGATTGGGAGAATGTCATATGGTCAGATGAAACCAAAATAAACTTTTTGGTAAAAACTCAACTTGTCGTGTTTGGAGGAGAACGAATGCTGAGTTGCATTCAAAGAACACCATACCTACTGTGAAGCATTTCTTTGGGGCTGTTCTTTGGGGCTGTTTTTCTGCAAAGGGCCAGGACGACTGATCCGTGTAAATGAAAGAATGAATGGGGCCATGTATCGTGAGTTTTTGAGTGAAAACCTCCTTCCATCAGCATGGGCATTGAAGATGAAACGTGGCTGGTCTTTCAGCATGACAATGATCCCAAACACACCGGCCGGGCAATGAAGGAGTGGCTTCGTAAGAAGCATTTAGCCTAGCCTTTCTCCAGATCTCAACCCCATAGAAAATTTTTGGAGGGAGTTGAAAATCCGTGTTGCCCAGCGACAGCCCCAAAACATTACTGCTCTAGTGGAGATCTGCATGGAGGAATGGGCCAAAATTCCAGCAACAGTGTGTGAAAACCTTGTTCGTTTGACCTCTGTCATTGCCAACAAGGGTATATAACAAAGTATTGAGATGAAATTTTTTTTATTGACCAAATACTTATTTTCCACTATAATTTGCAAATAAATTATTTAAAAATCATACAATGTGATTTTTTGGATTTTTTTTTTTTCTCATTTTGTTTCTCATAGTTTAGGTATACCTATGATTAAAATTACAGTCCTCTCTCATCTTTTTAAGTGGGATAACTTGCACAATTGGTTGCTGACTAAATACTTTTTTCCCCACTGTATATGAGAGCCAAGGCTTAGAGATTTTTTTTTTTTTTTTAAGGAATGACATTTTTTCTACAGAGAAAATTAATATGAAAAATACTTCGGGAGCCAAGGAATGCAAATGTAGACAGTCATTGAGCTCCATAGTAAATGGTTAGTACACTATATAGCTGTCTGTACACTATAAACTATATAACTGTCTGTAAAGGATTCAGCTGCATCAAATAAGAATCATTTAAAATCATAAAAGCATGTATAAATGGCACAGACATACTGTTTACCATTTAAACAGCATACCATTTTTAAAAAATTACCTAAACCCAAAAAGACATGACTCACTATCCAGAAGATGATGTGCATGAAATCACACTTAATGACATTAGCTAAATCTCACTTTGAGTTTCATTGGCTTTTTATAATTGCCACTAATCGCTCATATAAAAAAAACTGTAAGGGCCATTTTTGGACTGCACTGAACAATTCCAGCCATATCACTCATGTCTGAATAGCAGTGTAGATGAATAGCAAACAATGCTTTAGATAAATGAAATACTTTTCAAGTCCCCGTGTTCTTTTTATGACATACAAGAGCATTAAACAGTGCAACCGTCAACCGTCTCAAGATAATGATTTTTAATAGCTTCTTCCATGCATGGTCATACTCTTGTTGAAAAAAAAAATGTTATCTTCACAAATGTAATAATTCATTTCCGAAATGTGAATTTTTCCTGATTTTTTCTTTTTGGCCGACATCACCAAGCTCTCTCATTGTTCAACTCCTCCACTTCCATCCATCTACCTGCTACTGAGAGATCACTTTTTATGACCCAATCAGTCTCTAATGGGTAAAGTCATACCATGTTTTTTTTTTATATCTTGTTTTTCGGAAAATAAGTCAAATAGGTGCGCAAACCCACACATTAACCCAACACAATAATGTGTGAAAATGTAAATGCAGATTTTCCATCAAAAACAGAGAAGAGGGTTTGTAACCTCCCTTGTAAAGGAAACTAAATTACTTGGAAACATTCAAAACTTGAATGTGCAAAACCTGCCTGACCAGTTCACCTTGCAGTCTAACTAAATGTAATCAGTCTGTGGGAGTCAAGGACCTGCTGACCAAAACCTCTCCTCCAGACACTTTCTCTGGAGGGAATCAGACAGCAGGTGGTGGTTTATCACAATCACTCTATTACTGTAGAGAGACTCCCTGCAGAACTCTTAGATGCTGTCCTCTGCTTCCCTGAGATGGACCAGAGCTTATTTTCCCAATGTCTTTGTAATTTACAAAACCTTTCTCACCAGTCAACAAATAAAATATCTATTATTACGTCTTAAACATATTCTGTACAGTGAGGTCTAAAAGTCTGAGATTTTCTCATTTCAGAAAAAAAGATTTCACTCTCAGACTTTTGGAACATACTACTATACTTTTTAAAGAAATAGTTCAGCTGAAAATGTACTCACCCTCAGGCCATCAAAGATGTAGATGAGTTTGTTTCTCCATCATAACAGATTTGAAGAAATGTAGCATTCCATCACTTGCTCAGCAATGGATGCTCTGCAGTGAATGGGTGCCGTCAGAATGTAGTCCAAACAGCTGATTAAAACATCACAATAATCCACAAGTAATCCACATCACTGCAGTCCATCAATTTGTTAACAAAAAGTTGAGTTTGTAATAAACCAATTCATTAATAATTAAGACATTTTATCTTTAAACCAAGTCCATAATCCATAAAAACGCTTCCTCCAAAGTCCATCCCCTGTTGTCCTCTCAAATCAAAATCTGCAAACATATTTGTTTAGAAATGTTTTGCTTTTAAACTGTGCTTGATCTGTGCATACTGTATCTCTCACCATATTTTAGCCAGAAGCAACGGTTTGAAGTTAAAAAACGTTTAATAATGGATTTGTTTATTACAAACATGCAGTTTTTCGCTTGACAAGACAATAACTGATGGACTGGAGTGGTGTGGATTACTTGTGGATTATTGTGATGTTTTTATCAGCTGTTTGGACTCTCATTCTGACGGCACCCATTCACTGCAGAGCATCCATTGGTGAGCAAGTGATGCAATGCTACATTTCTCCAAATCTGATGAAGAAACAAACTCATCTACATTTTGGCCTGAAGTTGAGTAAATTTTCTACAAATTCTCATTTTTTTGATGAACTACTCCTTTAAGGCTTAATTTGCTCATCTAGTCATTGACATTGAATTTAAACATCAAGAATGTTTAAATCCTGTCTTTAAAGTCCACCTTAAACCTTAAAAAGGACTCACTGTGTACCAAAACTACATCGCAGGCTTTATTGGTTAAAATAATTACCTTCTCCCTAATTTCCCAGCACTGACTGAAAGAGCTTTGTACTTTCTATATAAAAAAGTAGAGGACAGGATAGCAGAAAAGAAACTAAAGCACAGCATACCAGTGCAGAACAACTCACTCAAAAGTTGCATGAAACTGCTGCTGCTCAAAATGCATACAGTACATATGGTTGGTACATAAAGGTTATTTCATATTGACCTACTTGCATTTATGGAAATAGCAAACATAATTTCAGTGGTGAAATGACTGACAATGCATGTCAAGTTTTCTGTTAAGTAGTTTGCGCATTAAGGGAAAGCACAGGCCTCTCAGCAGACTGCAGTAAGTGTGTTTCTGTAGCCCATTACTCTAAGTGGCTAAAAGCTAAATGGATGCTCTGATGCATTAAAATTGTTGACTTGCTGATACTTACAATATGGTACACGTACTTCATTGTGTTGATGAATGTTACATTACAACACCATGACATGGTGAGGTATTATTTTGACTAGTATAACTGGGTATGCTATGTTTAACTATGGTATGGCACTATATGTTTACATGGTAAAGAAAAAATGCAAGTTCAATAAACACAGCAGTTTCAGCAGCTGGCCAAAAGGTGCTGCAGTACGTGCATCATTGCCATTTAAAGTTACACCTTCATTTTCAATAAATCAAAGAATGTTTTTATTATTATTATTATTTCTTACTAATAGCAAATCCCAAATGCACTTTCAATTGAAAAGTGGCGCACTTAAGTAATCGTGATAACATCACAATGTCAATATTTAAAAATGTGAAGAAATACAGCATAAGCATTATGAAATCATTAGAGGATAATTGCAACCTCCCCGGACTCTTATTTTCTTTTTCTTTAGCTTTAAGCAAAAAAAAGAAAAAAAAGAACTCAATTTAACATAATTAAAATGAAAAGTAGTCCACTTAAAGAACCCTGATAACATCAGAGCATGAACATTTATAATGTTGATGAAATACAAGCATTATGAGATGCACCAAGCTGCAAAAATTAAAAACATAAATAATAAAATAATGTAAAATAATTGGATGGCAAATTATTTTCCTTTTTTTATCAAGAACAAGAAGAAAAAAAAGAAATATATTCTCTGAAAACAAGCCTTAATATCATATACAGTTTGCTTCCTAATTAAATGTATCTTGTTTTAAGGATGTTTGGTTATTTTTACTGGAAAGACAGATAAAAAATACTCATTAAAAATGATTTTTGGCAGTGCAGTGTACAGTGGTAATGAATAGTGCACTCCTGTTCAAAAAGAACAGCAACCAGCATGTTACAGCAGTTCATTATTCAATTACAGCAATTGCTTATTGCAAATTCACAAGCCAAAATATGTAGTGAAAATGCATACAATTACAGTAAAATGATTATTGGAATCTTTGAAAATGAGCTACAGTACAGTACTTTGTCAGCAGTTAATAAGAGTTTAATCTTCCCCTGCTTTAATATAAACTCAACTCCGTTCTCAGAGATGCTCGCTACCCCCGAGAGTCCAATCCAAAGAACCGATAGCGAGGTTTTGTATTCCTTACTTACTTGAGAGAAACCTTTTAGAGTGCAACAGTTATCTGACATCTCAGACACCTTTCATATATCATTTGCATTCAGGGACTTCTCTGCCTTTAGAGTTGCATTTCAAATGACATTTTCAGCTATATCTATTATAAATCTGTTGCATTTCTAAAGAAGTGGGTAGCACGTATAAAGTACGTACATATGTAAAATTCAAGACATTTTACGAGACATGAGCAAAGGAACAAGAGCCGCTGTCACAGACCCACATATAAACAATCAATCTGAGGTACAACATGTAACATGAGAAGCAACAGTTATGTCAAACACGTGAAACGCTCATTATATTCGGTCAATGTGATCAATGCACGTCCCCTGAGACTCGTCATTGGGAAACACACTAAACCTCAAACAAATGGTATACAGATTACCATAAAACCAATAAGGAAAACAAACAGTAACTTTTCCGATCAGCTTTTTTGTGCAACACTACCAAAGTTCATGCATGTTCGAAAAAAAAAACTTACAATACATAGTCTCTGTATTCTGGACAGCTTCCTGGTCTTCATGCTGAAGGACAGCAGTTTGTCTGAGGACGCGTGTGGGAGAAATGCGGCCCAGGTCACGGGCTGAAGATCGTTTAATAATGACGACACACCCCAGCTTTAAGTGCACCTGATCCGGATCTCAACCACACGCTGAGACTCAGCACTAACCCTGCCAGCTACTCTCTTTAGAGGCCTCCCCAATGTCTGAGTGTCTGTGATCTGGGTTTCACTCTGGATAACTGACTGATGTGTTTGCACAAGTTAAATTCTGTCCTCATTTGCTCAGCAACACGTCACCACTATACCTTCGTGTGAGGAACAGACTGAAATTAAAGTCATTCACTTTTGGGGCACTGTGTGCCAAGATAAATGCTCTTTATTTGGGCAGTTTGACAAGACTGCACCCGCTTTTCATTCCTCTCATATGAGCTTGCGAGTAACTTTTTTGTGAGCCATTCCCTGTGCTTTCCCTCACCGCCTCCTCTCATGGCTGTTATCTGTCTGCACCACAGAAACAGGACAAACGGTCATCAAATCAGTAGGATGATAATAGTGCTGTACAGAACAGGTCAAAATCATCAAATCACGAAAAATAAAATGTGCCTCCATGCCTAATAAACCTTCACTAATGTATTATTTTGCTTAGTTTCTTAAATAAAATATGCAGTAACACTTTATTTTGATAGTCCGCTTTAGACATTTTACAAATTATAAGTAACTTTGCAACATGTCAACTAGCGGTCATTAGAGTATTAGTAAACTGTCTGGTTAATATCTGCTAACAGTTTATTTTAAAAGTCCTCCAACATACATTGTACTGACTACATGCAACTTTGCAAGTACATGTCAACCTATTCTACTAATCCTAACCTAAGCAAAGTCCCTTTAAGGCAAGTCATGTCACTCGGCGGCCATCTTTGAAACACCTCTCGGGCATGCAAGTGCAGCTCCTATCACTTTGTATGGGGAATCATCAAATTCTCCAAAACTGTGCACTAAGCTTATGATTAAATTTCATATTTGAAATCACCAATGAAATCTGACAGCAACTGTGTCATAAATGTTGTTTCTTTTGCTCAAATAGATCAGCCAGTGCGCATGCGCAGTCCTGAGCGCACGTCTAAGAACGCTGACTGTTCTATAGCAACCGGGACTTCTAACGGCAGCTGCAGTGACGCGCTGAATTTACTGATTAGCGATTGGCTCTTTTGCTCAGAAGGCGGGGCTTCCTGCGATTGAGCGGCCATGTTAAGCGTTGCATTTTTCCACATTCAAAACTATACGACTGACATGTCTTGGGTATTGTATAGGCTTTGACCTAAGTCTACTAATGAGAGTTAGTTGACATGTAGTTGCAAAATTACTTCTAGTTAGTAGAATGTCTAAAGTGGACTATTGAAATAAAGTGTAACTAAATTTGCTCATGGAATTTTTTAATATGACGTCACACTCATGTTTTAATTTTTTTTTTAAAAAGCATATAAAATAAACATATATCCAAAATGTAAACATACTCAATCTTGCACTGCTACAAACCTGCAAGCTGTAAGTTACAGTTCTTCTACTTTCAGCTAAGAGGTCACAACATGACATATCAATTTCTATTGGTCACGCGGTAACACTTTATTTTAAGGTGTCCTTGTTACACGTTACATGTACTTACTATTATAATAACAATTAACTATGAATAATTACATGCAAGTAACCCTAAACCAAACCCTAACCTAACCCTAACCATACAGTAAGTACATGTAGTTAATTAATATTACTCAGTATTTAAATGTAATTACACTGTAACAAGGACACCTTAAAATAAAGTGTAACTGGTCACACATATGTGACCCTGGAGCACAAAACCAGTCTTAAGTTGCTGGGGTATATTTGTAGCAATAGCCAAAATTGCATTGTATGGGTCAAAAGTATTGATTTTTCTTTTATGCCAAAAATCATTAGGATATTAAGTAAATTCATTGTTCCATGAAGATATTTTGTAAATGTATTACTGTAAATATATAAAACTTAATTTTTGATTAGTAATATGCATTGCTAAGAACTTCATTTGGACAACTTTAAAGGCGATTTACTCAGTATTTAGATTTTTTTGCAGCCTCAGATTTCAGATTTTCATATAGTTGTATCTCGTCCAAATATTGTCCTATCCTAATCAATGGAAAGCTTATTTATTCAGATGTCGAAAAATTGACCCTTATGACTGTTTTTGTGGTCCAGGGTCACATATTTATATGATACAACTTTGCAGTTCACCAAACTGTGGAAATGCAGTAAAATTTGCGCGAGTTTGCATTTCGTGTTTCCCCTTTAACAGCTGTTAAGCTGCCTTTCAGTCTGCAAAGATTAAGTCTTTTTATCAGTTACATTTATTAAAATAAAGTGACAAAATTTCAAATATCACAAAAATTCATCTGACACAGATTGACACCAGTTCTTGCTTGTCACTTGAACGATTGTGGCACGTTTGAAAACGACCACAAATGAGATTTGAGAGCTGCTGCAGTTTTGATCTGTTCCTCATACAAAGGCTTGAAAAGACTTGGAATATAGTGCATAAGTTGTATGGACTACTTCCACAATTTGTTGTGTCTTTTTTGGAGCTTGACAGTAAAAATCTCCATCCAGTTTCCTTGCAAGGAAGACAAAAGCTCTGACATTCTGTCTCTCTGGGTTTCCTGGAGGAACGAACATAATACACAACTGAAAGATAAGAATTTTTAGATGAACTATCCCTTTGAAACTAAGACGTATACAGGCCTGTCTGTTCGTCTGTAAGTGTATATGGATTATTCCTGCTACTGTAAAACAAACTGACCTTTCTCATGTACCATTAAGTTGACTCCTGAAACCCCTGCTGAGTGGAACAAGGACACATGAGAACAGTATCGGCCTTCATCAGGTCAGCGGAGTCCAGACTCTGACAGCCACAGATCAACACTCGCAAACACACACACACACAAACATAAGCTGGCAGAAAACTGCTTCAAACTGTTTCACCAGCATCAGCACCAAACCACTTACCAATCCATTAGGCTCCATTTACACTTCAGCATGTATCAGCACATCTAAACGCCCTGATAAGCTCCTGCTAACCCCTTTACTTCAGCTGTTGAGTTCTGCTAATGCAGATGCCACAAATTCACTGCAGTTGAAAGAGAAGAGTTTATTCACAGGCACAAAAGGCGCTGCGTGAGCCGAAGCTGACAGCTGCTCCATGCTGATGGAGAACTTAAAACTGGATGAAATTTGTTGTTCTGCAGCTTTATTTTGGAAGAAGCGAGTTAAGTATGTGAGCTAGCAATTGATCTGATTCATTGTGAATCTATAGTATTTTTTCACCCGTTTAAGCTTAAAACCGTTAAAACCTTTTGGTAACACTTTATTTTAAGGTCCAATTCTCACTATTAACTAGTTGCCTATTAGCATGCATATTACTAGCATATTGGCTGTTTATTAGTACTTATAGGGACATATTAATGTCTTATTCTGTATGACCATGTTCTAGATCCCTTAACCCGACCCAATACCTAAACTTAACAACTACCTTACAAACTATTAATGAGCAGCGCAAATAAGGAGTTTATTGAGGGAAAACTCTTAATTAATAGTGAATATGTGTTCCCTTTTCTAAAGTGTTACCAAACTTTTCAGTCAAGATATGTAAATGAATTTTACTACTAAGTATTGTGTACGCAACGTTCAATCAAGTAAAAAAATAAATAAATTGGTGAATCGTCTTTTTTTAACAGATTCATTGAAAATAATCTTGATTTTCCATCACTATCATTCATGTCTGAAGCACAAACAGTTTGATTCAAGTTATAGTAGTCAACTAGCAACTACTGGCAAAACTAATTTAGAGCTTATATGGTTTATAGCTCATCCTAAGAATAAGCTATAGAAAAGCAATTCTCTGTTGTGTAAAAGAAATAAAGTGATATTGTTCTTATTTAGCAAATTCTATGGACAAGTATGTAAATAAACAAGGACTGTCCCAAAGACCACTTTCTTTTGACATGAACTCAGGATCAGGTATTAGTTTAAAAGATGTGTTCCTCTGCTTCCTCTGCTTTCACTTCCTGTTTGACTCCCATATAAACTGAGACCAGTCCATGTGCTGATTGCGAAGTACTGCCAGTTTACCTGCCTTACCAAGCGTTATTCTTCCTCTGTTCCTGATTGGTTTCCTGTGTATGATTCTGCCTGACTTCTTGACTCACGATATTTGTACTCTGCCCCTTTTGTTCTGATGCCTGATAGGACTGATGTTTGTGTTTGGACTCATTGCCTGCCTCTCCACTATTGTCTCTGCTTCTGCCCTTTTGTACGATGAACGATCTGCTTGCTTCTCTGACTTTGACCCTCTGCCTGATTATCGACATCTGTTTAAAGCCTTGACCTTTAATAAACTTCCGCTCATGGATTCTAACCAAACTCCAGCGTCTCTGTTACAATACAATAGCTCAATAAACCAGAAGTAACTATTCACAACTTTGCTACATCTTAACACAATGTGACCATTGTAAGTCTAAGTATTGCTCTGTCAAAATGCCCAAACAAAACCACAACAGAACTGTTGCAACATCAACTGTGTGGTGTTTTGTTACTTCTAAATGTATCAATGTTTTTGGACAAATCAGTTGAGTGAATGATTCAGTAGATCCATGAAAAAACAAAAATCCAAACTAAACCTCAGCAGAACCATTGCAACATTGAACAACACAGTAATGGTGTTTTGTTTCTATTGAATCAATGTTTTTGAACAAATCAGTTGAGTGAATGATTCAATAGATCCATGAAAAAACAAAATCCAAACTAAACCTCAGCAAAACTATTGCAACATTGAACAACACAGTAATGGTGTTTTGTTTCTATTGAATCGATGTTTTTGATCAAATCAGTTGAGTGAATGATTCAATGACTCATTCATAATAAAAGTGGGACTCACTCAAAATGGCAGTCACTTATTGCCACTGACATAACAATTGTAACTTACAGAAAGTTTCACTGAAACATCCCCGCCACCGAATGAACAGACTGACAGTCTGTCTGAAACACGCAAACAATCAGAATCAGATCATCTACAGCAGAACATTTTCCTGATGGATGATAGAATGACATTCAGCAGATGTCTTTGTGACATATGATTCAGAATGTGCATGAACTTTTTCCTTTTAAGATGTATCAGATGTTTGTACACAAATAACATGTGATGGTTTCCACGTGATGTATTTTGACAGGAGACTCTCTGATGTGTGCTCACTGAAAGGAATCATAATCTGATAACAATAATGATGCAATCAAGTGTTTAATATAAGCACTACAACTTTTCCCCATTTCTAGATCTGCAGTTCTTCTTTAATTGAATTGCTTTATTTACGTAGTCTTCTGCTTATACTGCTTCGGGTTTATGACCAGAGGGTTGGAGATCAACTCAGTGGCTTTGATGTTTTATTATCGCTTCACAACAGAGTAAATTTGCATCCATTCTTTAGGGGTTTTCTTGGTTTATTGGTAAGCTGCTAGTAATTAAGTGGTCTACTGCTAAAGTGATCACATGCAAATTAAATGATCAAAATAAAAACAAAAAACAAATAAAATATAAAATTACAAACACAAACCAGATCCATTATTATTCACAGAAAAAATATACTTTTGATGAACTGTAACTATAAACTGTCTTTGGTCACAGTATTAAAACATATTCAAAACAATTTTTTTATGTTGTTTTGACTTTTTTATGGTTACACTTTATTTTAATGTGTCTTGTTACAGTGTAATTATACATTTAAGTACTGAGTAATATTAATTAACTACATGTACTTACTATATGGTTAGGGTTTGGCTTAGGGTTACTTGCATGTAATTATGCATAATTAATTGTTATTATAATAGTAAGTACATGTAACGTGTAATAAGGACACCTTAAAATAAAGTGTTATCTCTTACTTTTTTAAGCATCATTTTAGTATGTTTGCAGTACTGTCTTTCATATAATGTCATGCACTTTGATCTTTGAAACTTTGCAAACCTTTTACACTCACAAACAGCTATATTACACACTACATGACAGGTGATATCCAAAAAAGCACAATAGGGTCACTTCTGGAAATACCCGCTGTGCGTATAAATGATACTTTAACTTATTTCAATTACACATACTGCAATTATAGAATATTCAAATTTTAATTTTAATTCTGTTTGCTACCTCAAAAATTCAAATTTCTAGAATTTAGAAGCCATTTTCAATTCATTTCTGTATGATGCATAACCCTGATTCTACACCAGCTCACATTATTGATCTGATAGTTCTGTGAGATAATCACATCCGGTAAGATATTTCACACAGTCGGTAGCATATCGGCATAATCCATATCTCATCTCCATAAAATCACGTCTGACAAATCACAGATAAGTTCTGCTGCAAACTGATGATTTGAAGTGTTTCACAAATGCACAGTAAATAAAATAACAATCTGGCAGCTATACAGTGATTAATGACACAAAATCTGTCAGTATGAGTAGAACTGCATGCATCCTCTCAGTCTTAAAAGCCTACCTTCTTCAAACCGCCGTGCCTTCATTTCCAAAACTGAGGACACATGAAATTACAGCCTGTTTAAGGGAAGGTGTATGAAGGTTTATGAGATTCTAAAACACGAGAGCCATGATTCAGACATGACATAAAGGAAATGACCCCTAAAATAAACTGAAGGACGCACAAGAAGAAAATGAGCTTATAGTAAATACTGTGCTTGAACATTTGATTTCTGAAGATCTTGACCAAATAAATTTCCCAATACAAGTATTTTGTTGCATTTAATGACATTATGAAGCCATGTTTAAAAAACCAAAAAAATCACATTCTAATAGGCATGTTAACAGCAACTTGAAACACTCTACATAAGAAGAAAATCAAAATTGTTTTCTCTCTCTTTATATATATACTGTATATATTTGCATTATAAGATACTCCAATGCATTATGGGATTGTCTTCTCGCAAAGGACACCTGTGATGCTGAGGTATTTTAGAAAATACTTAAATTAATTATGTTATAGTTTATAATTATGTTTCCTAATTTTTGCAATACATAACAATAAAAAACTAATGAAACATAAAAAATTACAAATTAAGTGTAAACTAGATCCATTATCATGTACAAAAAATATATAATGAAATATATACTGTGATGAACAGTAACTGTAAACTTGTTTTTATCTGGTTCCCCACTAAACATACTTTGAACAAAATCTATTTTTTCATTGTTGTCTGTTTTAAGCATAATTTCATTCTCAATTTTAATATATTCTCTGTTGATAATAAACGGACTTATCATCTTACACAATTTCACTTAAATTTTTTTTTTTTACTGGAAAACAAGAAAAACAATGAATAAGAAATAATTATGTCGCTATAGGAAATTTAAAAGTGAAGTTCACCGAATGGCATGAGCAAATGAATTCAAGTTCAGAGAGAGGTTTATGCTTTAGTGTGTCAGGAGAGAACAGAGCAATCAAACCCAAAGGCCGTGCGGTCGGCTGGATTCCCTTCGCTCCCAGTGACCCCCTGCTGTCAATAAATGACAACTTGTGTGGCACAACACATTAATTCTACATGGTTTCATCTTCACCAACAGGGACAACACAACTCCCTCAGCTGTGAGGACAAACATAATAGCTCTGGTGTTACTATTCTTACATTAAAGGGGTCATATGATGCGATTTCAATTGTTCCTTTCTCTTTGGAGTGTTACAAGCTCTTGGTGTATAAAGAAGATCTGTAAAGTTGCAAAACTAAAGTCTCAAATCCAAAGAGATATTCTTTATAAAAGTTAAGAGTCAGCCACACCTACCTAAAACGGCTCGTTCTAACACGCCCCCACATGTCTACATCACGATGTGGGAAGATTTGCATAATGCCGCCCAAATGTTCACGCAAAGAAAGAAGGTGTAACTTTTATTCTCGCTGTAGTATTGTTGCCGCCGCCATGTCGTGAAGATGCTGTGTGTTTCGTTGTGAAAGCGAAACTACTTTGTTTGGTCTTCCAAAAGAGGATGATATCGCTTCGTCATACCTGGAGCTGATCCGTGCTGGTCGCTAAGGGAATACATCAACTTCGCGCTGTGGATAGCGGACGGCATTTCACAGTGGAGTCCAGATGGGTCGTCCACCCCCCCTCACATGTGGTTGCACGCAAGCCCGCCGGCCGCTCCTTTTCGAATCCGCGGTTCTCAAGGCCGCCGGCCTCCGCTCACTCTAGGCTGCCGTGTGTGACGCTGTGTTTCGTTGTGAAACTACTTTGTTTGGTCTTCCAAAAGAGGACATGACTAGAAATCAGTGGTTAAGTTGTATTTACAACACTGTTCCAGAAACAGTTTAACCCAAATATCCAGATGCGTGCAGCACATTTTATGGGAGGACTGTTTCCTGATTCTGGGAGAGTAGAGTGCAATGCCGGCTGTTCTGACTCACAGGACTGTAAGTACGTTTTTTATATTTAAAAAAATTTCCACTGACAATTCAAACACGAGTTTTAAGCAGTGTAGAGTAAAGCTTGTTGTTTGTCATTTCTCCGATCAAAAAAGCAGACATGTTTTTATGCTTACGCAGCGCGATGCAACCACAACAGGAAAGTATAAGTATCATAAAATCTGGTAATAGTCCCTTGATGCCAAACAAAGGCCCGTTTTATAAGGGTTAAATGTCTCGTTGCTCCGGCCGGACAGGGTATCACAGTATGTTAAGGGGCTTAACATTTCCGTCACACGTTTGAGGTTTTCGGCCAATCACAACGCACTGGATATTTGGCCAATCAGAGCACACCTCACTTTCAGACCGATGAGCTTGTAAAAATCGACGCGTTTTCAGAAAGGCGGGGCATAGAGGAGAAAAAGCAATGTACAGTATGTGGAAAAAATGTGTTTTTAACCTTAAACCGCATAAAAACACATTTCATTACACCAAATAAAAACCTTATGTTCTTTTAAGCAGATATAGGACCCCTTTAAAGGAGGCAGGAAGCAATATGGTCCACAGAGTACTTAATTTATTGCATAATTATGGTGTAATAATGGGGATGCTGTCTGTCGGTGACATTCAACTGACAGTTTCTGAATTAAAACTGAAGTAGGGTCTGCTCTGTTTAATAACATGGGTAAAAATGTCGTTGTGAAAGGAAATGAACAGACACAATCTTCATATATGGCTCGAAATGGCAGCAAACTACAGATTACATCATTCAATTTATTCATATAACAAAATGAGACCCAGATCCAGCATCCTGGGGGTTGCACTGCCCCCCCTGCTGATTTACGCTGTGCACAGTTGTTTCACTTTTAACAGAAATTTAGACACCTTAGAATTGCAACCAGGGTCAGAAAGTTGTGACCACCAGTTAAAATTGCTTTATTTTGTTTTAGTAGTAGTATTAGAGTAGTAGTAGTGACAACTAATCACAATATCTATAATACAAAATAGTCTTTAAAAATTTTTTATTTCAAATTATATTACACTCTTAAAAATAGTATAAAAGCTGTCACTTTTGTAATTTTTTACCCCTAAATGTTGCATATTAGTAACTTAAAGTTAAATATTAGTACCTAAAATGTACATATTAGTACCTTTTCTCAAGGATACTGTGACAGCTTTTGTACCTTTTTTCTGCAAGTGAGCAGTATAATATGTAATAACATTGTTATTTCATATCTCAATGTCAAAGTCAACTTTTGCTCCAAAGCGCAGAATCTTAAATATGTGATTTTATCTCATACCGTGAACAATTATTTGTTAATTTCCAGGTTCAAATGTGAAAAATCCTACATTTACAGACTTATGAACCAACAGAATCTTTATTTAACTGAAGCCGCTGTCAGCATAAATCCTCTAGGAAAGACTAACTGTCAAACACTCATAATTTTCTCACTCATGCTACTGAAGCCTGTGTTAGATAAAGTGTTGCTTGGGGCTTTTCAACTCCTGAGTCATTCTAATTGGAAATTGGTATTTTTTCCACGTGTGAGCTGACCCAGTGGACAAAAAGATCCCTGTTGCTCATTAATATGAGCCGCTGACACACTCATTACCTGGCACAATCAATCCTCTTCAATGCTGAGCGCGTGAGCGGCTATAAATAGTTTTACTCTGAACCCAGAAATTGTTTAATATTAGAAGAAAGTCAGGTACGGTTTCAATTTGAGGCTTATCTGGACTCTATCTTCCTCTGATTCATTCATAAGGCTGCTAACCGTTTTATATGTCTCAACACTTCATTGTGCCATTTTTAACATCAAACCTTTGCATCCCATTTTGCTTTTGTAATGTGATGCATTTGCGAGATTTTATCCATCAGGAATTTTCTGCATTGTGAAGGGATTTTGCACTGGTGCATTATTAAGTAAATAGGTTTCATGTTGTCTTTAATACACATTTTACTGTGCAATTAATTATGGAGATGGATAATAACTTCTATATATGTCATATGCATATGTTATTATAAAATATGAATGCCATATATGGTATTTTCTGTACTTTCCACTGTAATGTTCAGAGATGAATGCAGCCTGACAAACTACAGGAATAGTAGAGCAGCACGTGAAGCTGATTTGTGGGTCTGTGGCGCCCCTGGTGGCCAGCAGGTGCTCCAGCAGTGAGAGGACACTTGACTGAATGGTTCACGCTCTGCAGAAATCAATAGACACACTATACATCAACCACTGATAATGAGCCGCGCTCAGGTTTCCACTTGGAACCAGACAAGCCCTAATTACACCCTTACAAAACAGAATAGACTAGAACACACTCCATCAAGTGTATTAAAAACGGACTTAATCAGTGGCCACAGTAAAGGAGAGCACAATGTTGAAAAGGAGCTATGCAGAAGGACACACTGAATTCAGAAGCTGGCAGAACCTACTCTATTTGCAACAGTTTAGAATAATAGTAAGGCATCACAACTATGAAATAACACACAAATGGAAGTCTAGGAAATATGTTGTGAAATGAAAAATTACATAAATGGCATCAGCTGTATTTAAATTAGGGCCTGGGGATCATCAAGGGGCCACAAAGGGGATGTGAAAAGGTGTAGAAACAAAAAGTGTTAAAAAAACGCTTTTAAAAAAAAAAAAAAAATTTATATTATATGTTTTTTTATTATTATTATTATTCTTAAACATATATTATATTATTATTATGATTATAGTAGTAAAAGCCTATAAAAAGTATTGTATTATAGTACCTCACATCAAGAGGCCATATTTAGATTTGTTTTTTTTTAATTTGTGTTAAAATGCTAGAAAATAAAATTTAAAAATATCAAGATTATGATTATTATTGTCATCATCATCATCAAGGGGACACAAAAAGCGTGTTGGATCTGTGGGGGACAGTTTAGAAAAAGTTAAATAGTAAAAAAGTTATAAAAGTGTAGTATTAATTAATTATTAAGTAATATTAATTCACCGAATTCAACATTATTAGCATTATTCTGCTTTCAAAGCACTGCTGGAGATCACACGATTAATTATAAATTATTTTATTCTACTGACAGAAAAAATATATGATGTAAATTTAATAGAAAGAGTCATTTTTTTCCTGATAATATTCATATTTTATTCCAGTGGAGTTAAATCAGCCATTGCCAAAAAGGTGAG
The DNA here is from genome assembly GCA_018155175.1 of Sinocyclocheilus anophthalmus. Lineage (NCBI taxonomy): Eukaryota > Metazoa > Chordata > Actinopteri > Cypriniformes > Cyprinidae > Sinocyclocheilus > Sinocyclocheilus anophthalmus. The sequence continues at coordinate 238,994 of JADLZN010003190.1, forward strand.
CAATTTGAATGAAAATAAACACTGGAGAACAGTGCTGGATATTTGTTGGCTGCTTTTCCCCTATAAGGTCCTACTTCAAATATAACAAAAAAATAAATTCAATTCAATTAATGACAAAATGATTTTTTGTTTATTTGCTTGCTTTGGAAGGAAATTCTTAATTAAATTAAGCATTTTAGCATAAGCCTTTGGACTTGACTGATAGCGTATGCAATGAAGGTCATGCATATTTTCATTTATCTGCTGGATTTATCCTCATCAGTCAGTTTTGTATCGCACACGCAACTCTGTCAGACTGCAGCCTTGCTCTTATTTGGATGCACAGCTGCAGAAACAAAAGGCTCTGTTTACAGCACACATGCTCATCCTCTACATATTCCACAAAAAAACACGTCACCGAGCCCTCTTCATACAGCACGGCGAAGAAAACAAAAGGTCCTTTATTTGAAAACAGCTACATAAAATAGAAACTGATGAAGAAGTTCAGAGAGGAAAAAAGTTGAGCTTATATCAGGCCAAAGTTATACAGCACAGAGTTGTACATCACTGCTGGCCCAGTAAAACTCCAGGAAAAGAGCTTACAGTGACAGCAGAGAGGAAAGTGGAACAAAGTAAACACGAGTGCTATTCTTAGCACAGAGAGGATGAAGAAGTGCACAGGAGAAAGTTCCCCAACTATACAGAGGCCTGATGGAGAGAAGCGAGCAGAGAACGAAGAAGGAAGATGTATCACTTTGCACCATCAACGTGAACCTCTTAGGAAAGACTCCCGAAGCAACGTGACATTTCATATTAAGATTTGATACAGTAGGCTTTTATGGCTCATAAAGTATGATATAGTGAGAATATGGAGCTCATAGTTTTATACAGAGGCACAAGCTGAACAAAAACAATTCAATTTGGTGAAATTGCTGATATTTATTAATTATGTTTAAAAATGTGATGAAATCAGTGTTATTTTTTAGATACTATTATAGCTTTTGTTAATATTTTGAATTAGATTTTGTTTATACTTTCTACTTTTTAATTTTAGTTAAAGTTTTAGTAATTTTATTGTGCGTTTTTTTATCACTTTTGTTAGTCTTTGTTGTTTTTAAATGTCTATACAGTTTTTTGTCTTAGTTTTATAGCTTTAGTTTTAACGAAAATGTTATAATAACCCTGAATTAATTTCTGATAGCTTATCAAAGAGATTTTTATAGAAGTAAAACTGATTTACAAATAAACGTTCCTCAAAAGCCTGATGTGTCATATTTTATACTCACATTTCAAACATATTTTTGTTGTACACCTAAGTTGCTTCATCTTGAAATATTACAGTACCATCAATATAAACGTTATCCTAATGCTTACTTCATAAAAAACTGTAAAGATTTCACAGCAAAAAGACATGAACCACAAGCTGAAGGTGGACATTTTTACAATTATACTAAAAGGCTTTTACTTGCTAACCAAGTGTTAACATAAGGCATGTAGATTGTGTACAACAGGTTTTTCAGCACAGTTTTGATCATGTTGATCATTTAGACACGCCTTAGAAATTTGCACAGGTGGCTTTATAAGTTTAATACAGGGTCCTGTTCTTATTGTGGACAAATGTACACGTTATTTCATAGAAAACAAAATTTAAAAAAAATTATGTTTTACACATTTATGTAAATGTGACAATGTCCATCTCTCTCTCTGTAAAGGCGAAGACTGTTCAAGCTTTCTGCATCTTTTCAATTCTAATTGCGATAAAGTGCCCTCATTATCATGCAGTCACCTGTGATGGACAGGCATGTTTTACAGAGACTTTTAAAGGGATAGTTCACCAAACATGAAAATTCTGTCATTAATTACTCACCTCGTGTTGTTTGAAACACGTAAGACCTCGTTCATCTTCTGAACACAATTTAAGATATTTTTGATGGAATCTGAGGGCTCTCTGACCCTCCATAGACAAGCAAGGAACTCCACGTTTTCAGGTCCAGAAAAATACCAAGATGGATGGACAAAGTATACCGTGTGACAAGTGGTTTAACTGTGAAGTTACGAAGCTACGAGAATACTTTTTTGCGCAAAGAAAACAAAAATAACGACTTTATTCCACATTTTCATCTCTACTGCGTTCACGACCGTATCAGACTGCCGAGCGTTGTGGCCGGCGCCGGCGCTGATCCAGATCGGCGTAATGAGTCATCCTCCCGGCTCTGGGTCAGCGCCGCACACGCTCGCGTCGATCTGTCGGGACTCGCAGTCCAAAGTGACGCACAGTACAGCGACAATGTGGAAATAAAAGTCTTATTTTTTGATTCTCCGTAGCTTGTAACTTTGCAGTTGAACCACTGATGTCACCTGGACTACTTTGTCCATCATCTCCGTACTCTTCTGGGCCTTGAACTTTTTAGTTGCATTGCTGTCTATGGAGGGTTAGAAAGTTTTCAGATTTCATCAAAAATATCTTAAATGGTGTTCCGAAGATGAACGAAGGTCTTACGGGTTTCGAACAACACGAGGGTGAGTAATTAATGACAGAATTTTCATTTTTGGGGAACTAACCTTAACACTTCTTATCTCAGGCGAAACGCTTTCAGATGTAAATTTATTCCCACGGTGTATTTTTCAGAAATTACAGCTTACGTTCCTCAGTGCTCTGCATGGGCTGGCTGAACGAGGAGAGACTTTCCTCATTATTGACGGCCTGCCAACATGTCCCAGATGCGTGGCAGGAAATAAACAGGCTGAGGACGCAGCCATGGGCGGGACCGAGAGCTGACCGATGGCCTGTTGAGAGGCTCTGAGGCGGGCGGGCGGTTCGGGGGAAGTTTGGCAGGGAAAACAGATCAATGCTCGGTGACAGCAAGCCCTCAAAGACCTGAAGAGTCACGATGTGTGAATGTAGAGAGCGCCTGTCACCTTCACACACACACAGACACGTCTGTGAAAACAGCTCGAATTATTTACGTCCACAACTAACTGATTAACGGAAGTGGCATTTCCCCACCCTCTGTTGCTAGATGATCACGATATTTAGGCATTTTATTGCTCAAAAAGCAGTTTGATATGGTCAAACCATCCAAAAGTCATGTGATATCATAGTTGACACTTCAGCTGGTTTTGTGAAGCTAAACATCATGTGCAGATAGTAATCCGTGCAAAGGTTTTGCAAAAAGGAGGCGACATGCAGGTTTCAGCTGCACCCTTTTCAACCTTAGAAACCATGGCAACGGTGAGGCGGAGGACCAGCGGCGGGAAGAGGGAGCAGCTTTTGTAACAGAGCCGGGAACAGAGCAGCTGATCTTTGAGCCACTTCAGACTGATTTGATAGGCAGACGGAGGAAAAGAACAGACATAAAAATACAGCCAGATCTACTGCATTTATTTGATTGTGGTGGAAGTTCAACTGAGTAAACAGCAAGGGTCTGTAAGCAGAGCTGGAAAACAATGTATATTAGATTAACCATTATATTGTCTTCAACTGAGACCTCAAAATACATTTCTCACAAAAATGTTCTGTAGGTAACACATAACTAGAAGCTCATCCATCCTCAAAAGTTGATTGAGACCACTTTATAGCTTAAATAATAAACTTGAAGATTATGTAAGTACAAAAATATGACCTTCACAATTCTGCTTTCTGCTGAACTCATTGTAAAGTGGATGTACTGTAAACAATAGTTCACTTTTGCAAATCAAGGGGTGAGTCAAAATAATTTTTCAGATTATAGAGTTCAAAATAGCCTTTAATATTCTGTAATATTCTATTGTGTGTATTCTATTCTATTAATACAACAGTTAATTGTGATATTCAAATTTCATTGGTCGAGCAGAAGTGCTGATATACAGATACTGCTTGTATCACTCCGCTTGTCTTTGTTTGCAAGTCTATTCATTAGTGGTGGGAATTTTTCTGTTGGTTATATTGTTATGCAAGTGGGTGGTGATCAGTGACTGTCTTTATAAGTGAGTCATTGAATCATTCACCGGATTCATTCAAAATTAATGCATTGTTTAGGGAATCAGTCATGTGCCTGTATTAGCGTAGTATGTTAGTAGAAAATGTAGTGTGATAGTATGCAGTTCCAATTCAGCACTGTGCGTGATCATTGATATTCACTCAACTGATTCAACCAAAAAGAACTGACTCAGTCAGGGACAAAAAACACCTTGCTGTTGGTTGTATTCTAGTTTTGGCTTCACTGGCCATTTTGGACCAAAATTGGTTTTTTATAATGGTTTGTTTATTCTGCCAACACAGCCAAACATTGTCAAAAATGACTAAAACGACAGTGTTTACTGCCATGCTCGTACACTATGAAATCTACAGCTTCCCAAAACATACTCACATATTGTAAGAATCAGTCTAATTCATCAAAGATATTCATCAAGCATGACTGTGTTATATGGTTCCAAAGTGTATGACTTTTTCTTCTGCAGCATACAAAAGATAGTTTGAAGATTGTGGGTAACAGTTGTGGTTGACCAATTTTTATTGTATGGACAAAAAAAAACTCGATTTCTCCAATTAGAAGAAAGAAAGTCATGGACATGGGGGGAATAATATCGACAGTTTCCACTTTTGGGCAAAATAGAATCCAGTAAACTTATGGTGGAAAAAAGTTAAACAAAAAAAACTTGGGTAAAAGCAGACTCCTTGTGAAAATCCTACTTATTATTAACCGTAGCAGTTTTGAAAGAGTTTAACAACACTGGTTTCAACTACAAATGGAAACCACTTTTCTCCGTTTGGCTGTTAAGTACAGACACCTGCTTTTTGGGGGTCGAAAATGCAAACTTTGAAAACGGGTTTCATAGTGCACGTTTTTGAAAACAATGCCATTTTCGTCTCTGTGTAAACTACAAAAATGCGAATTTGTGAAAATGTTGATGTCATATGCACGCAAGTTCAGTCTATAGGCATGCGCAGGTTTCTTTACAAAGTGACATCGCCAACAACTGGCCTGGCATGCATAATACAGTGTTTTTAGTCATTTTGACAGTGTTGTCCCCTGTATGCCCTTCAAAAACACAATGGGAAAATTTTCCATTTTTAGACCTTATGGGTCACCAACAGGCCAGTCTACATGGAATCTGTAAGCGCAGAAAACCCACCATGAAGTTGTACACATCAAGATTATCTGGCAACAATCAGACAGATAAAATAACGAGAAATGCAAACTCACAAAGCATGAACTACTATGTTACAGGTAAGGCATATTATTATGCCGTTATCTGGAAAGCAAAGACTGTGCAAACTGTTACAGTACTAGATGTTTGTGTGTGTTTAGTCAGTGGAGAGTGCTTGTGCATTCAAACTGAAGTGTACTGCTCACCATGACAGCTGGAGCTTAATATGACAGGCCTGTATCGCTGCTGCCCGCCATCTGTTCGGATGATGCATTTCACGCGCTCGCATTTCAAACAGGCAGAGCCAGTCTTCCCAATCAACTTCCTCTCCACACTTACTCAAAGTCAATTTCCAACACATGATGAGATTATTATTCAGGCTTAAAGTTTGGTTTTCAAATGCGTTCAGCTGCAGTCTATTTTTAACTTCTATTCAACTCTGACAAGAAGTCAGACTGTTCATCTCATGAAATCAGTCTAGGCGTTTGCGTTGGCCGATCTTTGGAAGTGACAGACACTTGAAGGATTCACAGCGATCCACGTGTGGCGTGAAGCAGAAAGCTGCGAAGCGATCATTTTTGATGACGAAAATCAGCTTTGTTACCATTGTCTCAAACTTTACGTATAAAGTGAGACACATCTCTAAATCAAGTCTACGTGAATGAGAACGTGGAGGGCTGAGAATAACATTGCTCTTCTCAAGCGCTTAGACGAGCGAGTCCTGTGGGAGACAGTTGCATTTGTATCAGTGATATGTCTCTCATACTTAGCCGCTTGGATACAAAACACGTTTCAACATTAACGATCTACTCTGCCGTTATCATGGTAGGAAGCATAAGAAAACTCTCAAATGTGATAACCGTGAGCAACTAACACAGACACCTAGAGTCACTTACTTGAAATTGTCATGCTGAAATGCCTCTGTCTTCTTCAACTTTTGACCTATCATGCTCAGTTTATGAGTAAGGTGTCTCTACATATAAAATTTGAAATTATTTTTCTAAATCCTTAGTAAACACAAACCTGGGTTATGGTGTTTCATGTTACACTGTGCATATTGTACCCTGGGAGATAAATGAATCATGGACCATCAGGTTTCAAGACTTCACACTGTACATTTATCAACCCTGGGGTTTATGTTCATATTTGTATATTAATCAGATCACAACATTGATTGAATGAATTCTGTCTGTGAAAAGATCATCACGTACATAGGTCAGCTAGATCTAGATTTTAGATTCAATTGTTTGCCTTCACCATGTGACATTTTTATTTTGTCTGTGTGAATATTTTTGAGACAAAACAAAGCTCATGAATATTTAATGGTGTAGGCATTAGAGTTCTAATTTCTGTATACAACATTTCTCTGCAACATAAAGGATAAGATGTCACACCCCGAGGCTTCTGTTTTTAATCAAAGAAAAAATGAAGAAAAATAATGTATGCACACTGAAATTGCAGCTCAAAAAAACAACAAAATGTAATATACAAATGACCAATCAGTTCTTTATCAGGCATAATATGTATTTATTTATAATTTTTCTTTGTTTATTATTTGTTATCTTTTTGTCCTGCACCTGAACAAAACTTTTTTGGATGTGCACACCTTTTTGCAATTCTTTGTACTTCTGTTTTTAATAAATTCTAAAATACTACAAATTAAAAATAATTCATTTAAAGTCAGCAGACAACTGCATTGTCTTTTCTGCCTAGCGTGATGGAATCTGAATAAACACCTTCCTATTGAGAAAATATGTAGGATGGGACTTGATTTTGTCCATTGGGAAGTAAACATTTTTGATCAATAGTTACAAGGGCAAATGGCTAAAAAATATATAATAAATACTGCAATATTACATAAAAATTAAAAAATTAAAAAAGTTTTTAAAGTTCAAAATATACCATCTACTTCACTTTCCTGCAGCACTGCACACCTGGGACTTTGAAGATTGTTTTCTGTAATCTGTGATGTTTAGATCTTCTATTAGTCACACATTTTTAACATACGAATCCAGAGGTCAGAGTTCACCAAACTTCACACACTTGTAAAACTTCAAAAACAAATTAAAAACTTGCAATTGTGAGTTAAAAAGTCATAATTGTGATATAAACTCGCAATTCTGAGAAATTTTTTTTTTTTCGGTTGAACTTTATAGTTCACAATTGCTTGATGTTTATATCAAAATATTCTGAGAAAAGAAGGCAGAATTGCGAGAGAAAAAAGTGAGAATTGAGAGACAAACTCTCAATTGTGAGAAAAATGTCAAAATTGCAAGTTTATATTTCAATTTTGAGAAAATAAGTTAGAAATGTGAGATATAAACTCAAAATTGCGAGATAAAAGTCAGAATTGCTTCAATTGGTCTCCCATGTTCGTAGGGTAGTAATAAAAGTAGTGGCGCAAAGTGTATATTTTATGATGTTTTATGATAACCCTATGGTAGCATTTTTCTTCATACTCCTTATTAACTAAGCATATAACTCCAATTTATTTAATTCTACTTTATCTATTTATGTTTTTTATTTAAAAAAAACTAACACTAGCTTTCTAGTTTTTTCGATGCCATTTTTGTTTTTTCTTTGTGTGGTGGGTGTGGGTGGTGTATATCCTCATAATATATATGTGTGTGTGTGTGTGTGTGTGTCTAAGAAAAAAATGTGCACTTACATATTGTTGCACTTTTGTTAGTTTTGATTGCTTCTATTGTCCTCATTTGTAAGTCGCTAAATGTAAATGTAATATTTGACAATTCCAAAATACTCACATCTCCTATAAAAGACTTTGTCTCAGGATGTGTAGCGAAATGACACATGTTAAAATGGTTGGATGACCTCAGTACGCTCCAGAGACACGTGACGTAACCACCAGATTAGGATGTAGATTAATTTCTTGGAATGGATCTAAGCACAGAGATAAGCGCATCTGGCCAGATAGTATTTAGTGAACATCATAAAAACATTTTTGCATCATCTTTATTGTACAAAATTTTCACTGTGCATATTTTTCATGATCTGCTTGATACTCATTTACACACCATTAGTGCTATAATGCTATGTTTGTAATACTCATAATAGAGCAGTAAACCTACAATCGAGTGTGACAGTTCCACACAGGCGGTATCATTTCCACTGGTGTGGAGAGATAATTCAAAAGATCATGTTGATTGACCTACTCAAATGTCCTTAGTCATGTGGCTTAGTTAGCGTACAAAGACCAGCATTAGGTCCTGAGGCTCACATGACGAGACCGCAAGCAAAACATGCAAGTCACGATTTGTAATCCTCAACCTCCTGTCTTCAGGCAGCCTGCTTGATCTTATCCAGTCTGTCACACATTGTGAACTGTGACACAAGGCAAAGCCAGGTTATTTGACTGCCTCCCGCTTGCTGGAGTATACAGAGAAAGTCAATATGCTTCTCTTCATGAAAGGAAACATATCCACAGGCCCCTGTTCTTTTGAATGTCACTCTATTCTGGGCCAGCCACCTATGGATGATTAATTAAGGTCACTGTACTGCCTCACAGCCCTGCCAAAGAGAGCAAGGGATTACAAGATGAAAAACCACGGTGGGATATTTTATACGTTGACAGCCTGTAGATCAGGAAGTCAATGGAGAGTCTAACCATCTAATTAGCTAGCTGCATATTTAACGACTATTAGGAAAGAGAACACAATCATTCTTAATAACGAGATTTTCAGAGTCGATGTGTTTACACCTTTCTGGGAAATCAGCCTTACTTATAGATGGAGAAAATATTTAACATTAAAAAATTACACTTCACTCATGCTGGATGGACTCCGATGTAAACCTCCAATTTGAAGAGCTCTGATAAGTAATAAACAATGTGATATGTGGCCAGCCAACGTTAAGTGTGTTACAAGAAAAACAAAAATTACAAAAACAAACAAAACATATTATTTATCTCATTTGCATCTGCAAGGTGTCTGTTACACTGGGTGTATGGAGGTTTGGCACCCACCGGCAGAAACATAAATCGCCACCTATTATTTGCACTATGGTGATATCTACTGTTAAAAAAGGCTTTTTTATATCAAAATGCTCGCTAACCACATTAGCGTTTTCCAAAAGTTTCTCATCCACACTAAAACATCAAAAATCACTAAAATCATCTTACTGCATGTGTAAAATATAATAAAAGCTCACTGAGATGATACAGGGAGACCAGACATAATAAAGTTTTCATGCTATTCGCCTGCCAAGATTATATTTATAAGCAAAATATCCTTTGTGTTGCACTAACTGGTGTATCCAGGTTGCACAGAAAATTGCCATTTCATGTATGTTCTAAATTGCCCTCATGTTTTCCCTTACCAAAAAGTAGTATACTTCAAGTTTATTTTATTAAGTATACTTAAGTAAAGTTCAAGTATATTTTAAGTATACTTTATGTAGCAAGTATACAAATATCAGTGTACTAGTAGTATACTTGTAAGTATACGATTTCAATACTCTTTCAGATTAAATTGGCCCACTTTCTAGTATATAAAAGTATACTTTTAAGTATACTTTAAGTATAACAGTAGTAAACTTTGAGTACACAACTAGTTTACATCTATGTTTTTAGTTTGTACTGCAACTATACTAAAGTTTGTAGTACACTTGAAGTATAGTCTAAGTAAAACTACTAGTTAGTAGTTTTATACGCAAAAAAAAAAACTAGTATACTCGTAAGTTTTCTTTAAGTGTACTTTACATCATACTTTAAGTATACTACTATGTCCCTATTTAGGTATTAATTTGTATATATTTTTTTATATGAATATCTGAACATACAAAACATCAAAAGAACAGGGTATCTGCTTGTAAACAAAAACATTTTATTCTAGCTTCATGCATTCTTTTTTTATAAACACTTGAATGTGGATAAGTTTTATAAATAAAAAATAAAGAAATAAACATTTTGAATAAAAAGCTGAAAAAAGACTATGAATTGGATTTAGAATGATAATCAAAACGTAGATGGAGTCGATCAACACCCCAAAGCTTGACAGTCAGTATTACCTCCATAACGTTACACAGTTTTGATGCTGTTTTATGTCTGATGATCGTGTTTGAATACATGTGGAAGCATCTGTTGTTTCGGTTTCTTCTTCACTTGTGTTTTTTGGGAATTCTGTACAGAAGATGTGTACAAGCGCTCCCTACAGTATGAAAACACGGATTCTAGGAGCACGATTATAGCTCAAATATATTTAGACTTTTTCTAAGTATAAGTCAAGTATACTTAAATGTCATTATAAGTATATTTCTGAGAAGTACATAAAGCCCATGTCTGAGAAGTACATAAAAAGTAGACTCAAAGTATACTTTCCTATTTGTTTTTAGTTTAAAAGAAGTATACTAATAGCATACTTGAATAAACTTCTTTTTCGTAAGGGTTGCCACTGGACAGCAATTGCAAATACATTTTCTGTCATCTTTGCAGGAAAGTAATTTTTTTACGGAGTAAGATTGTACGGAGTAGCATTTTTAGCATTTTTAGCAACACAGTAAAAGTGTCCAGGGCATAACAGGCACATACCAGTATAAACACAGACAAAAAAGCTCAGTTTTGGCTGGACAAAAGTGTGTTTTCAGTGTGGACGGAAGGCCAAAAATGTAGAGGAAAAAGATGCGTTATTGCGTTAAAGATGCATATCATTACAACAAACAATTATTAGTATTGATGAGATGAAGCCGGTGAAGGTGGCTTGAGGTGAAGTTATGTTGTAAAGTGCATGAGTGCTCATTGTTCCTGTCTTTGTGATGAATGAGATTATAACAGCAGCAAAGAGCTGATTTACAAATATTGCTGTGCATATTAGTAATACACTCTTCTATCTGACTACAACAAAGATCTATTAATTTTTCCTATGCATTTCAAACCAGACTGACAATATAATTCAGTGCAGAATTCAATTATATAAGTGTAAATGTATTAGCTCATAATAAAGGATGTCTAAGTCACATTATTAAAAGGATTGTATGGATTCTGTATGCTGATTGCTAAATATACACTGAAAAAAGTACAACTTTAGAAAATATTTTTTACAGGGATTTCAGCTGTACTAAAATACAAAATATAGTAACACTGCGTCTATAGTTACAATGTAGCAAAACCTTTTTTTTCTGCCCTAATGCTTTAATCAAAATAACATTTGATGGATATTATATATTTAGATTTGAATCTGTAATATTGGACCAAACTTTCGCACAGCTTTATCCACAAAAACTATTACTTGCAAAACACAACAGGGATCAAAATCAAGGGGGACTGATTGAGATCCCCGTCTGCTGATTGTCACTGCCCTATTCATTAATTATTCAGCACAATCTACTAGTGCTGACAGACTGTCACGGGACTTCAGACTATCCACAGCTCTGTTGGCTCAACATCCAAAGCTTGTTCAAAGAGCCAGTTTTTGTCGTTGAGGTCAAAGCTCTCAGAACTATTTAATGTAGCATACAAAACAAACATTAGACCAAACTAAATTGCAATTGGCTTATGTAAACATTATTTAGTCTTTCTCTGTAAAATAATTCCAGAAAGATGCAGTGGTTTTGAGTAAAATGAAATCTTTATAATATCTGGTCTAGATAGTAATAGTGGTCTAGATGATTTTACAGTAAGTACCTTTGAGAGTCATAACCTTCTGCAGTCAGCTCTAGTAGGCCTTTACCCTCTGAAGAATGAACGATTTGTCTAGACAGTTTCAATGACGAAAAGTGAACACATCATCCATTAGCCAAGAATGTTATTCTCTACAGACACAAAGATATCATGCTTTTAGTCTGTAAGACTGAAAATAAACCAGCATGAGATATGCAAAGTCTACTACTAAAATACATTGATGTGACAGCACCATGGGTAGAAAGCGAGACTTTAATATATATATATATAATCTATTTATATATTATCATCTTATACACTCTAAAAAATTCTGGGTTAAAAAGGGACAAACCCAGCTATTGGGGTTTTTTTGACCCAGCGGTTGGGTTAAAAACAACCCAACCACTGGGTCAAAACAACCCAATAGCTGGGTTTTGTCCCTTTTTAACCCAGCATTTTTAGAGTGTATATATTGTGGTGTGTGTGTGTGGTGTGTGTGTGTTTTGTGTGTGTGTTTTTGTGTTTGGTGGGTGGTGGTGTGTGTGGGAATTTGGTAAAAAATATATGGTAATTTACAATAAGGTTCATTAGTTAACGTTAGTTAATGATTACACATAACATGACAAATAATAAGCAATACATTTGTTACAGTATTTATCAATCTTTGTTAATGTTCATTGTTAGTTCATGTTCATTCACAATGCATTAACTAATGTTAAGGCCCTTTCACCACCAAGCCCGAAACTATAAAGATAACGATAAAGATATAGTTCTTAAAATCGTTCTCAATATTAAAGAATAGCAAAGTCCACACCACAACTACAGTGATAACGACACAGAGGAACGATATCGTTGTGATCACTTTCAAACCGATTTTTTTCCAGCTGATGAACGATAAATTCTGACAGCCAATCAGAATCCATCCTGCTGTAACGAGCTCAAGAATTTAAAGCAGCAGACGCGCGTGCGCTTAGAATAAACACACGATATCGTTCGCTGGTGTAGTTGCTAATATCGTTATCTTTATTGTTATCATTCTTGGTGTGAAGGGGCTTAACAAGCAAAACTTTGATTTTAAACCATGCATAGTAAATATTGAAATAACTTAACTAAGAGTAATAATGCTGTCGAAGTCTTGTTCATGCCTAGGTCATGTGAATCAGTAGTACTTAACGGTAATCCATGAACCGTCTTGTAAAGTGTTACACAAAAAAAATGAAATAAATATAGGCCATTGGCCCAGAACAAAACATGGCTTCTATAAAGAAGCAACATATTTAAGAAACATAAATGATTTTGGCCACAGAGGTCACAAAGGATCTACAGAGGTCATCGCGTTGTTTTATGTAGTTTTCTCGACACATGGGACACAAATGTCTTCCCTGCATTTTGGTTTGCACACTGTCTTTAAGTTTTTCCAAATATGAATAATATTTTTAAAACAACTTGGTGTATGCATATGCATAACTTTTAAAAGAAACAAAGCGATCCCAAACTTTGCAATATATTTTTTGTTTGTTGTTTTTTTACAATCTAGCCCGAAATTTCTAAAATTAGTTTAACTTAACAACCACACAACATATGACATATATTGAAACGAATATTATATATAAACACACACAATATATATATTGATTGAACGAATAGTAGCAACACCTTTTTTATTTTTTTTAGCTATGAACCATACTTTATTTGCCAATCATCAAATATAAAGTAGATTTAACATTAAGAAATGAAAAAAAAAGCGCGCAGTGCATAGTAAAGAAAAAAAAAAACTATGCATACATTTATATCATACTAAGTATACTTCAAATCCATTAACATTAATTGATATATCACTTGCAAGTTACTAAAATAAAATAATTCAACTTTTTTTGGAGTATTTCTGTATTGCACAATGCACATTTCTCAATATTATGCCTAAAATGTGTTTTAATATCACTATTAATAAGGACTGCATGAATTCTGTATAATATTAGTCTATAAATGCAAGCTATTTAAAGTGTACCTGAAGTATACTTGCAATAGTCCCACTTTAGCACAGTCAAATATACTTAAGTATATATTTAGTTGGACCTCAACACTACTTCTGCACAATTAAATTGCATTAAGCACAAAATTTGTTCCAATTTAAATATTAGCAACACCTGATAGCACAGGTTGACGATTTGTGACGCATCATCAGATGGCTGTGACGTCATTCTTCTCTTAGAAGGTCAAACCAGTGAAAATAACATGTGCCAGACGCAGCGTAGAAACTCTCTGGATTACGCGTTATGTGTTCAGCGCCAAACACCCGGCTGGTCACTGTTTGTTTTGCCTTCTTTTAGAGAACGGAACCACCTCAGGAACCGTAACAGTTGTGTTACAGTTTAAACCCCTGCTTTAGTTCAAATCAAATCAAATAAAACGCTCAGTGCGCTACACGACCAACAAGAATAATCCCTTAGCCTATACGAAACGCACCAACTTTTACTTCTGCTTCATTGTTCGTTCAAATGAAAAAACATGTGCATACACTACTAAATAATCAAAACCTAAACGTTAAAAATATTGACTCACAGTATTCAACTCATATTTAAAACACAGTAGCCGCGCGTAAAGAACATAAAAGCGCGATTCTTACGTCTTCATCCTCGCAGGCGTTTCTCTTGCGGTACTGGACCGGGGGTCGGGATGAGGGGTGATGAGGACTCTTCCCAGTCTTATTCTCCTCTTCGGGAACATGTCCACCCAGGAGACGACTGGCTTCAGGTGGATGGGGGAAAGATGTGTTGGTATTAATCTTCCCCGTGAATCTCTGGTAAAGCGAAGCCATGAGTCCGGTGAAGCCACTAAAGCATCTCAAAGCGCGGACTCTCTCCTCAGCTGCTCTCCTCGGATGTGCTTTATTTTAATGTCCCTCTCCCGCTCTTCTTCTTGAATAGCCCCGAGCCTGATGTCCTCCGAATAAAGGCAGGGAGACGAAGCCTGTAATTGAAGTGAGTCTGTAATGCGCTCCGTTGGAGTGATTTCTCTGTTTTATGGCTTTGACTGGAGCCCGGGCTGCACTACAGAAAGTCTGCTCTGCATTCAAAGCACGTTGTTTCCTCTATAGCCCGCCTGCAGAAAAGCGTCTACACAGCAGCCTGTATTAAACTGCACTCTGTCACCAGCTTACAACATCTCATGCGTTTCAGCGATGAGGGCTAGCGATGAAAGACAGCAGCGTGAGCTTTACGCAGAGCAGTGTGTGTGTGTGTGTGGATGAGACGCGTTCTGCATGAGAAGTGACCACTGACAGGATATTTATCTGAAGAACACACACACCTCTCAAATCCCACATTCACACACAAAAAAAGAGCAATTACATCGACCGAAACTTTAGACTATGTATCATCCCGTTAACTGACGGATTTTTTACAAATGTTCAGTATTCAGCAATAACCTTTCTCTTTTACTTCTAAACAATGCTGGAAAGGTCATATGCGCAGTACTGGAGTGCCACACTGTGGTAAAATGAAATACAACAGCTCAGACTGCGTTAAAGCAGCACTATGTAACGTTTTCTGTGTTCAAAATTTGCTAAATGTATGAGCGAGTACATCATGAATTCATCTTCCAAACCGCGTTTTTGTCTTCACTACGGTACACTTATAATAAGTACTTATATTTGGACTATTGTAGCCTGGTCGGGTCGTGACCGCTGCGGAGTAATACCTGCGTGAATCGCCAGAGACATAAACTTAGAGAAGTAGCTCCGGTTGGAATGTTCTTCCATGGGATGTGTGCAGTTACAGGATGTGTGCAGGTAGAGCACCAAAAGTTACATAGTGCTGCTTTAATGCTTTACATTAAACCACTGTTACGATCCCGTTTTGTAATTAATCTAGGGGAATTGAGAAATACGTAAAAATTGGGGGCTCGTCCGGGATCGTAACACCACCAAAAACGTTATATTAATTAAAAATCGTTCGGGAATCGCGTAATTGTTCGGGAATGTAATATTTATCATAAATAACGTAGTTATAGTATTTAAACAGATTAATATAGCCTACAGGGTTAGACTATAGTCACTATAGTAGCTATAGCTACTCTTTATGAAAAACGAGAATTGAAAGCTGAGAGGTTTATTTCCAACACATCTGAGATCTTTTAAAATATGTAATGGAAAAACGTTCAGTTTAAGCAATATGTCAGTTTAGGCTTTTCTTGTAGCCTACACTCTAAAAAATGCTGGGTTGTTTCAACCCATCTTTTGGTTCAAATATGGACTAACCCAACTGTTGGGTTACATTTTTTAATTAAAATTTTAACCCAACAACTGGGTTAGTCCATATTTTTTATAGTGTACAAACTACAAACAGTTTCAGTCCCGAGATTTTGAATATTAATATTTAGGTCATTGTTGTTATGCTGTACCTTTTGAGCTCAGTGACTTGCATTAATATGACTGCGTTGGAATGCATTTCTATAAAAGGATGGAGATTAAGAGCTAAAGTTAGCCACTTCAGTATGCAATTGATAGTTACAGAAGCTTACATGAAGGTGTCAAGGGATTTTGGTCAATTTAACCAACATTTTTAATCAAATTTTGATATCCATATCAATGTCTGTAATGGGGTATATGTTGAACAACACCTGACCAAACCGGAAAACAGGTGTCGTCGCATCTGCTTACTGGAGAACGTGTTAACAGAAGTATGAACTGATGGTGATATCTATGGACTTTTAAGGTAATCAGCTAACCTAGCTAGTTGTTTATGTTGTTGCCATTTTATTCAGTAATATCTGAATGTTAGTGTGAAGAAGAAGAAAAAAATAGGCATATTGAGTAAAACAGCTCCATATTTAAAGCACATAAAAGAACTAGAAGCGACATGACCTGTTTTACAAATATGTACGTTTGTTGGGCATAACCCCCATTGTATCTAACAAGATTGTTTTAAAGTTTCAAACCAACAATACCACAAAACATCAGAGAATTCATTAAATCCATTGCTAAAATTTGATAATGTCATTAAAGCTTTTGTTAATTATTATAAAAGAATAAAAATATGTAAACTGCTATTGAGGACAGAGATGAAAACAATATTTCCAAGAAAACTTGTTTAGTTCGAGAGAGCAGGAACCTGCTCAAAAAAATGTAGTGAGATTATTTAAAATTTATCCCATATGTTCACTTAAGTTTAATATTTTAGTCAATGTATTAATGCATACATGACGGGGTCTTGTACTGCATAACATGAATGACCCCTATTATTATTTTATCAGGACCATCAAAACTACATCTGAATGAGGACCACAGAGGGGCAACAGAAACAAGATTATGTAAAATAAATGTATTATGCTACAGGACATGGTACATTTACAGCCTATAAAGCCTAGAACATCAATGATATGTATAAAATTATTATTATATGTTATTTTTGCAGAGCGAAAGAGCACGCCATCGCTCTTTAGGGCAATTATCAAACATTAATGCAACAATATAAAAATAAAAAAATAAAAAGCACGGCATTCGAACACCTGAATATAAAAACAAATTGCATCCAGGGAAAAACTACTATGTGTTGCATATTTTCTAAAGTTATTGACTATAAAATATTTTTTCTACACTAAAGTCCAAAGGCTTTTTTCCCCTTTTGACTGAAATGTAGGTAATTTGTTTCTGAATACCTGCATCGATGCTCCTTAAGTGCTAAATCTGATAAATCACGAAGTAATAATGGCATGTTTAGAACATTTACAACCCCCACACACACACACACACACACACACACACACACCAAACCAAACACAACACACACACACACACAACACCCACACCCCCACACGTAATGCGCCCATTTAACTGATCAAAACCAAGTCACTACATTCCCGTGTTATGTGGTCCAGACTGTATCCCAAATATCTCTAGAAAGCACAGGAAATGAAATAGTGTAAGAATCAATTAATTTCCCTTTTACTGGATGTAATTTCCATTTTCCTGCAGCGGCAGGCAGTCAGCTGAAGTGTGCTTACTCAAAACAGAGGTGCTGGGGGCCGATTAACTTATGGCCTGCATTAATCATGCACTCAGTGCTACAAGGCGTTCAGGTTTAATTGATTTAAATGGGAAAAAATACAGAGGCTGCTATCATGGATATACCTTAATCTAGTTTCTGATGATATTTTTTTTTTTTTTTTTTTTTTTTTTTTTTTTTTTTAACTCTTAAACCTGACCTCAAGGGATGTTGACTGCCAAAGTAGTGTCTGCATTATCCAACCTCTTCAAACTACCAAATTTACCCAGAAGTCATGTTGAAATAAATAGGGCTGTATGCAAAGTTGTTGAGGTAAATGCACATGAATGTTACATTTCCATCATATCTTAGCCAAAAAGGTGCTAAATCAAGTTTCAATCTTTTTTCATCACTTTCATATTCGAGAAATCACCGGGTTCGTTTGCACCACTCACAACTATAATGTTGGACTCAATAAAGCTCCAAACAGCAGTGAAAAATAGCGAACAAAAATGAAATGCACTCTCGTTTTAGCAAGAAAACCATGAATGAGGAGTAAAATTGACTGCGATGAGAGATTCTTTCACTCAGCCCTCTGCAGTATCCACAACATAACATCGTAAATCCTTCAAAAGGACTTTGAAATACATGTCTGTATGTTGCACAGGTGCTCTGTATGGGATCAATATGACCGCACCGCAAAAGAAGCAAAATCTCAAGACTTGACTCATGAAAAAACCAAGAGCGAAGCTTTCTGATGCCCACAAAGCCATAAAGAAAATCCATCAACATGTTTACATGACTAATATTAGATTATTTTGATCAATTTGAGCATCAATCTTAATATCACTTTTGGCAGTGAATAATGAGACAGGTCTATGAATTATTTGCAGTTATCTTACAGTACAAATCTATATACAGAACAGTGCATGAGAATATCCTTAAGTCTGTGTGTGACAGACAGTGATACATTTCTGCTTTAGTGTGTATATCAAAATGCAATTAACCACAGAGATAGCAATCAACCACAGATGACCCTAATAAGATCCAAGATCATTTGCAGCATAAACTCCTTATCAATTAATTGTGCATCAACATTCAATACATCTCAGGCTTGATCACGCTGATATGACACTGGTGAATGCAACTGAACTACTTCAACTATCAGAGCATCTTTATGGCACAAAGCCTATATTTGACTGGCGTGTCAAAAACACAGCTATGTTAACTCAACATCAGAATTATTCAATGTTTTCTCAGAATTTTGTTTTGCTTTATAAACAGTGCATTGAATGTCAATGAAAAAAAAAGTTTTTTGAGAACTCTTGGAAAAGTTTTGAATGCACAGTACAAGAATAATGACCCACTGACAGTTTCTCTAAAATACACAAGCATTTAGGACAGACAGCCATAAAGGTTTGCTCATGTGTAAACTGCTTGATATTTGATGAGTTTGTTGTTTGTGAATTTATCTTTAAGCTGTCAACTGTGTTTAAAACAGCATCTCTCTTTGTGAAGAGTCCAGCAGACCTGAAGATCAATAGAGTAATCTGTCAGGATGCGCCACATATACTCTGAGCAATATCAACCTGACTCACAGGATGACAGTGAAACATCACTTCAAGGTCTAGGGCTATTTCTCAATTTGCTGCCTCATTGACTGTAATGGACAAGAGCTGAATAAGCAGAAAAGTCATTTTAAATGTAAAGAAATAACAAAGAGAGCTGAAGGACTGTTTTCAATAAGGTGGGATTCATCTCACTGTTTGTCAGTGTGCCTTCAATAATGCATCCATTTAAGGATATGCTCATTTATATGAATTCAGATTCTCATAGTGGCTCAGTGGATAGCAATGTTGCCTCACAGCAAGAAGATCCTCAGTTCGAGTCCTTCTTGCATCTGAGACCTTTCTGTATTGAGTTTACAAGTTCTAACTATGTTGGCGTGGGTTTCCTCTAGTGTTGACTCAATACTGAAATTTATAGCTTCAATACGATACCTTAAATAATTTTGATATTTGGTACCATTTTTGATAAAGGCATCCAGCTATCGCTGGAACTGAATAAAAGAAGAAGATAGAAACGCGTTAACTGATCAAACAAGAAGACAATAAACAGACAAATGTGACAATAAATGGTTTATCTGTGTTCTTCAAGCCATCTCCGGTATTTTCATAAGAATATGAAGATGAGAAGAGGATTTATAATGCATTGCTAATCAACATAGCATGCATTACAGTAGAATACTATAAGAAAATAGGCCCTATTTTAACAATCTAAGCGCATGATCTAAAGCGCGGCGCAATTGCGCTTAGGGCGTGTCAGAATCCACTTTTGCTAGTGTAACAACGGGAAAAATGGTCGGCGCATCCGGCACATGGTCTAAAAGGGTTGTCCCTATTCTCTCAATGAGTAATGGGTGTGTTTTGGGCGAAACGTGCCATAAACCAATCAGAGTCTCTAATGTTCCCATTCCCTTTAAAAGCCAGTTGCGCTCGCGCCATGGCGGATTCGCTATTTGCATGGCAGAATTTGATTTAGAAAAATCTATATTTTTGAGAACATTAGTTTCCTCTGGGTGGTCTGGTATCGCCCATAATCCAAAGACATGCAGCACAGGAGAATTAAAGACACTAAATTGTAGATGTGAATGTACATATCCTGTGTATTAGTCTTGTGGCAAATCCATTCCCTGCCTACAGCTCAAAACTCATGGCTCCAGAATCCCTGTGACCCTACATAGGACAAGTGGTTCGGAGAATGGATGGATAGATGACATTCTGTGTTTCTTTGTATGTCTTTAAACAAAAGTCATCTGTAAGCTTTATTGCTAACACTGCTTAGTTTTCCTAATACTATACAGTGGCATATATGATTCATGATCTACATCTATCAAGAGTATCAGACATTTTATGTAATTGTATAAGTATGTATTTTCTCTTTACTCAATTTTTATTTGTCTCTCTTATGTGTACTTGTAAAGCATTGATGTCCTGCAATGTAAGCATGAATTTTATATATAATATAAACACAGTATAAACAGAATAGGCTGCCATATTTCTACCATTGCTTATACTGTATACCATATGTAAACTAATTCGTGCTCCTTTTCTATCAAAGTGATTTAAGCTGCAGCCACATCTTTAAACATGCAAAATTACCTTGGCTTGGACCCAGCAATATTGGAAACTATGCCACGTTTTTTTTTTTGTGTAGCGTGAACTATTTGTGTTCTTTGAATTTACAAGTTTGTGAAATTCGTTTAATCTCCATTGGTGAACTGTCTGTCAGAGTTGCATAAGCTTTCATTTGTGCTTAGGGCGTAAAGTGCTCTCGTAATGTAAAGTGGAAGTAAATGAAGTGTGGTTTTACAGTGCATTGAAGGTATGCATTTTGTCAATATGTGCTTCCTGGAAATCTAATTACAGTACATAACCTGGGCATATAGCATCATGCTCCATATCTAAATACTCTATATTCTCTATGCTCTGTATTTTGTTGGAATATTCTATATCGTTTGTACACTGTATATCATAGTTCACTCAAAAATGTTTTTTGTCCATACAATGCAAGTTAAAGTCAATAAAACTGTGTGTTTACCAAAATTCTTCAAGATATTTTCTTTTGAAGAAAGAAAGTCATACAGTTTTGGACCGACATGACGGTGACTAAATGATGACAGAAGTTTCATTTTGGTTAAACTATCCCTTTAAGTATTTGGTGTTGTGGCATTACCTTCTTTCATTTAGTCTAGCACCATCATCAAAAGTGACCTTTAGAAAACTTATGCATGAAAATTTCTCAAACTATTAAAACTTTCAGGCATGCAAGGCCAACATTAAGTTTAATTTTGTAGCCTATTCTCACCACCTGAGGTATGTGAAAATTGTTCACTTTTGCAGAGTCAACTGATTGCAAGAGCAGGCAATTTATTCATAACTACTTACTAAGCTTTGATTAAAATTGTGGTACGAATGGTTCATCATTATTCTTACAGGCATATCGACAACTACGGTACGACATTCAACACCTCCATATATGCCTATTGACTTTCACTTTCATCTTTAATCTCTCTCTTCTGCAGTAAGTTGCATGAAACCGAGCATGAAAATGAGGATGTGTTCTCATTGACGATTTTTCTGTTTACTGAACCAAGTTTTTTGAGAGAGAGCACATCATACAGCCTTCAAATCCAATTTTAAAATGTCCAAGATAAGGTGCCAGGGAAATTGAAACTTATCCAAGGATGATACGGAGCAGACAGTGGGAGTAAATGATAAGTGAGTAAATTAGACATCTATAGAGAGTGCAAGGATTAGACACGTGTATTAGAAACTCTTAGTGGCACTCTTCACATTTTAAACTAGAGGTTGTTTCAGAGGGTCATTTTCTTAAGGTGAACCCTAAAAATATTTTACTGTAGCAATCAGTGAATACTATAACTGCTGTGTGGTGTATCAGTGTCGCCTGTGCTGCAGGGTGTGATAAGCATTGAGCCTCAATGCATGACAGAATGCATTTCAGCCTTGGGTCCAACAAAAAGTTATTTTATCCTCATGGTATTATGTATTGGCACAGGAGACTAAAAAGTATGTTTATATATCGTTTTGAGTGAAAGCGAAATACCTCCATTTAAGCAAAAAATTGTGTGCATTTGTAAGTAATCAGAAGCACTGGGACAGTACAGAAAAAGTCATACTATGCTGAACTATCTACAACTAACAGAAGTGTTCTTGAAATTGCTTGAGCATCCATATCCAATCAAATGTTTATGAGCTGTTGTGAAATAGACTGTACTATGATCAAGACATGTCAAACCTCTACTTCCGTAGTTGTTTCAGCTGTACACTTCAAAGGTTTTGTCATACAGGGCTCCAGACTGCGCATAAAACGGTCGCATTTGCCACCAAAAATATTAATTTGTGAGTGATATTTTTGCTGAGATCACCACTGGCGACTATATAAATGTACATGTTATGATTTAAAAATGTGCATGTAATGCCTTTTTTCCCTGATTGTTTTGCAATCACGTCTTTTGTTATGTTGACATAAACTGAGACGATGCGCATCAAAGTTTTAGAGGAAAAACAGTCCTCATTTCTGCCGAATACCAACGATGACAGCACCACTGCTAATGAAAAAAGCAGGCTCCAGTTGTGGCAGTATCATAATGAAATTCAACCAATAAATACAGTTTTGGTGCTCTTTAATTAAACGCATAAGCGATCGATTTAGCGCCTCAGTTCAAGCGGCACGTGAACCCATCATATATTTCTCTTTACTACTATAGTAAACTAAAGTTACCAAATAAACATAAATGGACATCAAAAGGTATATTATAAGATAGTACAACTCAATGAAATGTCTCATGTAATCGCTCATTCAGTGTTTCAACTGTGGAAAACGAGTAAAGCTTGTAAACAATGCCACATAACAATATATTTACCTCAGAATAACCATCCGGCGTCCACAAGATCATTAGTCAGCTAGAAAATATAGCAATAAAGAGGACCATTTTGCAAAATATATTGCATATTCATATTTTTACTTAATCTGTTGTCTAAGAAAGAATGTAAGGAGCTAAAGATAAAACGGCACCTATAAAAAACGGCATGTTACTAATGAAGAACAACTGACTGGGTGTGTGCAAGACGTATGACAACATTTATAGGATGCATTGAGGAGGAGCCCAAACTACACTCAATGGCCAAGTGATGCTGACATAGTTATGGGCCGTGATATTGGCACAGATTCTGTGTAATAAACAATTCTTTGTGACTGTATAGTTCTCAAGTTGGAAAAGACATTTAGTTCCCACTTTAAGTGAACCTTAGTTCCCAGGACATCTACGAGATGGATTAAAATGCTGATAAAGACAAGAAAAGATGAGACACATGACAGTATGACTGAAATGTTAAAGTGTTTAAAAATAAATAAATAAAAAATAATTTGGCTCCTAATTTTGTTTCTTATGTTTATGGAGTGACTGAAATAAATGCTGCGAATACGAGGCCTTACCTTTCCAGATGAATTGCTGGTGTCGATCAGTTGAGTTGCAATCAGGACTGACATTGTGGATCTACACATCCAACACGCGGATCTGAGTTGACGGTGCAGCAAAGTATGGAAGTCCACTTGTGGTACAGCGTATTTTACCAGCCTGTTGTTCACTCTGTCTTTCTTCTGCCTCTTATATGTTCGGTTTTGGCCGCACATACACAACCACCAGCGAAGTATGCAATTCCACAGCACGCACTGCTCTAAGCTGTATTTTTCTCCTCTCAGTCAATTTCTCTGTCCTTTCCGGCTTCCCTCACCTCTCCTCCTTTTGCTGTCTCCCTCTCCTTCTCGCCCTCCCTCTCTCTTGTGTTGCCCCACTGAAGCGTGAGGGTAAACCACGTAAATATTCTGAGCAGATTTCACAAAACACACATAAAAACAGCAACCGGTGACAACAGCCATTGCCAAATGGTTTAACTGTAAACTGACTAAGGTTGGGTTTCAGTAGCAACAATAGTGTTGGTAAGTTCAAATAATTTCCATGAATGGGTTCAAAGTGTCAATTTCAATAAATTTATTCAATGATTTGCATCATCACTTAAAAATGTTTTATATGTGTCAATTTTCATATATGAAACACTTTATCTTAAATGTATGTAGGTAAATAAATTTGTTTTATTAAGGTGTGGTTTTATACTGGTGCATATAAAAGACAACTATTATATGTTCTTACTTGTGTTCATTTAGTGAGAAAATGTGGAAATATTTATTATTTTTTAACTATTTTACTTATTGCAATTCAATTTGCTGCAGTGATTCTGTATATTCTAATTAAAAGAAAAAAGTAGCAATTTTAGGGCAAATCCATAGATATTGAAATATATGAATATTGCTGAAAAGCTCAAATATCCCTTAATTTAATAAGAAATTTCATCCAGCCCTAGTGCTGACAAACACCATATCCACAAGCACACTGAGGAGCATTTGCACATTTCTCTGTGTTTATGTGGCGCTCTGAAATTGATCAATTCAGTCTAGTGCATGGTTAGCAAATGATGAAGTAGCCTATAGATTATATTTATGCTGCACGTCATGAGGTACAGTCAGGGCGCTGGCATCCTTGTTGTTCATACAATTTCAGTTAAGGAGCATCTTTGCCTCGCACACACGCCCAGTCCAGGTTTCTGACACCCAATAAAGAATTTATTACACAAACCCCAGTGACTCTGGAAGATTTGTCCTGGACACAGGAGAGGGGTAGAGAGAGAGATTGGCACTGTGCAGAGTAAAATTCATTAAAAAACAAGACAAGATAGTTTTAAAGAAGACAGTATAGTTGACTAACAGGCTATTAACTGACTGAGAGCAAAGAGACACAAGATGTGCAGTGATGGAATATAAACATCCAAAATGTCAAGAGCCTATACTGTACAGTAGACCTTAGGCGCCAGAGAAGCAAGTGTGCAGCCATCTTTAGAATTCTGTCTTTGAACTTCCATTTTTTGCTCTATCGTTACTGTTGAAGAGTAATTCTCTGGTGAAGTGGATTTAGGCTACTTATTGTAGAGTTAACGAAAGTTATCATGAGCATTGTAATGTTCCAAGCAGATGTCATATCAAATGTCAGTAGAACTGGAAGATTTTAAAAAGAGCGGTTCATTCATCGATGTTTAAGAACTTACCTTCACGCTGTGGAAATACAAATGGAATACAGAAGACAACGAGTGCAGCACTGGAAAGGGGCAGAGCTACATGAGGTCTATAGATGGCTAAATGAACAGGCAAATGAAAAATTTAAGTTTATTTGTGTGGATATCTGAGTGTAAGACAAATGCTGTTAAAACAACCCGTGAAGTTATGTAAGCACAATACAGAGTAGTGTCCAAAAGACTCAGACATTGAAAATCTGATTGTTGGACGTTTTAAGGCCAATTCACACCGCACCGACAAAGGCCGACAAACACCAACAGACACGTTGGCCGCTGATTTTAGAATTTTATGAAAAATAACTGTCATGTTCACACTGCCCCAACAGACACCAACAGACTTCAAGTCAGGGAGAGTTAACTAGGGGAGAAAATGGATGATCTTGTAACAACAATCAAAATGATACTGTTATTAATGTCTTTGCGTGTCATTCTTCGCCTGAAAAGACGGCGAATAAAACGAAAGAGGCTGTGGGTGAAGCCATGGTTGCTGCGACGGGGAAGACGGGGCGCCTACGTAAATTTATGCAGAGAACTGCAGTCGGAAGATTTACAAAGCTTTCAAAATTTTGCTCGGGTGGTCCCTAATCAGTTTCAGCAGTTACTTCAGATGGTGACACCAATCATTCAAAGGCAAAATACAAATTTCAGAGATGCCATTTCACCTGGTGAACGCCTAATGATAACTCTTCGCTTCTTGGCAACAGGTAATAACCTAATGTTTCCTCTTCGATCCGTGTAAATAATTAGCAGTGTTGATAATTATACAAGAAATAGGTTGAAATGTTCAATACTGTAATTCTAAAAGCTTTTTATTTATTGTTTTATTCACAGAGGAATCATTTCGTAGCCTGCATTATGCTTTTCGCATCGGATGCTCAACTTTAAGCGAACTTCTACCCGAGACATGTAGAGCCATCTATCAGGTTCTCAAAGAAAGACATCTTAAGGTATGCATTCCGATCCTCACCACTTTGGTTTAATCAATATGTAAATTTATAATTACCTTATTGCAAAGAATAAGTGGGTATCCGCTCTGTTCTTCTCGTTTGAAGTATGCGCATCGTTATGGGAACTGTCCGGTCAGGTGGTGCTGAACAAAGCCAGTGCTGTTAGCGCTACATAGTTCAATAATAGGGTCAGCGCTACCCTTACACAAATTAACCGGGGTATTACTGCAAATAAAAATACAAATGGCAATCGATACGCCAAAAATAAACAAACAAATAAATAAAATGTTTTTACTATAATTAAACCATGGTTAATTTATTTTTATCAGGGTAAACTATGCACAGAGATTAATGCACAGTAGTACATACATGCATGTTGTATACAACATCTCAATCTGCTTATAAAGACTGCTCAAGCTGTTATTAAATGGTACATTCCTTTCTGCTATTAAGATTATTTTTCATTTTCTATATAGGTTTGGGAACAAAACAAAATACCCTTTTTTTGGAAAGAGACAAGAATAAAAACTATACTTTAAAAAGTGATTCTTTATTAGTGTCAATTACTCATTTAAATTCGTACTTTAAAATATCTGGGAGACCATGAAACTAGGTAATCTTAGAAATACATGCAGGTATAACTATAGGCCTATACAAACAAACAAACATACAGTACAAACACACGGAGTGAGACCTGAACATTTACCAGCCCTAATAATAATAGTAATAATAATAAAAAGTTTGGACTTTAGATGCAATTAAGTGATTTAGGGACTACAACGGATGTAAATATGGAGCTGCATACTGGCTTGAAGAAGGGCGAGGGGACAATAATATTTGATGTATTTGAAATTGTATGTATTGTAGTTGGTGTGGGTCTTCTATTGATCTTAACTGATGCTCTATATACTGACAAAAGGCATATATGCTGTCATTCTTGGGTGGCTGCAGATTCTGGTGCTTCTCTGTCAGGACTTTTAGGGTTTCATTTATTGTCCCAAGAATGGCAAGGTCTTGGGCTTGTGCAGGATCAGATGAATATCTTCTTTTACTACGCCTCTTTTTTCCTTTAGGCTGGACCTCTTCCTCCTCCTCTTCCCTTTCTTGTTCTTCCTCTTCTTGCTCCTGCTCTTTATCATCACGTCTGTCATCACCTTCACCCTCTTCAAGTGAAGTAGTAGAGTCCTGTAAAATATTGTTTAAAAATGATTAATTCATGATTTATTTACAAATGTATTATTCTCTTTTCCAGTGCCCTACAACAGCAGATGAGTGGAAAAAAGTATCCGAAGGATTCCAAACCACAGCAAAATTTCCCAATTGCTTAGGGGCTTTGGACGGGAAACACATACGGATTAGACCCCCCCCCCCCCCCCCCTCACGCGGAGCAAGTTCTTCAATTTAAAACACTTAATTCGATTGTATGATGGCTTGTGACAGCAATTATAGATTTCTTTATGTTGATGTAGGGTGTAATGGAAGGGTGTCGGATGGTGGAGTATTCAGAGGGTCAACACTGCAAGAGTCTCTAGAGCAGAGAACTGCAAACATTCCCCAAACCACTCCATTGCCAGGGACAGACATGTCAATGCCATTTTTTGTTGTGGCAGATGAAGCTTTTCCTCTGAAATCATACTTAATGAAGCCTTTTGCCAGGAGAGGGCTTTCCAGAGAACAGAGAGTCTTCAACTACCGGCTATCCCGTGCCCGCCGTATTGCTGAAAACACCTTTGGCGTCTTTGCGAACAGATTTAGTTTTTTTTTAAGCACAATTAATCTTGATCCAAATGTTGTGGAGGTTATTGTTCTTGCATCATGTGCCCTGCACAATTATTTACATGATGAATGTGGCAATGCATATCTGTGTGGACTAAATGATCAGGATGGGCAAGAAACCTGGAGGCAAGACCCTCCCCTGCAACAGGCAGCGCTGCCACGGTCCACAAATGCAAGTAGCGAGGCCAAGCAAAACAGGGAAAGGCTGATGGAGTACTTTAACTCAGAGGCAGGAGCTGTTCCTTGGCAATGGGATAGACTATAGTAAATCATTTCCACATCCATACCCAGATAATGTACATAACATGTAAACTAATATTAAACTGATGGTAACAGTGAAATATGAGAGCTACACATTTTATATGGTTAATTTAAATTAAACTACATTTTTAAACAGAGAGGTTGATAGAAGTACTTTAATTCTGAGAGGTGAGCTGTCCATGGCAATGGGCTGAATTGCTGTAAATATTTCCCTGCACCCACACCCAAATCAACATATTGTATTAAATAAACTCACATTTTGAACATCAAGGTTTGATGTTGAGGGTCGTTTTTTCATGTGTAGCTCTAAAAACTTAAGTCTCCTCAAAAACCATCCCTGCCTTGGAGTGAGATTTCCTCCGCTACCAGAGGGAGGGGATTTCAAATATCTGCTGTAGCTACTGTGCCCTCATATTGTCCATTTTCTTCTTTACCTCAGCTTCTGTGAAACACAAATAATTGAAGATGATACAGTATTAGTGCACTTATGTATAGAAAGTGCAGGAACAAATCACAAAGTGTCATGCCATTTAGATGAAGTTATTTAAACTAACTACAAATAAAACTAAACTACAAATACACTGTGGTTTGAAGGATACTGAGAGGGGTGCACATGCGACACGGATTAAATAGTAAATAACTATATCTAAATAACTGGCTCATCTTGTCTACATAAACAGAATATTAAAGATGACAAAGGAAGGCCGTGTGTTGCCAATTTAAATTCACACTGAGCAAGCTACAAAACCTCAAACAGTTAACGTTACTTTGTAGCATTTTAGTGCAAGGCCGTTTACCAAACAACTTTGTAACCATTTGCTTGCTAAGACACTCCATTGAAACGCAATTGCGACCCACAAGTGTGTAACCATGGTAATATTGTAAGGCAGTTTTATTATAATAATAATATATTGTCAAATACATTTCCGTTGTATTTAATTATTGAGGCGAATCATAATATACCAACCTGAAATCCCAAGCGCTGTAGCGATCGATCTGATCGCATTCCCCCTCGCGTTGCGGTTGGTATACTCGGCCACACCCACCGCATAAAGCTCTGGCCTCTCCTCCCAAAGATCCAAAAACTGTTCCTCTTTCTGGTTTGTCCAGAAACCTGACATTTTTAAAGTTATTTTCCTAAGCGCGCCCAGCACCTTCTTGCAGTCTTGCCTCATTGTGGCAACGGTTCGTGGCCAGGTCGGATTACGTCAAAGTTTGTTGTAGTTTGTTGGAAAATCATATCACACTGCTCAGACATTCCACGACCCAACAAACGCCGATTAAACATGTTCAGTCGGGTTAAAACCAACTCCGACCAACGCCAACAAACGCCGACAGACTAGTCTGTTGGCGTTTGTCGGCGGTTGTCGGTGCGGTGTGAATTGGCCTTAAGGGTTTAGACAGGGTTCCTCAATTAGTTTAGCAGCGGACGAATTCTGACACACAATACCAAGTCAAGGGCACTGACCTATATATATATATATTATATATATCTATAAATATAATATATATATAACTGTTATTATTATTACAATTTTATATTATTGTTGCTTTTGTTAAAATAAATCACAAGATGGTCACAAGATGAATATTCAGATTTTTCCCCAGTAGTCTGTTTTATTCAAACAATTATGAAAATTTTTGCATTTAGATACAGAAGAACTTTGCCTGTTGAATATTAAAAACAAATGAACAAACAAAAAAAATCTGGATCTCCATATCTGCCATGCAAATCAACTGTTCCTGCTCATCTCCAGCCTGGATCTCTTCTCTCCACTATCCCTAATTGCAGATTCAATTATTAGATTTCTCAGTATTAATATTTTTATACTTAGATTTTTTTTTGGGGGGGGGGGATCAAACTGTAACACAAAAACTTTGTTCTATTTTCTGCGACGTCGCGACAGGAACAACATACAAAATATGACAGCCATAATCTCAGGTAATGATTATGTGCTTTATTCAATGTTAAAAGTGTCTAATGTGAGTTTGAATATTATTTTGCGTTATCTTTAGCCATAGTGAAAGCAACAATAGATATTTTACCTCAGATCTAGAAAATAAATTAAAGCAAACTTGTACGTTAAAACTGTGAACTCACTGCGAACCAACACGTGTATTCCATAACAAAGATGGTATCAGTCACTCACTCAAAACTGTTCAGTCCATTCACATTTGAATCATCTATTTTCCGTGTGCACTTTTCTTTTCTACACACTCGCCATGTTTTTACAGTCACATCGTATCTACACTGAACGCGACAAAGCATTGCAAATCATTTGAACGTTGTGTCAGTACGTTATAAATATAACGAGTCAGCAGTTGCGTTTGAATTTTCATGCCACATTATTTGAAATTAGCGCGGGCCAAACTTTTTTCTCTCGCGGGCGCCAATTGAGGAACCCTGGTTTAGACAATTTAAAACAAATGATAGTTATGACATAAAATGAAGAGGAAATTTAGAGATCATTAACCAAAAACAATTGTGACTTTGATTATACAGATACAATGATAGCAAATTAGACTTTCATAAAATTACTGAAATTAAAATGAACACAACACATTCCATCAGCATTAACTAACTGACAAGGCTAGATTCTGGAAATTAAACAGGGGGGAACTTCCACTTCTGTTAATTGGCTAAATAGGCAACTTTATTAGCCAGTCTCAATCTCTCTTCTCAACTAAAAATGGAAAAACTTTTAATGCATTTTGGCCATTCATTTATATAACGGCGTTCTGGTGCATGTTCTGTGTAAGTGAACTGATTCTCAGTGTAAACTATAAAAACATGAATTTGCAAACGAGGATCATTTTGACAACGTTGTCGCCCTGCACACGAAAAACGGAAAGGAAAAACTTTTCCATTTTAAGCACATAGCCCAGATAGCACAAGTACATCTGCAAGATGTATTTCAAAGAGTGCTTTGTCTGGAAAGCATCTGCTCTGTACAAAGCTCTGACAAACGTCTTTTAAAAGTATTTTTTACATACATTCTAAATCATAAATATCTTAAAGACATCTTCTAAACGTGTATTTAATATCTGACCGGAAACGTCTCATAGACGCATTACAGATGAGCAAACACCCATAACTATGTCAGCATCACTTGGCCATTGAGTGTAGTTTGGGCTCCTCCTCAATGCATCCTATAAATGTTGTAATACGCGTCTTGCACACACCCAGTCAGTTTTTCTTCATTAGTAACAAAATATGTCTTCCAGATGAAAACACACACATCAAATAGATGTTTCTGCAATGTACATGTGCTATCAGGGAGTTGTTGTGTAAACTTATCAACTGGTCAACAAACTAAGAAAACCTCAAAAGACAGTCAAAAACATTGTGTGTATATGTGATTCATTTGAAATACTTGAACTATGATTCAAACAGTCAAATTATTCAAGATTCCTCATTATCTGAATTGATTTTATTTTCCATCAAACGGTTCAAATTTACAACACTGACGGCAACAAAAGCAGCAGACGGGCTGAATGAAAATGCAAATACAATGACAGTAGGTGGCGCTGTTGGACAAGCAGAAATACAGCAGTTAACATGGTTACCCCGTAAACAAAGCAGTGCTGTGCATATAAAAAAACTATTTTATTAGGCATTATATGTAGGTAGATATCATTAATGACCCGTTCACACCAAGAGTGATAATGACAACTATAACTACAACAATAACTATATAATTGCGTCCATATCAGCGAACGATAACTGTCTGTTAATTCTAAGCTCACGTGCTGCAGTTTCAAAGTAACAAAAATGGATAGATGACCTGCTGCTGCTGCTTATGTTTGGCAAAGACACCAAAGTAAAAAAAAAACTGATGTTTTGGGGTACACGAGATCCTTCAAAGGCAGAATCTGTCACTCTCCTTAGCGAGTTATCGTTTTTTAAAGACACATTTTATTCATACTTCCAAATGAGTCAGTTTTAGTTTTTGCGGTTCTTTTTGCATTTACACAACTTCAACCAATGCATGTCCTCAGGATGCTACGTTTTGAGCGCATCTAAACAGTGAATCTAGCTAGTGTAATCTATCTGATCCAACAGTGAATTTAGCTAACGTGGTCAGTGTAGTGGAATAAAAACAATATGTATCCTTTTCAATTTCAAAGGAGGCAACACAATGTTGTCGAAACTAGCGCTGGATACCTGAGGTAATTTAATGTTTAATGTTACTCTGTTCGCATGCTGAGCTTCTCCGCAATGTTGTCTGCTATTTTAAATGTGCAAGCCCTTTAAATCTGAATGAAGGCTGATTAGCTGTCAGTGTTTTATTGTTCATCAGCTGGGGAAAAAATCCTTCTGAAAGTGATCCCAGCGATATCGTTCCTCTATATCATTATCGTCATAGTTGTGGTGTGAACTCTGCTATTTTTAGAACTTTATCTCTATTATCATTATTGTTCTCAATGTGAAAGGCCCGTTTTGCCTACTAGTTTCTTTATATGTCTAAAGTCTTTTTGAGACTCCTTCACATTTGCATGGTGCACAAACCATTTTCAACAAAATCACAAATCTCATAGAATAACATTACTCTTTGCTACAAACAAAGATTGATATAATGTATGCCCTGTCTCTAGAGAGTTGGCCTACGAGCAAAATTAAATAAAAGCAGTTTTGATGTTATGGTGGTGCTTGTTAGTTTTCATTTTGCTCCCTGGGCACAGTTAACAGGCTTGGACCCACTTGGTTGTCTCATAAGGAAAGATATAAGAAATGAGGTAGAATTGCACAGCATCCTCCATTAGGGTCAGTTTAAAGATGTGGTGAAGAACTTTAGAGCAAAAGTTATCAGCATATGCAGGCTGCTAGAGCCCACCACATACACACAACATCGTATGCATTTTAAGGTGCAATCGATTTGACCTCTCCATTAAGGCAGGACTGATGACCTCATTAGATTTAAAACTGCAGAAAAACTGAATGATGGATCAATAGTTTGGTCTGAATTTAAGATTGAGCTATATGTGATTCTTAATTATTCAGTGATTGTAAATTCCCAGGCAGAGCCAAGTATGGACACAAATTATGGGAGTTATTAGATGCCACGCGGCAGCCAGACTTGTTTGGCACCCAGTTGAGGTAATAACACAATCATTAGACAAATCTGAAGAGCACAAGTTTATAAGTTAGTACTGTGTGAAGTTATATTTTGAAATAGTTTGTAACATTTTTTAACACTTTTGCATGTCATAAAAGATGCAAGACATATGGAGGAAGTTCATGGATCATTCTTAGCATTCAATTCCAAACACATTCTTGTGTTTTTGACTAATTGTTTGAAGGTCTGGCCATGGACATGGAGGGACATTGACCGTGAATGACTGAAGATGCTCCATACAAATTCACAGAGGCAACAAGCCACTGTCTACCAGGATATTTCCCCACAGGCCTACGAAGGCTACCTGAGTCTGTCTTGATTGAGTTCTGCTTGACCACCTCCCTGTAAAGTAGACATCATGGAAATATTGCCCTTTCTCTCTTGGGTGAGGGTACTGCAACTCATGCTCCTCCAGTCCATGCAAGGGTTGCAAAATGTAATCTGAGAATTAGACTTTCTCATCTGTCCAAAATATGAAAGCTCCTGACTGGAACAGATGCAGACAACCTCATAAAACATTACAGCACAATGTTAGACTATGGTAGATTGCTATAGATGACTGTATCCCTCAAGATTGGTGAGTCATACAAGTTAAAATTCATTAAAATTCTTTAAAAATTCTTATTAATTAATAATTAATCTCAATATAAATTAATCTTGCACTTCAAGGCCATAAGGTTATTTATACTGACTGTCAAATTTGAGACTTCGCCAGTAGTACAATCAAACAGAGGCACAACTGAATCATCAATTTAACAAACACAGCTAAGCAGAATATAGACGCTTTTGTTTCCCTGTAAGCTCAGGGGTGATCCTTTAAGTTTTACTTTAAGGATAAAGTTTATTATTTGGATTAAGATTATTTTTACAATGTGGCATAAATGTTTCTGCATTATTAAAATTGGGCTTTCACTCAATATGCCACAGAATTTTATAACATCAAGTGTTGGGCAAAATTAGAAGATACTGGAGGAGATGAGAATTCAATGTTAAAAGAGGAGGTGATGCCAACGAAAAGTAAAAATGAAGGTTCTCTATTGGAATCTGGGGTTGCATGAAAAATCTTTTAGATGCCTGGAACTTTTATTTTACAGTCCCAGTTATTGTATGTACTTATCATAGTACATACAAAAACTGGGTAATAACCAGGTACTAAGCCTGAACTCTAGCTATTACCCAGTATTTTCTTAGGCAAGTACACTGTAAGTACATGTAATTGCACATACTGTAAAATAAAGTGCAATCAAAGTTTTATATCTAAGGAAGGAAATAGTTTTGGTCAAATGGGTCATCACACAACCAACAGGTCTAATGTGTAACATCATAGAGCAATATAAACACAAGACTAATGAATTTTGTGCACAATTTAATTAAATATGGGCTAAAAATTCAAAACCGCTGTAAAAATAGAACATAAACTGATAGACAAACAACACTCTATCAGAACTAGTCCAGAGAACTATACGTCTGCACCTGAACAGAGAAATAAAAATCTAAAAGACTCAGCAGTATCTAGAGTATTGGTGAATAAAAGTAAATGATGGCAGCTAACCTTTCCTTCTGGTGTAAATTGTGGAGAGCAGTGACAGGCCCTGGATGAATACTGGCATCATAAATGAGCCGCATCAGCTCAGGGAGACAGATGGCACATAAAAATAACAGAATCCTGCACAAGAGATACTTCAGCCCGGTTAATAGAGTCCACTGAGTGGAGAGGAGAGAGCAGCAGACATGACACTTTGGGCTTTGATTGAAAAAAGGTTTCTGAGGTTATCCTCCATTTAGGCAGCCTCTGTGATAGATTTCACAGAAAGCCCTGATTCCATTAGGTTTCCCTTTTGGAACACTGTTAAATAGTTGAAGGAATTAAATGGACTGATCTGTCAAAATCAAGTCATGCTCTTTATCAGCTGACAACTGTAGCATAATGAGAGGAGATCTCATTATGCTACGCTCTATAACACTCTACATTATGCACTAGGAGGACATATAAAAAACTGAAACTGAATAAAATTCATCACAAGTTATTCATCACCCTGTTGAAGGACCTTTTAACATTTGGTTTCACCCTACTTCCCCTGCTAGTACTAGCAGCAGTAATTCACCTCTCATCAGGCAAACGCTAGTTTTACTACTGTACAGTATATATATCACTATTGTCTCTTGGATCTAACACCAAAACTTTACAATAGGGCTGCGACAACTAATTGATAGAAAAAAGATTATAATCAATAATGAAAACAATCAGCAACATTATCAGTAAGTGGCATCTATCCATTGATAAGTTGATATACAGTGATGTCACATTAGAGTAGCAAAAATCACATTTTAATGAACAAAATACAGTATGTGGCTAAAAAACCGTTTCAACACCCAGGTGAAAAATGTAAAATAATTCATATGTATGTATATTTTATAGTACACTTGTACTCAGAACATGCCTGCTTGAAGTGCATTAAAAATCTATTGACCTGCATTTTAATAATATTTTTTAAAAGCATTTTATGTGACATTTTAGTGTATTTACAGAAAACATACTTATTTTACTCTTACTTAAAGTATATTTTTATGTTTACTTTGTGTATGAACATAATACAATGGTTCAGCTTTTAGGGGGTTTAAAGTGTATGTATCTTATTTATAAACCATATGTAGACTCTGCAATATATTTTAAATATTTATGTAATGAACATGTGCTTCTGTGATGAACTGTCTGAAACATGAAAATTTTTGGTGACTTTCAGCAGAAGGACATAAATCTGTCAAACTTCATTAAAAATATCTTCAGTTTTGTTGAAGATGAAACAAATCTGTAAGGTTGGACGCATGATGGGTGAGTACTTGATTACAGAATTTAGATTTCTTTTTCTTTTTGGGTGTTATTATATTGATATATCTTTATCTTTCTTTTTTTTTTTGTGTAGATTTGGATCCTCATTATTTTGTGACTCTAGGTAAGTATTTTATTTCTGTTACTTGTCATTGCCAGTAGAAAGCTTTTTTTAAGTGCAGTAGCTACATTCAATTTTACCAATCAGAGCCAAGCTTTTTAAATCGGCTTTGCAGGTAACAGTCTAATCACACCGCTGTATGCTATTGAGATGGTAACATGCTTTTAGCAGAAATCATCCCAGTTTCGCTTTATTTTATTTTCTGGACTACATAGAAAACCAGGCCAGCTCCTGCCTCCCGCGAAAAACTTATTAGGTGCTTAAAAGGTTCGTTATATTTTGCCCGCCGAAACTTCTCGGTGGTAAGTTCCATTTGTATAATTAACTTTGAGTTCACTTCTGAGTTTTTCTTCAAATGTTAGCTAACACGTGGAGTGTTGATTTTTATGTTGAACTACCATAGTAACACACATCGCTTTCACTTATTGATGACATCATACCCTCGACCGGCAGGCATAGCCGATTCCACCATCGTCGCTGTTAGGGTTGTGTACGTACGTGTGGGGCGGAGTAATCAAAACAGGGGCGAGGTCCTGCTGGGATATGGGTGTGTTTGTTTTGGTGCTTTCAAATATCAACATCGTTTGGCAAAAATTTGCTTAGTGCACCTTTAAAGTTTAGCTAGTGAGATTTGTCTGTCTTATAACAACTATAAAAACATTGTCCAATGTATTGGCAGAAAAAAATTATTTGTTTCCTCAGCAATTTGGCCTAGTTGTAATGAAGTAAATGTTCTTTGAAAAGTGTGAAAAACACCATATTTTGACCATACATACAATTACTTTGTCTTGAGCTGTCCAGCCGTCTAGGGTTGCGTTCGTTGATTAGTGTTTATATTCTTTGAAGTTTGAAAACTTTATTGCCAGTTTGATTGTGGTTCCAAAGATTAAACTGTAAAAAGGGATGCTTTTTATGAGAGAAAACATCTGAAACTGCTAAGGTACATTGTACTGTCATTGTTAAAAAGAAAACAAATCACTAATCATCATTTGCCTGCTGATCTTTTCAGATCAGCTGCTGTTGCAATAGAAGACAAATTTAAATCAGTGGGGCGGAGCTATCAAAATAGGGGCGAGACCCTTTTGGGGTAGGGGCGTGTTTGTTTTGGTGATTTGAAATATCAACATTGGCTACCAGAAATCACTTACCCTACCTTTAAAACATACTTACCGCTCTCTTCTTTGCTCTTCTTTCTGCGCGACAAACTCATTATAACCAATGATGCTGTCTACACTGGATGCGATGCGGCAAGACACGACAAATCCCCGACAGAAAACTGCTGCTGCGTTCTAGTGTATGGACATATTGACACAAATTTCATGATGTCAACGGTAGCTATCGCGTCCGTGTTGGAATGTTGTAAGGATAAAAGAAACTCAGTTACTTTGATCTCCTGAGAAACAGACAATGCACTGGCATCTTCAGGACACCCCACAGAGGGGTGGTGCAGGAAACGCCTCTCTCACATATGCATCAGTGCCTTTTCATCTGCTCCCTCCACTGGATTCACTCAGCATGGTCAATAGTATAATATTCTATATGAATGCAAATAAGATTTACGGTCATTTTTGGTTTCATTTGAATAGACTCAGGGTGAGTGGTACAATGGTCTTAATCTTACAGAGCCATCCCTACTCTATAATGTCCTCTCTGGTTGAAAAAAGACCAGATATTATTTTGTTTTCCCCTAATGTCTACATCAATTATTTTAAAAAGATAGAACAGTTAAAGAGATACTTAATTATATATGTATAGCAAAACATTTACAATATAAGTAAATGTTATATTGTGGTGTATGTGTGTTGTTTAACGCTTTTGCACAGATCTGCAAAGGACCAGTCAAGCAATCGATGAGGCTCTAAAAAGCAGCATGATTTATTTGAACTACAGGAACATTAATATTCTAATTAAAATGTGCCATTATGTTTATGTTGCTTACAGTCCTTCAGCTTCTTCTCAATGATTTATTTTGGACCAATGCCAAAAAAAAAAATATTAACATTAATGATGACTGGGTGTTTCTTGTATGATCTGATCTGACTGAAGGCTCTAAGGATTCTTTGTAGCAACCGTACATTTGTGTTTTATTTTCTTTCTTTTATATTCATTCGTTCATTTATAATAATTTATCATTTAATTATCCCATTTATTCATTTAAACCATTTATATGCTCATTTCATTGATCAGTCTTTTTACATATTTGTACAAAGGAGCTAAATGCTTTGAAGTGTTATCTCAGGTGCAGTTTGTATATTTAAAATTCGGGATGCAATTTCCTGTCTATGTGCAAACTATTTTTTCTTTCAGAAGAGGGAGTAGGCAGCATTTTTTTCAGCAAAGGAAGCTCATCCAAACTCTATCACAAATCTTTCGTTCTGCCGCAGCGCTCTGAGTGAGCTATAACATATATCCGCTCCTGCAGGAGAGCATGATGGGTTCTCTCTATACTGTGGTGATATATTCCAAGCAGTGCAGTGATTTAGATGCATCCAATAATACTTTACAGCTCCTCCATTCAGAGCTCCAGCTGACATGCTTGCTGATAGGAGCAGGGTCATTGAGGAGAGATGCTTGCAAATAAGGGATAAAAAATGAGGGGACCATTAAAGAGTGCAATGTGCCTTTAAAACTGCATGATAAACTCACTAAACACACAAACAAACAAACAACCTAAATGCGTAATGCGTGTTCAAAATGCATCAATCTAGATAAATAGTCAAAAACAAAAGCCAGATCTACGAGTAAACCTACAAGAGTATCATTTTCATTCAAACCAAGCTACATAATTTTTAACTTCTTAGTACAACTATCAAACATACAATGTAACAATAAGCAACAATTCTACACATGGCAAATTTTCAAATGTAAAATCAACAATAACTTGACAGATATGATGTATGGCTTTCAAGGTTTTTTTTTTTCTGCCAGTTTTTTCCAGAAGCTGCAAATGTGCAGAAATATGAAAGGTTTGCAAGTTTCCCAATCCCTCTGAAATGTCTGTTTGCAACAAACAATTCTTTGCGGGAAATATTTGAGACTAGTAATTAACAAGTGCACTCCCATTTTGCACTGGGGGAAACTGAGGGAAGGAGGTTCATGACATTTTGTCATATCACATTATGTTTGATGCAGTTAGATCAACATGTGGTACATCAACAAACATAGTCATAGACCACCCGCTGCCACATGGCAAATATGCTTTTAAATGACCTAAAAACCACTGAATCAAAACAACTGTCAGCTGTCTAGAATCATTCTGTGAAATGTATGAACATGCGTTGAATGTAACATTCAGTAAAGGGCTTTTCCAGCTGATTTTAGAGCCAACTACACTTAAAACACACTATATAACACAAATTCAACTGCCAGTCACTCGGCTATTTTCAATAACATTATTTAAAAAAAAAAAAAAAAAATCACTATTGCAGTACGCCATTGCAGTAAATCATTTTCAAAGTTTTAAATTCCATGTTTTATTGTTGTGATTATTGTTTTATTATTATTTTCTTTTATTTTATGTAAAGCACTTTGAATTACCATTGTGTATGAAATGTGCTATATAAAGAAACTTGCCTTGATTACACAACAAAGGTACAAAAAGAGACCACCTGTGACCGATTATTGTCAGACGCATGAAAACAATATCATTATTAAACATTTTTTGGATTTTTTTCAAGACAAATGTCAAAATAGAGTTGTGCAAACCACAGCACACACAAGACATTTTCTTAGACAAATATTTCATATTTCTTCATATCATATCCAATAGGAATGTAACGATGCTCTCCAAGCAGGTTGAAAATCGATGAAAACATGAAGATTCAAGTCGGTTGAGATGTTAAATCAATCACGATACACTTTTTAAATATCAGTATACTTTACAGCTTCTACATGTCTCTTGCTTAAAATAATAAAATATATATTTTTTTCAATTATGAATGATTATGACAGAAAAGAAAAAAATTTTTAAAAAGACAAGCTAGGAAAGAGCACAGGCTAAACCTTAGTTTGTTTATAAGAAGAGATTTCTTTTATTTGTATTATTCATTTATTTTTTTGATTTGAGATTTGTTTTAAAATTTCTATTTAGTTTTGTTATTTGTTATTTTTACATATTTCAATTATTTTAATATTTCAAGATATTTCAATTACATAAGGAAATGTGCAGAATTTTGTCTGTAATAATAAATAAATAATAAAGGGACACTTTTTCATTTATAATGTCTTAAATTTCATTTTGTTAACCCCAAAAATTGTTTGTGAGAAAATTGTATTGTGAACATGACAATTGGATGGAAGGAACGTCAACCAGGAACCCCAGAATGCTAATAACTCTGTAACTTTCAAAGCTGCATAACTTTAACCCATAATGATCTTGACACCACAGCAAACAAGACCTGTTTAACCTAATAAATCATAAAATGGAATATTGGATGGTGCTCTGATACAACTAACAAGTACACATCCTGCCAGCAGAGGGTGCGCTTTGTTTAGTTTGCTGCTTCCACAGAATCAGGACCCTAGTTCTCTTTAACATGGCAAGAATGGCAGTGTACCAGACCATGACATGAAAGACATGATTACCCTTACATTAAAAACAGAGCTGTAATCTCTAGCAAACCACTCAGTAATTCTCAGCAAACTTCCTCTTCTTTTTAGACTTGAAGCCATCTGCCTCACAGCAGAGTATAACAGCCCCAGTGCCTCCGCTTTGCCTTTCTTGTTCCTATCCAGTGGGTGCAAACATTCCAAATGATTATACTGAATTGCTAAGAAAAAAAACTTCAATGACTTCTGGCTGATGTTTTCTCCAGTCAGTTGCATCTTCATGAGCAATGAACTAAACATCAGTTTATGTGGGTCAGGATGTTAGCAATTCGCTGCTGTGATATCACAAGACCTTAAAACTTTGTTAGACAAAATCCCAGAGGCGTTGCCAGAAACAGCGGAACAATCAAATACGAAAAAAAAAAACCTGCACAGAAATATTAAGACAATACGCACCTCTGATGGTGAGGATATTGGGTATAAGAATAACTGGGGGATAGCCATGCTAACGCTTGATTCAAAAATGAGCCATAACATATGCTTTGAATACCCTTTTAGATGGATCAGGGACTACAAAGGAAGCTGACAAAGCCCTGGAAGGAAGAAAACAGAGAAAGGAAGGTATGAAGAGACAACGCAACATGGCAGTGAATCTAAGATTTGTTTGAGCGACAGATCTATATGGATGTTTTAGCCCTGGATGGCGTAGTGCAGTGAGTTTGTCCATCTATGACATAATTAGTCAGATATCAGATGGATTATGTTCAGAAAGCGCAGGTTCAAGTACTTGCACGTTCAAAGTCTCTGTAGGTATCAAACAACAAGAAAAGAAACAAGCTAAACTCATTACACATTCCTTGTCAGGTCATTAGCTGTAGTTTTTGCTGTATATCAAACACTAAAGCCTAAAACGGACATTAGAATCTATTAAAATGTACCTTGTTTTAGTGTTATAGTGCCCACAGCTAGAGATGGCATTATTTATTGCCGGTGGTAATAGATAATTGTGGTGTTAACAATATTAAAGCTGACATTATGATTATATCACTAACTTTGCAACAATAAAAAAAACACGTCTTGAAAGTCCAAAAGCCTTTATATTCATTATGAAGCCTAATAGAATGCAGTTCGAATGCCCCTATAATTCAAGTTATGAAAGCCAAAAATATAGCTGTATATGGATGTTTTTATATTGTATAGTTAAGTATATCAACACGCAACAGTGCTGTTTTCTAATATTAGCCTAGCCACTGAGCACAATCGAAAAGACTCACTAATCATTCATAAAGACATCACTTGCCTCGTTTCTAAATGGAACCAGCCCTTTGAAACCAAATCATTTGAATGAATAATTCAATGAATCACTCATTAAGACAGGGACTTACCGCCACCTACTGGAGGTTTTAGTGTCATATTTACTTATCCATGACAGGCCTAAAAGGACACACTCAGCAAAATACTTTAATTTTCGTTATCGAAAAAAATCCCAAAAATAACAGTATATTGGACCCGGATGTTCAGTCTTAAAGGGGAAGCTGCCTAATATTTCTCCTGTCTGTCATTCATGTTAATCAAACAAAAAAAAAGATAGAAAATCTCTCACTGCTCTTGACTAAAATCACTATTGTAACTTTAATAAGAAGAAATATATATTTAATTTACACAGTAAAGAATATGCAGTGATTTTATACATTAATACAATATATGGAGGCATTTCTGTTTATTTCTTGTAGTTGTTGTCCTATCGCCTTGTATTAGTTCTTATTCTAATTTAATCTGGACTGTACACTTATCGAGTGTTTCTCTCTCTTGTTTGTTTTTTTATTTAGGTTAGTATTAGTTTTTTGTGATATTGACATTGGTGACAAGAATTATGAAAATTCTATGTATCAAAAATTTTGATATCATAAAAACCTTATTAAAAGTAAAAAAATATATTGTTATCGTGAAATAAAATTACTTATATTGTGATGTTTTTTTTAATTTTTTTTTTTTTTAAGTATTGCCCACCCAGGCAACAGCCGAAAGTGCCCGATAAATCATTTTGGCCCCAAAGAAAGAATGCGAGCCTGAACGAGGTTAAATTAGTCATTCAGAAATCCCACTTTCGTGAGGGCTTACACTTCACAGGGTAACACAATTGCAAATGCCAAAATTGTTTGATGTTGGTCAGTCGTGAAAACTTGCCCACAAACACGTCATTTTACTGACGGCTGCTTCTCTAATCTCAGGGAGTTCAACACGGGATTCACAAAATGCTTGCTCTTGAAAGATGGCTCTGTACCCAGTTTATTTGGACCAGCTACCTCTACTGAATCACAACTTGTAAGTATGATTAATAATAGATGTTTATATATTCTATCGAGTGTTCAAAATATGGAACTATGCCAATAGGTGTATTGTTTCCTACACACGCTGTACACAGTAGACCAATCACAACAGACAGGGCCATCTGACCAATCAGAACAGAGTAGGTTTACGGTTTAGAGAGACTGAATCTTAAAACTGCTTTGAAAGAATCGTTTGTGAATCATTGGAAAATGAGGTGATATTAAATACATATTTTGAGAAAATGAAAGTGTTGTTTGACCTTGCATGCATGTAAACCTGTTGTATGAGACTCCCAAAACAATATTAGCAACCTTAAAAATGGCACATAGGGTAATGTAACCAGAGGTATTTAGGTTTATAACTACCACTTTGAAGATAATTACACAGAACCATTGTGCTTTGCTACACAAGTCTATGCATACAATTGTAAGTACAGTGTACTTCACCTTGACAACGGCATCTTCAATATCAATGCATCTGTAGGTATCATTGGCCATCACTGTATATATTGAACAAAGAGGTGCCAAATGTCCATTTGAGGGCAGGTACATTCAAAATTAAGTCTTTCACTCAATTTATGTAAGTTTATGTCTTAAACTCCCATATAAGTTATGTAATATTCACCTCCATCATTTCATGTTCCTTCCAACCTCAGCATCAAAGAACAGTTATCCTCCACAAGAGAACTTTGGAGTGGGACAGACTGCTTGGCTTTTGGCAGTCCTGAGGTGGTTTTGACATTCACTTCATAAATCCTGTCAAGTTCACACAATTTTCCTGTCCCTTGAAACTCACTGTTAAATTAGACAACAAAAAATCAAAACCTGAGGGAAACAGAACAACACCTGACCTTGTGATGAAAATCCCTGTATCTCAATCTCACATAGCTGCAGCTTTTTTGTCCTCATTACCATTTTTTATTTCCAGGTAGGGCATATATTCAATACAAAGTGGGTGAATTCGATGGATGCTGAAGCGTCTTAAAAGTGCTCAATGGGAATTATGTCCACCATTTGCATATAAAAAGCACACAAAGCGTGAGAATGATACTGAGAAAATTGGTCTTATATATATCCATTAATTTGTTAAATCAGTGTTGGAAAAAATGAACAGTTTACCTTATCACCACTGGTTGAACCCCTTCTGTAATTCCCCACTCCAGCCGACGAGTTCATCCCTCAGCAGTGCGTCTGAGACAGAAAAAGTGCATGTTAATCCATGAAATAATGTTCTTTAAAAGCCTTTTTAAAAAATCAATTTCCATACCAGAAGTCTAGTTTTGCGTT
Organism: Sinocyclocheilus anophthalmus; assembly: GCA_018155175.1. Classification (NCBI taxonomy): domain Eukaryota; kingdom Metazoa; phylum Chordata; class Actinopteri; order Cypriniformes; family Cyprinidae; genus Sinocyclocheilus; species Sinocyclocheilus anophthalmus. The sequence continues at coordinate 283,626 of JADLZN010003190.1, forward strand.
CAATGAAATGTTTATCAGGTCGTGCCGGTGAACTGAGTAGGTGTGTTCCCGCGTTGTTTTCTGAGGTAAAAATGTTCAGTCAGCTATCAACATCCGATGCAGGTGTTAAGACAGTTTCCCGCCGGCGGGAATGACCCTCTCTCACAACTGCACGCGCGGTGAGTGTGAAGTACCTGCGGGAGTTGTGACAGCAATGACCGCGCGTGCTGAGACCATGATTTCCCGTTGAAACGCTGGAATAGCAACAGCACTAAGTAGCACCACCTATCACAGACAGACAGTTCTTCAGCATGGATAGCGCCTTATTCAAGACTAGAATGCTCTCTCAGCTTTTACCTGCTTGAAGATGGGCTTTTACCAGCCTCGTCTTTCAGAGCACGTTTTATATAATAAGTTTAAGCAGTGCGCACTTGACTGATTTATATCTTAAAAGCATTTTGATCCAAGAGAATAGGTTTTAACTGCTTGAAATTAGTAACCAGTTATAGTATATTTTAAGTAAAAAAAAAAAAAAAAAAGCAAAATTAAAATTGTATTTTATTTTATTTATTAGATGTTGGATCAGATAAGAACCGACAAGTCTGGCATAATGGGTACTCCTTTATATAAAAATAAAAACAACTTTTGATAAGCATCCCAGTGAGCTGGGATCTAGGCAAAGAGAAGAAATGTTTTTGTTAGTTTTAACAATTTTGGTAACTACAACTGCATCTGTGTTATTTAATAGCTAATAAAGAATGTGTAGTGTACAAAACATTTGACTTGTAGTGTACAGTAGGTACTGATCATACCTAACCTAATTTATAGTTACAACGTGTAGTCAAAGGAACATATTAATGTCAGGCTATGAATTCACAGTTGTCCCTGTTGTTTTGGATGTTTTGGTCTTACTGTGAACATGAAATATCAATTAGCTTGAGAACAAAATATTTTACAGAAAGCCATGCTAAAAAATGACCAGCCAGGTCATAGCTGGTCAGCAGGCTGGTTTTAGAGGGATTTTGACCACTTCTTTAGCTAAAACCAGCTAAAACAAGCTTGGCCAGGCTGGGAGACCAGCTAATCCAGCTACTTACAGCTTAAACCAGCTAAGACCAGCCAACCAAGGCTGGTTTTAGCATTTTTTTGTTTTGTTTTTCTCATCAGGGAGGTTTACAGGTGTTTTGTAGACAGTGGCCTTTTTTCTTTTTTCTTTTTTGGCTTTCATGCATGAGTACAAAATCCAAGCATTTATGAAAATGTCATCAGTCTTCCACATTCTTCCTTCAAATTGGGAGGCAATATTCAATAGGAATAAGACACTCGAGATCACTCAGAATGTGGTGAAGGGCCACAACAGCCTCTGCTCTCCCATTAGTAGTATTCCATCAATTTAATCAGAAGGACAACAGCAATTTTCCATTGAATTTGTTCATTATGTGAGGCAAAGAGTAAATTAGAGAGACACATGAGGGTGGTGAGGGGATTCTGCAATGGGACTAGTTGAGCGTACACTGTATGTAGGGCAAACTCTTTTTGTTTTGTTTATTTCAGTCATGACAGAGAATTCATTCCACTGTGGTCATAATTTCAGAAAACTAATTATAGCTCATGTAGTTATTATGTTCAATAGGTAGTTATTATGTTCAATAGGAAACATGTTTATTAGGCTATATTCCAAGTGAACTTACAATATTCTTTGAAGTGCTTGGGAAATGCAGCCAAAACTTACAGTTTCCACAGTCCATTGCAATATGATTCAGCTAATATAGTGTTTTCTATTCGCAGGTGAAAAAAAATGATTTGTCATAGTGAGATATAGCCTAGCATTACACCTCATTAAAAAAAAAAGTAAAAAGTGTGAAGCATACTCAATCAAAATGCTGATGCGTCCTGTTCTGAAGCTAAGAGACACTCTGCTGTTGTTTTGATCATTTGTAAAGGGTTGATAATGCTAGATGGAAGGTCAGCTTGGTTGCAGCAGTCCATAAACTGTGAAGCATAATCAGACAGGCAGGGTCTTGATCTGAAGTTCACCTAGTCATTGAATGGTAAATTCCTCTCAGAAAAGTGTTATCTTTGTTTCCTTTGAAGCACCACAACTACAGTCACTCACAACGCATTTTGGCATTCTTTTTTAAAGCATTTAAAAAGAAAAAACATGTCTTGAAATTGCATCGAGACATTCTTTTCCATTCAGCTGTGCTCCGTCTAGCGGTCAGGCAACCCACCCACTAGTCGATTTTGAAATATGAAGTTGTGCACATCCCAACTCAAAACTTGAAGGATCTGCCCCTGAGATGGGATTCAAACCACCAGCGATGTCCAGTTATGTGGATTGACAGGAGAATGTCAAAAGCAGCAGACAGATCAAGCAAGACATGGATGAATGATCGTGTGGTAGTTCTTATCCGTTGTAGTAACAGAGAGCAGAGCAGATTCTCAGTGAAACATCCACTTTTGAAGCCTGATTGGTTGGTGTCCAGATTCTGTGAAAAGAATGTTGGCTGAAATGAAGTTATCTGCTACTGCAGGTTTAGGTGCTGTTTTTGAGCAATGGGGTTAAGTTAGCTTTCTTAAATATGATGAGAAAGATGCCGGTGGTAAGAGATGTCTTTATGATGTGCAGGTAAAAGTGTAGAAGAGATGGACTGAAGAAGAAGAGAGGTGATAGGATCTAGGTTAAATCATCTGGCATGATCCATTCACAAATGGTCAGAGCTAGTCAAGTCAGGTCACCTTTATTTCTATAGCGCTTTATACAATATAGATTGTATAAAAGAAGCTTCACAAAGATAAACAAGAAAATAGCATCTCTGCAGAAAACAATAGTGCCATCATCCAGCTTAATTAAATTTATGTCTTGTTCTCATCTGAGGGTGTCAATGCAGTCAGATCAATAATGGTGGGACAGTTTGCTGTTCACACTTGATAGTAACATGCATCTCAATCTGTGACCACAATATGACTGGAATTTGAAGGAAAGATCTCTGATTTCATGGCTGCTTACTGTACTTTAAATATCTATGGAAATGTCCATTGTTCAAAAGGTTCTCTATGAAAAAGGTTCTTCAGATTATTAAAATGTTTTTCACATTAAGAAAAAAAAAATTTTTTTTGAACTCTTCATTTAAAGGTTCTTTGGGGAACCCAAAATGGGTTCTTTAATGGCATAATTGCTTAAAAAACCCTTGGAGGAGTTTATTTTAGTTAATACTCCTGTATTAACTGAACTTCAGATAAGGATCTGAGTCACTGTACAGTATGTTGATGTCAGGCAAACCACAAATGTTCTGTGTAGTCTTGTGCATTAATATGTAAATATCTTTTCCAATTTTTGAACTGCACTGTCATTTTCTTTCAAAGCCACACATAAATATAAGCCTTGAGCTGGTATAACATATTTTAAGCAGCAGAGAATCTGGGGAGAAAAGTGAAAAGAAGTCATATGCCAGACTTGTAATAATTTGTACAAGTTAACCTTGTCTAATATCGTACAAGCTGGCTTCTAGAAAATGTACAACTTTTACTCCCACTGAGACAAACTAATCAGCCAACACAGTTTTCAAATCAACACATTACATTATTCATTTTTAAGCTAGATTGCTATCCAAGTCTTTACTTAGATATGTGTACACATATGAAATTCTTCTGTAGAATACCAAGAGGAGCTATGTGCTCCTTTGTATAGAAATACAATAGAAGTAGCACAATCTTACTCCAAGCTCTTCTGAAGCTTTCAAATCTGATGTGCCGACAGTAAAGGGCGAGAAGCAATGGACATTGTCTGCAATTTCTTCTCTTCCTTATATAGTGAGGACTAATAGAACATGCAGCACATGTTACTAAATGTCTTGCAAGTATCATAAACGTGGCAGATTTTAGTGTACAAGATCTGAAAGCTATCATCATCATGGCTTCAGAGGACTTGGAAGACTAATAAAATCTACAGACTACTTTTAATTTGTTTTTATTCCACTTTTGTATTTATTGGAAATAATCACAACGGTTACTAAAGGTTCAATCTAGGGCCTACAGCCAACTTACTATTGCTAAGTACTCAATTTACTATCCAGTGAAACATTCGCATGGGTCAAAGTATAAACATTTGTTAAGTACATGATGATATTTGCAGCAAAGATAACCTTTAATTCAATTACTTGATCCGGCTGGTTATATCTCCTAATCCTGAGTATTTTGGTCACATCGTGTCCCGTGGTATCTCCGACTTCAAATGCGGCGTATATTTTTTTGAGAATGTCTCGCATGAAGTAAATTACAACTACACTAATGTATAGGAGAAGTTTCAGATCACTTTGCAGACCTATTGAAGTTCAAGTTCTGGTCCATCAACCAGATAATGATCACAAAGCATTGGATAGCTTTGGCAATACAATCGTGCTGAAATCTAGGCTGAGTGTTACTCTTTCAGATATGTTGGTCTAATGTTCCATCATATTAAATAAATGTCACTTGGTTTGATTTTGTTATGATATTCATACACTTTTAAGTGTGGCTTAAATGTCCAGATATGTTTTGGGCCTATACTGTCTGTACACTTTAGGTGTGCTTCTCTTAAATCTTCTGAATGAAACAGTTGCATCATAGTCACAGGGGTTCACTTTTGTTTGGTTTTGTGAATGAGTCTGTTTTCCCGTTTTAAACAGATACACAGTCAACTCTGTCTCCCTGGCCAGATCTCTTTACACGACTTGTTTCCATTAGACACTGAGTGACAATTATAGCAATGCTCCCAGAGAGGATGAACGACATACGATCTGTATGCGAGTCTCAAACACCAGACTATTTGAGTCCTAGCTATTTGTGTGCACCACTGTCTGACAAAAACACTAAACTGTGAGTGCCTCTGATGTTCAGGCATTTAACTTGCAGTAATCAATAGACTGATAGTTACTGTAAGAAATTTCCTGGTTCTGTTAGCAATAAGTGTTTTCCACTTAAGAAAGAGCTGTGTGCCTGAGGAGTGACATCATTTCACAACAGCCAATCGGAGAGCTCTTCTAGTTCATTATGATTTCATTGCCTTTAGTGTGAGGTCAGGTGTCGGAGTGCTCAGGGCAAAGCGTACAGATAATTAATCACTTCACCAGAAAAGTTACGTAATACATTAACGTACTGTCACTTTTTACTTTAGTGAATATTTGTCAGATTTAAAATTCTTACATTAAGTTTAAAATACATTTTTACAAATGTTTCAAAAATTAAAGGGACAACCAGAAATTTAACTTCTGTCACTAGGGATGTAATGATACACCCAGAGCCGGTTGAAAATCGATAAAAAAGAATATGTGACCAGAGCCGTCGCAAGGGCTCATGCCTCTACAGGGCCTCGCATGAAAAAAAAAGTGACTGCTGACTTGATGATGTAAAGCAAATAGTTTTTAAATTCATGTTGTCCTTCGAAAGATATAATAGCTAAAAGTCAAAGCAAATAGTGAGATATGTGTATCATGATGCTGTGTTATTCAGCTTGTTAAAAATGTATTAAGCAGTAAAACTTACAGTAGCCTAGCTGTCTTAAATCTCATTCTGTGAGAAAATGGTATCGTGAAATCAGTAGCGTGAATTATATTGCATTGTGAGTTAAGTGAATCGTTACATCCCTATCTGTCACTATTTGCCCACCTTTGGGTTGTTTAAAACCTGTAAGAATTGTTCTTTTCTGAAACATGAAAGAAGATATTTTGAAGAATATGGGTAACCAAACAGTTTCTGGGCCCATTTTTTTTCATGCTATGGAAGTCAATGAGGACCAACGTCTGTTTGGTTATCCACATTCTTAAAAATATCAAACCCATACAGGTTTGGAACAACATGAGAGTGAGTAAATGATGACAACATTTTCATTTTTGTGTGCACTATCCCTTTAAGTTTAAGTTTTAGGTTTGAAAGACCTCACAAAAATTATCCTACATGTATTTTATGCCAGTTTTGAACTTTCTCAATATTTTGGTCAGAGAAATAGGCTGTTATTTAACTACTGCACAACTACTGTCCATGTCTAACAAAACCAAGCGCTGCTTTATCTCTCGCTTAAAGTTGTAGGACTTACATAGCTAATACAATTATCTTTTCCTGCAAAAAAGAAAACTCATTACTAGTATAACACCTATGTTGTAAGCCTCAAATTTCACTAAAGAAACTGTAACACATCACATGTCCCAATAGTATTAGACTATGCTCTAAAAACCTGCTATGTTAATGAATTAACCTCAATATTTCATCATTTGATTTCAGGTTCAATTTCTGTACTCACACTTTAAAGCCTGCATGAAATCATAATCCACAGAAAATTGTGACGGCTTAAGCAGAACATCTTTAACCCTACCAACCAATCACCCAAAGACTGTAAAAAAAATATATATTTTTGAAGTTGTAAATAAACAAAGATTATTGGAGTATGTATTACTACTATTTCAGTTTTTCTACTTAAAGATTCGTGATGTGTTTGAATATCAGGGTATTGTTTGTGAATTACTAGCAATTTCTGAATGAAAATTGTACACGATTTTATAAGTATGATGATGAGGAGCAGAGGCGCTATATACATATATCTATATTTATATATATATATATATATATAGAATATATATAGAAAAGAAATGCTGAGATGCAAAGAAGGAACCACACTATTTTAATCATCATAGCAGGCATATTTAGAGAAATGTTACATAAAACATTAAGTTCATTGAGTTGGTATGGAAGTAAAAATTGACATTTGCGTTTGTCAAAATAATTATGAATAATATCTGAAACTCATCTTTATTTGGATATTTTCCCAAAACTTTATAGATATATAATTCAAACTCTGCTGATTTTGCTTTTTTTGTGATAAATAATTTACTTAAACGGTTCGGAAAATGCTAAAGATATTCTCTGCCCTGGAGCACATTTTACTTTTAAATGCTCGGTTAAGAATTGCTTTTGTCCGGCATTTCCACATCTCATATGTATTAGAAAACTCTGCATGCAAGCAGTACATGAGATCTGCTTTGTATTGATCGTAAGGGTTGTATAGCAGATACTGCCGCATGTTCTGGCGTCAATGAAACAGTGTAATGTTGTACAAAATAAGAGCCCAGGTGATAGTGTGACACTGAGCTACAAGCCACTTCCTGTGATAGGAGATAGCGGAGGAAAGTCTTACTTTTGCCAGATAGTGTTTCTCACACACAGATCCCCAGCAGGGCTTCAGCTATCCCAGATCAAGTCTGTCTGTAATTAATTTTCTGACTAACACAAAGAGGAATCTCCAGAAACTCTGAGAAATGTAACTGTCATATTCAAATGACTTACATCGATCAGTCACTGCCATTCAAAACCAGGTATTGACAGTTCTTGTCCTGTAAATTATTAGATTATGTGAAAGTCTAAGCCATAGACTGTTCACAGACTGTCTGATTAAAAAAAATAATAATTCAATTGTTGCATCGATTTGTCAGTATAGTCAAAAGTCTATCTAGGGGTGTAACGGTACACAAACATGTTGGTTCAGCTTTTTATAACATAATAGGCTTATATTTAGTGAATGCTCTTCTCCAGAGTTCATTTCTCTAGCAAACAAACAAGCTGTGGGCACTAAATTACTGGCCTGATGTATGTAATGCTGTGTTTGACATTTTGTTTACAAGCTGTTTTATTGGCGTCTTTCCAATGTGATTACATGAGACATGAGATCAATCATGTTTATCAGGGGCCAAGCACCGAAGGTGTGTAGGCACTTCTTGTATCCGTTAGTCTTCTTCTTCTTCCGCTCTTGAAGTCTGTGGCAGCCCATAGAACTGTATGGTTAGAAGTTATAAAATTTGGCACACAGATAGAGGACAGTATCAACATTAACCATAGCAAATTTGGAGTCTCTAACTCAAACCCTCTACACTCTTAAAAATAAAGGTGCTTCACGATGCCATAGAAGAACCTTTTTGTCTAAATGGTTCCATAAAGAACCTTTAACATCGGAAGAACCTTTCTGTTTGACAAAAGGTTCTTTGTGGCAAAAGAAGGTTCTTCAGATTATAAAAAGGTAAGAAAGAGATGGTTCTTTAAAGAACCTTTGACTGAATGGTTCTTTGTGGAACCAAAAATGGTTCTTCTATGGCATCGCTTGAAGAACCTTTTGAAGCACCTTTATTTTTAAGAGTAGAGTGTAGTTATGTTTATGCTAATAACTTTTGAACCATATAGTTTATAAGCTAAATTTCTTCTGTTTCCTTGGCTCATGCCGAGTCGAATGCATAATGAAAATTATATTTCTATAGGTCAAGATTTTTCCCAATTTTTAATTATTCGAAAAAAAAACAAATTTTTTTTCGAACTCGACCTAGATGGTTTGTCTGATTTTCACCAAAACTGGCTCAGGTCATCTGCAGACCATGCTGGCAAAACCGTTCTTGAATAACACGTGAACGAATTTAACCAAGAGCATGCCAAAATGGATGTGAGGCTATATCTCTATAACGCTTTAGAATTTTCAAATCAAACTTGGTGTGTGTTGTAACAGAAATGACTTGAGGTTACTTGGATAGTTTTGGCACAGTGCCACCTAGTGGCCAGGAGATGTGAAAAATGTCTATTTTTGCTTATATCTTCTGAACGTTTTGGCAAAAAATCACAAAACTGGTCTCTTCAAATTTGGTGTAACATTCCGAGTCAAACGATATCCAATTTTCCCATGTCAGCAATTTAGAATTTTGACGTAAAATGCTATATTTTATGAACGCATTGGCTTATTGTTATGAAACTTGTTATGTTTAATCGAAACCATGCCCTGAAGGTACTCCAGAAGTTTTGGAGTTATAATACATTACAATTAAATTTTTTTTAAAAAGCTAATAGCTGTTGATTAGTTTTCGTCTTGATAGATTCCTTGGATCATGCTGAGAACATTGATACCAAATATGCCATAATTGGCAAAACTTCCTGACTGGCATTTTGATTTTCTACTTTTTTAAACTTCTCCTAGACCATTGCCCAGATTTTTACCAATTTCGAATCAGATCATCTTCAGACCATGCTGGCAAAAAGTTATGGATTTCGTGTCGATAGACGAATTGGTTTTCATTTACCGCATCAACAAGTTTGATGGCATGATGCTGTATCTCTGCAAAGCTTTGACATATTCACACTAAACTTTACTGAGTCATTGTCACCTCATATTGATCACACCACATCAATTTGGTAACAGCGCCACCTATGATAAACCATTAAATCATATTACTAGTGATTGTATTAGATTTTTTCAGTCATTTTGAATAAAATCATCTTAAAAGGAAAAAAACTAATCCCGCACACTAACTATGCAAAAAATATCAAAATATTTATTGACTATGTTTCGGTTCATGCGACCGAAACGTAGTCAATAAATATTTTGATATTTTTTGCATAGTGTGCGGGATTTGTTTTTTGCTTTTTAGTTTTTTGACCTGGTTGGTCTTTGCCTCCAACGTACCTATCTATTGTTGTCAGGTGTGCGGAGTTTAATTGTTAATTGAATAAAATAATCTTAAAATGTCTTTAATTACTCATCGCTCCAGTTGGTCTGATGCTCCCTGCCATGCTTAGCTCCTTGTTTTCCCTCTCTTGTGCTTGGCCCCTTAACTGCTGCTTGCAGCTATATTTTCGCATTATAACTAATAGTAAAGAGGAAGCGATGATCGCGTTCACTCGTCCTGCGGCACCTATCCTACAGCAAACTGTCACGCCACATCAAAGAGCGATAAAACAGCATTTATTGTTTGAATTTCCTGAAAATAGACTTAATTCGAAAGATTAGATGTTTCTTATCAAAAGTAAAAACATAGAAAACTGGAAGTTTCAAATTGGATAAAACAACACTATATTTGTTCCATACACATGCATACCGAACCGAAAGGTCCGTACCAAAAATATTCGAATATGTATCGTTACACATGACACAAGTTCGTATTCGTATTTCATATGTATGATGAGAAGGTTAAAGCTATTTAATACAAAATTTGGTTTTATTTATGGCCATTTATTGATGCTAACTGTAAGTATGCTACATTTTTACATGCTATATTCTTAGTGGAACTCTCTCAGTTTGTAACCTAAGAGTGAAAAACAGAGAGATTAAAACTGTTATGTTCTGTGGTTATTGTTATAATATTGTTGGATTCTGTGTGCTGTGGAGTGCTTTTTGCTCTCTCTCTCTCTCTCTCTATTCTGTTTGTATCTATTATTTATATATATTTACTTTATTTATCCATCATAAGGGAAATTGGTTTTGGGCCAGATACGACGCCAGACCATGTAACAAGATTCCTGGCTTTGTAAGCAATCATGTCCTTAGGTCTTCACATTTAGAGTCCGCCGACGACCCCAATCCTGTCGCCAAAGGAACAAAATAATTCTTATAGCGTTTGTATCTGAACCTCGGAGTGTGGTAACGCCGACCAGTGGACGAGTTCAAATATGAGTTAAAGCCCATGACAAGGGTCCCAAGTCATTTACTTGCCGGCCTGAGAACAATTTTGCTAAAAGTAGATTGTAGAGGCGGATACAAACCATTATCAACCACCTTCATTGCAGTATGCACCAAGCGGTTTACCTGAGATCTAGTTGTTCTGTGTGTTACCTGCTGCTCAACCAGGTGCGGAGGAGAGGGAGGTGATCGCTCTCACCTGTAGCTCGTTACTGTGCAGAGGCTGCAAACTCAGATGTTGTTCAACATGCCTGCCACATTGAAGCTCGTCTTCCAGAGTATTGTTCCTCTTGCCTGCCTTGTGTTGCTGTGCATGTTGTATCACAGATATTGGTCTTGTGTAAACATATTCAAGTTACGGCTTATTGTAGCCTTCTGAACAGGCCATTAGCATTGTTCTTGTGCTACGTGACCCTGTGTGTTGGAAGCTGTAGGGAGGTGGGTGCCATTTAATTTCTGTGAATCTTTTTTCTCCTGTTTTTGCTTAGCTAGGGAGTTAGTGTACATTTCTGTTGTTAATTTTATTTTATTTTGTCACTTTAGACAGTTTTACTGTCTAGGGGACTGGCACACACTCACCCCAACCAATTCTATGTTTACTTTTCTCTGTTACTCCCTTACCCTAGACCCCTACATCTGGGACGTAACAGTGAAAATTGGGGGCTCGTCCGGGATGAGTGTGTGCCAGTCCCCTGCCCCACACGACAGACATGTTAAACTCGAAATTCAAATAATTTATTAAGTACAATTGATAAAATGAAAATAGGCAGCAAAAATAGACTTCAGGAGGGGGAAAGGCCAAAACAACAAACAAAAGATGAAAAAAGGAATAATGAAAGTAAGTCAAGGGAGCAAAAGCTCAGAAGTCCCATATGTGCCTGTCTACTTGAATCCTTGTGTGCACAAGCAGTTTATAAGAAACATACCTTAGCTTAACTGCTTTGATGAAATGTATGTTTTATGTACAGTACTTCCCTGAGCCATTGTATTTCAGGTGCTGAGTCAGGTCTGATCCTATATGCCTCCCTCCAGCTATACTGTAATTGGAGTACAGTTATCAGGAAATGTATGACAAAAACAGCTACAAATAATCTTCAGTTGTGGTCATGTAACGGAAGTCATTAGAAATGGGGTTCGGAATAAAATTAGTTCCAGACAAGTATTGATTTTTCTGTATGGAGTTGTTGAGTCTTCAGCTTATGTTACTGGAGTCAGTGAAATGATGCTATTTTTGTCGGGATCAGAAATACATTCATTTATTTATTTTTTTAAATACAATGGCTTAAATACACCACTTCTATATACATTTCTAAATTAAAATAATCATTTTGATATTTTGGGGGTAAAGTGGAAAAAATGTGGGTAAAGAATTTTTGAAAAGAGCATCTTATTGAGTGATTTTGATGTTGATATATATTAAACAACTTGTGGAATTTCTAAAAAAATAAAAACAAATACTTTTTAACTTAAGAAATACATTAAAATAAATATAAAAACTATTAAGATACAAAGTCTTTTTAAATAATGATTAACAAGTATACACTCACATATATTCAATGTGTAATATAATATGATACTTTTTACTTGATGGTTACAACATGACATTTTAATGACATGACATTCATTAAAATTAAACTTGTGTTGATATTACATAGTGTATATATGTTAAAAAAATGTGAAAGCAACAGGAATACAAATTGTTCTTTTTTCATTTTCTTTACCATGAACATTTGCCATTGGCTTACTAAAGAAACCTTTAAAAAGTCTTGTAAAAACGATGACCCATAATTCTGAATATATTCTGTCATTGTTAGTTGTCAACGCATCAAGGGTACTTCATTATCTGCTTTTTGCCTCTTGACTGGATCTAGATTCTATATTATACACCCAGTGATGACGCAACACAGTACCAAAATTGATTATTGTTCAAAAGTACTCAAAAATATCCTTTGTGGGATTTTGGAGAAAGGGGGTAATTCAGTCTGGCAGAATTTAGACTTGTGTTTACATTATAAATTATTTATTTTTTTGTGAATATATAGCCATCATAAAATAACATACCCATCTTGCCTATGCTAAACTTGATTCTGAAGAAATGTTTTTGATACAGAGAAAGCAGCTTCTATAGCCACAAGCACTCACAAGCCTTTTTCCTCTGAGCTTTCAGTCAGGACCAAATTGGTCTCTCGGGTTTCAAAAAGGTAGCGAGTTTCTGAAGGCTTCTGTAGCTTCAAAGAAATGAAACTCACAGTTTTCTCTCATGAGACTTCAAATACTGGTTGCTGAGTCCCTCGCCTCACTATATCTTCCCTCACCACTTAACTGTTACATGAACTCTGCACAAAGCAATGATTCAGACATGCTAACATATTCCACAGCATATGAACAGTGAAACAAATGAACATTATTTGTGAACAACTTAAACGGATTAATTTAAAACAGTTTTAAATATCAATAACCTACATTTTTTCTTTTCTTACATTTTATTAATTCTGAAATAACGTTTTTGTTCACAAGTTATATACAAATACTGTGATTGATTCACAAATGATTCATTAGAGACTCTATGAGCTATACTACACAACCTCTAACTTTCATTTGTTTACCATATCTACAATATGCTTTCTTCACACTATAAATTATCCTGGAATTAACTGTAGTACCTCACTTGGCTGCATATACAGTAGTGCCAACCTTTTAATTAGTTCTGAGTCTTCACTTAAAAAAAGTGTTTTTACACTGCATGTATTTTGTTGTTCCTGGCTAGAATTACAGAGTGGAAAAACCCTGCTGAATTGAGTGTGACCATCTGTTGTTACAAGGGAAAGTGTGATTGTATAGTAACTGAATAAGGGTTGTGAATGTTACATCACTAAGAGCATTAATCAATTAACAATAAACATAACCATCTATTGCATGAGCAGTTTGACTACACAAGGAATTCCCTTCCTAGTCATAATGAGTGCCATATTTCTGTAGTCAAAGCCTTTAGGCAGGATGTGATGTTCATATTGATGTTATGCTATGCTACTACAGTCATCTAACACAGAGATAATACCATGCGAGTGGTGTCATACTGCAGATCCTCAGAGCTACACTTCACAACAGCATTAGGTCTTATTGTCAGGGCAACACTTTTGAAGTGTCCTATTACAAATTAATGTTTTCCTGTTTGAGGAAATGCAAACATCTTTGGTAAAATATCTAATTCTGTCATGAAACACTAGATGGCGCAGGATGATAGGCCTTAACCAAGCGGCAACCTCCCACTCTCTCTCGTGAAGCCAACACGGAAGTGACTTAAACTGTAATTCGTCATCTGGCCGCTAGAGGCTGGCTGCAAAAGGGAGTCAATCCCATAGACTCCCCGTTAAAATGCCCAACTTTACAGCGGAAAAAAAAAAAACTGTTAGCCTGGTTCAAAAAATGATTTTGGTCTATATAGCTAATTTTGCCCTTTATGACAACTGTGAGGAGGGTGTCATCCGACATGACTTTTATAAGTCATCCGTTTAAATTAAATTAAGCCTTAAAGTTCTGCATAATTAAGGGTGTGGCCACTTGAGTGACAGGTGGATTGCCGCTGCTGTCATCACCGTCGAGCTAGGTGGGCGTGGTTTCAGCAACCAGCTCCCGCCTTTTTGCCCATTTTCGATTATCCGGGAGTGACGCGCTGCCAAGATGGCAACAGCAGGCTCCGCCCACTTTGAGCTTCAAAAAACCTACTCTTCAGAAACCTACGGGTGACGTCACGGACAGGACATTGGTGGAAACGGGACACTTTTGCATTGCAAAAGATTTAATACAAGAAGGCAGCTGTGCCTCATAATAATAGATATACATTATATCAGTTTATGAATAATGATATAGATATAAACTGAATGAAAGTGAAATGCTCTCCGACAGCAAATGCAATGAGTTTGCTTCCTTCTTTTCTGAGAAGATCATTAATTTCAGGAAGGCGATTAGCACATCCCCATGTTATGCAGAGGTTAGACATATTCGACCACAGTATCAAAAAGAAGATACTATGTCTGCTTTTGAAGAAATTGATAGCAAAAATTTGGAAGAAATAGTACAGCACCTTAAAATCGTCAACCTGCTATCTTGACACACATCCCACATATTTTTTCAAAAGGGTGCAACTGTTTGGAAGCAGATCTCTTAGAAATGGTGAACACCTCATTTCTTTCTGGGACTTTTCCAAACTCCCTGAAAACCGCAGTTGTTAAACCCCTTCTGAAAAAGAGAAATCTTGATAACAACATATTGAGCAACTATAGACCAATATCAAATCTTCTTTTATAGGAAAGATTATTGAAAAGGTAGTCTTTAATCAGCTGAACAAATACTGAAACTCAAATGGACACCTGGACAATTTTCAATCTAGTTTCCGACCGCATCACAGCACAGAGACAACACTCATTAAGATAATAAATTATATTTGCTTAAATTCTGAATCTGGCAAAATATCAGTGATGGTACTACTAAATCTTAGTGCTGCGTTTGACACTGTCAATCATAACATACTACTAAAGAGACTGGAAAACTTGGTCGGGCTTTCAGGCATGGTAATTAAATGGTTCAGGTCAAACTTAGAAGGGAGAGGTTATTATGTGAGTATAGGAGAGCATAAGTCTAAGTGGACGTCCATGACATGCGGAGTCCCACAAGGCTCAATTCTTGCACCGCTCTTGTTTAGCCTGTATAAGCTCCCACTAAGTCAAATAATGAGAAAAAACCAAATCGCCTATCACAGCTATGCAGACGATACCCAGATTTACCTAGCCTTATCTCCAAAATGACTACAGCCCCATTGACTCCCTCTGCCAATGCATTGCTGAAATTAACAGTTGGACTACTGTGCACCCCCGCAAACTTTCTTCAGATAAACAAAGAAAAAACCAAAGTCATTGCATTTAGAAACAAAGATGAAGTTATCAAGGTGAATGCATACCTTGACTCTAGGGGTCTAACAACTAAAAATCAAGTCAGGAATCTAGGTGTGATTCTGGAGACAGACCTTAATTTCAGTAGTCATGTCAAAGCTGTAACTAAATCAGCATACTATCATCTCAAAAAACATTGCAAGAATTAGAGGTTTTGTTTCCAGTCAAGACTTGGCGAAACTTGTTCATGCCTTTATCACCAACAGGGTGGACTATTGTAACGGTCTCCTCACCGGCCTTCCCAAGAAGACCATTAGACAGCTGCAGCTAATCCAGAACGCTGCTGCCAGAATTCTGACTAGAAACAGAAAATCTGAGCATATTACACCAGTCCTCAGGTCCTTACGCTGGCTTCCAGTTATATTTAGGATTGATTGATGTACTTTTACTCGTTTATAAATCACTCAATGGCCTAGGACCTAAATATATAGCAGATATGTTCACTGAATATAAACCTAACAGACCACTCAGATCATTAGGATCGAGTCAGTTAGAAATACAAAGGGTTCACACAAAACAAGGGGAGTGTGCTTTTAGTTATTATGCCGCCCGCAGTTGGAATCAGCTCCAGAAGAGATCAGATGTGCTAAAAAATTAGCCACATTTAAATCCAGACTCAAAAATCATCTGTTTAGCTGTGAATTTACTGAATGAGCACTGTGCGATGTCCGAACTGATTGTACTATATTATATGTATAATCGTTTTCTTAAATTCTTTTTAAACCTCTTTAAATCAAAGTGTTTTCTTTTAACTCCTTTTCAAAGTTTTTAAATTCCTTGTTTTATTGTTGTGATTATTGTTTTTATTTTATTTTATGTAAAGCACTTTGAATTACCATTGTGTATGAAATGTTGTGCTGGTTTGTATACAAATAATTTGGGATTGTTGCCTTGAATATTACAGGTTCAAAAAATGCCATTGCACAATGTCAGCTTTAGTGAATTTATGGGAACAGCTGCCAATAATGTCGTTGTACCATAAAGTTAAAGGAAAAAATTTTTTTTTTTTATTGCATATATGGACGGCTGGTTACACAAAACATTCCACATTATAGCATTTTCAGCAAAGCCCTCAGTAAGATAAGCATTGGACTCCCTGAAGTTTTCCACTGCTTGAAAGACTGCTTGTGTTCAGTAAGTTAAGCTTAATGGCTTGTGCTGAGTGTACCTCTTCTTCTGAGCCCTTCCGCACTGCAGCTTGAATATGTTTACCCCTCTACTGTGGGCTCCGCTGTGGGTTCTGGTTTGACCCACAGAGAATGTTCTCCATTTCCACACTGCACAGCACTAGTTAGCATTTCAAAAGCTCACAGTCTGAACAGCCTCACCTAATTTTATTCCCTCAATCTCTGCAGCACACATCCAAACTGAGTATATCAGTCTCTTCTTTTCTTGTCACAAACTTTCTTTTCTTGTGATCATGCATTAATATAAAATTTTCACCAGAACTTTTAACTTTAAGTCACAATAATCAACCTCTTCCCTCAGAGAGATTAGAGGCTGAGTTCACTTAACTTACTGAAATTTTATCATCTCAAGAGGTACTTATATAAATAAATAAGATTGTAGTTTCACATAATATGTTGCATAACGGTGTTAGTGATGTCCCAGACGTTTCACATCAGACATATTATTCGACAAATGTTTAATTTAAAGTAATTTCACATGTAGACCTGGCCTCCTCAGCAAATATGCTTCATAACTACTACTCGTTCTCTCAAAGAATTGATTCTCATTTCACTCTATAGTCTCTTTATTAAAGGGGTCATATGATGCGATTTCAAGTTTTCCTTTCTCTTTGGAGTGTTACAAGCTGTTCGTGAATAGATAAGATCCCTGAAGTTGCAAAGACTAAAGTCTCAAACCCAAAGAGATATTCTTTATAAAAGTTCAGACTGGTCCACGCCCTCCTAAAATGCCTCGTTTAAACACGCCCCCACATGTCTACGTCACTGTGTGGGAAGACTTGCATAACGCTGCCCAAATGTTCACGCAAAGAAAGAAGGTGTAACTTTATTGTTGCTGTCACCGCCGCCACCATGTTATGAAGACGCTGTGTGTTTCGTTGTGAAAGCGAAACTACTTTGTTTGGTCTTCCAAAAGAGGACACGGGCTAGAAATCAGTGGTTAAGTTGTATTTACAACACTGTTCCAGAAAAGTTCAACCCAAATATTCAGATGTGTGCAGCACATTTTATGGCCGGGACTGGTTCTGATCGGACGAGTAGACTACAATGCCGGCTGATCTGACTCAAAAACTGTAAGTATGTTTTCATTTAAAGAATTTGCCACTGACAATTCAAATGCAAGTTTTGGGCAGTGTAGAGTAGCGCTTGTTGTTTGTCATTTCTCCGATCACAAATGCAGACATGGTTTTATGTTTACATGTCGCGATGCAACGCAACGCGTAAAAAAGACAGTATAAGTCATTATAATCAGTAATTATGTCCCCACTGGATGCAACAAATGCCTCGTTTGTAATGGGTTTTAATGTTTTTGTCTCATCGCTCCGGCCGGACACGGCATCACAGTATGGTGAGGGGCGTAACATTTCCGTCACACGCTTGAGGTATTCGGCCAATCACAACGCACTGGATAGCTGGCCAATCACAGCACACCTCGCATTTCAGAACGATGAGCTTTGTAAATCGTGCGTTTCAAAAGGCGGGGCATAGAGATAGAAAAAATAATGTACCGTTGTGGACATAAGTTTTTTTAAACCGTAAACAGCAAAAGCCAATGTCTTACAACCACCAAATAATGTTCTTTTTAGCAACATCATATGACCCCTTTAAGTCTATTTATTAAGGTTCACTTTCCCCAAATAAAAATAAAAAACTAAAACAAACAGTTCATGCTTTTGCTTTTGTTCATGACAAAAATAAAGCAATAAAAAATCTAATTAATTTTGTAAAAATAAAGATTTATTTATCTTAAAGTTTCTGTTATAGAAGGAAACCATACATTAACAGAGTTACAGTATGTGCAAAAAAAACTAATATTATACATTTGGAAATTAAAAATTAATTCATTTTTTTTTATCTCTCTTTAAGTGAGGGGGAAAATGTGCTTTACTAAAATTCAATAGATTATGATTTCAATTCAAATACAGTCAAGAAGCTCAACACTTATATCAAAATCAACAATTAAGGGTGGTTTTAAAACAAATTACTTTTCATGCTATGTTTATTTTCTGTCCAATAATAATTTGTGTAACATATGTAATTATTCTTGCAAAAAAATAAAAAATTGCATTTTTCTCTCTAATGCTGTAAGCATTGGAAATGAAGGAACACCACAGTGTACCGTTTTCATGGAAAGCGGCACATAGCTGTGAATTAAGCAGAAGAATGCAGTCAGCTGGTCATTATCACAAAATATACCTTTCAGGGCGATACAAGACCTGATCCTGATCCCTGTCAGCGTTTATTTTGCTATAATGACCAGCTGACTGTATGATCTCTGACATACACTCGCTCACACACATAAAATGACACTAAATATAATGAACAGGCAGACTAAAAAGCTGTGCCAGTGAATATTACTAGAAAAATGATGTGAACCTCCTGACCTGCAGCGCAATATAAAAAAATAATCCAATTTTGGGTCCCTGCACTGTATACTGTTTTAGTGCGATGAGAATCTGATCAAAAGAAATGTTCAAGGACTTCGGAAGAAAGATGTAGAGGCTCATGAGACAGAAAAGGTTTGCAAACATCTGGATGCTCCACAGAGTCACTGCAGTATTGTTTGGAGTGCACCAAACCTTGAATAACACCAAAATCGAATGAAAATCAAGCTTAATTCCACTAGAGAAATAATATATAAGAAATGCTGCCTCGGGGGCCTGAATGACTTACAGTTTTGTCCAATGAACTCAAACATGGGTTGCATGAGGAAATTCTACAGTACAGGATCAAGATGAATTTCTGTGATCTAAAATTCAAAAGAATCGAAGTCTTGCAACATTACAATGATGAAAACTTGGGGATGAATCAATAATTGAGTTGTTCAAACCCAAGAAACGGGCTGACTTTAGTCCCGTGGAAACGCAGTGCTTTGAAAACCACAAAAATATACATGGACTAAACAGGTTTGAAAAGAAGAACGGGACAAAAACATCTCCTGACTGCTGCGTAGGTCTGATCAGCAGCTTCAGACAGCATCTGGTTGAAGTTCCTCTTTAAATTCCTGTGGGATTTCAGTTATTTCTGCCTAAAACTATACTTTAGTGCTATGCAGTGTGTATTTCTATCATTTTCTAGAATATTATTCTGTTCCCCTGCTGCACCATCACAGATCCCTTACCCGTGCTTCACTTTTTATAGTGAAAATGTCATTTGTGATTTCAGAAGAGTTTAGCTCATCCTGGACAAGAAAAAGTATGTGAACCCTTTGGGCATACTTCTTCCGGCAACTCCACATTATGTACAGTAGTATAGATTTTTATTTGCAGACTGCTTTAGTAAACAAATTCAACTCAAATGCCACTGAGGTTATGTGCAGAATTTATGGTACATATTTATTTTATGCCCATTGAATGCAAAGAACTGTCTCCATGTGTGCCGAATGCATTCATTATTAATGTGACCACTGCAAAGGTTAAGACTGCATTTATTGCACACTCTCTTCATCTTTGCATGGCACTATAAACATACAATAATATGGAATAATATTAAACACTTTATGACATCACTTCCTAAATCAGGTGGAGATTATATCACCCCATAGTGAATGCATTTTAAAAAGGATTTAGATTTCAGCCTTTCTTCTGCAATATGTATCCATTAACTTGATTTGATGTGTGACTTTTCCTCCGTTTTAAAAAAATCACATCCACATCAAAACGCAAAAAAACGCTATGAAGCGCTGAGCATGCCAAACCAACAGGTGGCATTCTAACCCATAGCCATGTTGGCCAATCACAGACTTGCCTCATGTAAATAAAGGAGATAGCGGTGCACAATCTGACGTCACAAACCACAATCTCCGGTTTCACTGACTTCTGTTTCTGAAAATCTTCACCCTGGCAGGAATTTTCAAAAAGGTTCTGTTTCAGTGACCTGATACTGTGTTTGCGTGTGGACAAATGGCCAAACCGCATAGAAAAAGCTGGACGGGGCCTTAGTCATGCAAACAGAAGAGCAAACAGCTCTTTACTTACAGCGTGTTGCATCTTAAACCAAACCAGAATGAAAGAGTCCATCAAGCACTGAGTATAAAAATTTCAGACTGCATATGAAAAATTGTCCAGAACTAAGCCGATTGCTGTATGGATATTGACTGACTGTTTTTGCTGACACAAATGAAGAGCAAAGCATCCAATTTCCGATTCATTTCATTAAGTGTGTGAGATCAGTTTTCCCACACCCAGCTAGAGAGGTCTGAGCAACTTTTTTTTTTTTTTTGTCACAAGGACACTTCGTCACCATACACATCAACGCGCACACACCATAAGAATATACATATCAAAATATCAACCCATGACAAAACACGAAGCGGGTGGGGGGGAGTGGGATGGGGATTATGTTTGTTTAAATAGAGAGAGAGGGTGGGGAACGAAGTGTGACGGTTGTGGTCAGTATTGTTGCCAAAAGATCCGATCAAGGTGAACTTCACTGTCTTACATTTATCTACAATGGAAAAAGAATCACCCCCCTTTAAAACAATCACATTTTGTTGCTTTGCAGCCTGCAATGAAGACGGACACAGTTTTTGTTTTAAACAGCTGTATTTACTCAGTGCAACTTATAACATCCAAGTGAAAGATAAAAAATAATAAAAATGAATGGAAAAAGGGAAACAGATCACCCCTACTAAAAACGACTTGTAAACTCAATTAGGTGTAGCTAATCACCTTCTCAATGGCAAACAAAGCCATTTGACTTTCAGCTGTGCTCGTTTTGATCAGCTCAGCATGAAAAGAGCTTTCCTGGAGCATTTCAGTCCTTGGTAGTGCAACTGAAGCAAACAATCAACTATGGGTGGCAAGGCACTGTCAGAAGATCTCTGGGATAAAGTTGTGGACAGACACAAGTCAGGAGATGGATTTCAAAGGCTTTATCAATGCCTAGAAGCACAGTGAAGTCTATTATTAAGAAGTGGAAGGTATTTGGTACAACACAGACCCTCCCTGGATCAGGACGTCACTCCAAACTGGATGAAAGAGCAGGAGGAAACTGGTCAGAGAGGCGACCAAGAGACCTACAGCAACTCTGAAGCAGCTGCAGGAGTTTATGACAAAGAGTGGCTTGTGGCATGGGACAAATATCACAAATTCTCCACAAATGTGGCTTGTATGGGAGGGTTGAAGAAAAGAGCCGAAATCAACGAAATGGCCACATGCAGTCACGACTGAGCTTTGCCAAAACACATCTCTAGGATTCTGAGGCAGATGAGACTAAAATTGAATTATTTGGTCTCAACTCCAAACGATATTTCTGGAGGAAATCCAATACAGCTCAGCATCCAAATAACAGCATTCCTGCAGGAAAGCATGGAGGTGGTAATATCCTGTAATGGGGGAGTTTCTCTGCAGCAGGGACCTGGAGCACTTGTCAGGATAGAAGGAAAAATGGATGGGGAAAAATACAGCGAAAAAAGGTTTACTTTCAAAATGACAATGACCCAAAGTACACCGCAAAACTGAGCACGCAGTGGTTGAAGGAGAAAAAGCTGAATGTTCTTGCATGGCCTAGTCAGAGCCCAGACTTAAACCCCACCGAAAATCTGAGGAATGATTTGAAGACTGCAGTCCACAAACACTCACCATCAAATCTAACTGAACTTGAGCAGCTCTGCAAAGAAGAGTGGGGAAACATTGCAAAATCTAGATGTGCAAAGTTAGCAGAGACAAATTGCAACAGACTAAAGGCTGTAATTAAAGCAAAAATTATGTATATTAATATTTGATTAATTATTATAAAACATAATTACAAACACTTCACTAACACCTGAAAATGCATTTTCAGCAGTAAGTTTTTGTCCATTATTTTACCACAGCTATCATGTTTTTAATTCATCCATACTTGTTTTAGTTTGTTACAATTTCTGTATTGCTTATCTTTTTTATTATTTACATTTTAATAATGATGTAACTTTTATATATTCTTTTTGTTGTTACTTTTTCTTTTTTGACTATTTTACAGTCTAAAGAGAATGATGTGGCCTCATAAATGTGCTAAATGATTAGTGTTTTTTGAGCAAATGCAAAAAAATTTGTATGTGAGCAAATGTTTTGAGAGCGAACGTAAAGTTTTTGGGGGGAATGCAATAGCTTTGTGAGAGAGCACAAATGTTTTGCAGTTGTACACAAGTTGTGCAAGTATTTTTTAGGGAGACGTAATATTCTTGTGAGACTGCGCAAAAGTTTTGCTAGCAAAAGCATTGAAATATAATTGTTTTCCTCCCCATCTGTTATGTATCTTGCATGTCTTCCCGTCGTGTGTTTAGGACTCTTGTTTTGTAATATTTTTGCTCTTACTGTTTCTGTGTTCATTTCCTTTTGTTTAATTCATGTTTCCCTGTTTGCCATAGTTCCCCTTGTTTGCTACCATAGCTACATTTGTTTGTTGCCATGACAGCTAATCACCTTCACCTGTCCCTTGTTATCCCCTGGTTAACTTGTGTGTATATATATATATATTTCCTCTGTGCTGGGTCTGGTGTTGTCCTACATGGAGATTTTGTGTGTGTACCAGCAAGTGATGGAAATGTCCATTTCTCCAACTTGTTCAGAGAGAACACTGGTGAGATGAGGAATGATAAATAAGCAAATTTTCATTTTTGGGTGGACTATTCCTTTAAGGGAGTTGAAAACGCCTCATGTTACTTAAAACAACTCTGGCACAACACCGTGAGAAAGGTGATTAATGTTCTGCTGCTAATATTTAGACCGAATATAATTAATGCCTGCATATCAACCAAAGAGACCTTTAAACAAACACCGGAGCAGAAAAAAATAACAAAAGCCGTTCACACCGAGGAGTTTTAACTGAATAATTAAGACGTCTGCTTGAGGACAGATGCATTAGATAGTCAAGCCAGTCTGTGTCTCCAGTGAATTCTGATACAGATGAATTAAAGATGTAATGCTTTGCACTCAAATGAACACCGCATCTCGTTGCAGGTCATTTCAGGTCTGCTCAATATCGGTCTAAGTTTCAATTTGTTTTCAAAGTTGAACTTTCTGCATAGATTTTTGCCTTGTCTTGTTTTCCAGTCCAAATATCCAAACATCCTCAAAGGAAGGTTCACCCGAAAATAAAAATTCGGATTTCATTGTCATTCCGTTGTTGGTTTTTTTTTTTTAATATAAAGGAGATCTCGTAATGATTGTCTATCAAGCCCCAAAACGGATAACACTAGCTGAGTGCTATGTTCCTTAAGAAGCCTTTACTCTCTAATAAACGTGTCTTAAGAAATTGAACCATTGAGCTGAATTTAGTAACCAGAATCAGAGTTCAACTTAATCGTCCAGACAGAGTGGATGACTGCAGTAAATTGCATGATTATTGTCGATAAAATACAAGTGTTTGTCTAAAACTTTGGCAGAAATCACCAATTTGCATTAAAAAAAGGTACAATAAAACTCCTGGTATTCTGTAGAAGAGATGTGTGAAGATTCAAAACCATTCTCCATTTGGGTTCAATGGGAAACAAAACCGTTTGCAGCAATGTGAGTAAATGTCCAATGACCAATTATCTAAAACAAGATAAGTTTACTTAAGAAGCAACATTTTCAATAGTTTGTAGAAAATGGAATTAACTCTTACATTGTCAAATCAGTTTTTGGTCAAACTGATTGTCAAATTGGTTTTAGCCATACATCTAATCAAATTTGATGAGGTTTATGCTTTAAGAAAAAACTGAATAACAACTACTGTATTTAACCTGTAAAGAGTGACAATATGCCTGGTTTAAAATTAAATATTTGTTATTAAATATCTAGTAGTTATTTAAACATTTAAGTAGTTTTTAAAGATGAATATACTGTATAATACATATATTTTACAGCATATTGCACAGGTGATACACAAAACACAATAAACATTCAAGACAACACGAGTAAGTTCATTCATCTACATCCATGCACTGCCCTTCTGGACTGAGTAGAGACCTGCCGTGACTCTCGTGTTGTTATCGTTTTGAGCCATCATTGGGGTTATGGTGGAGACGCATGTGTGACAGCCAACCTGTGAGTGTGTGTTAAATATGTATGGCCCGACACAGCACATGGGATCAGGCTAGTGTGACTAGCTGAGCTTATCTATAATGGATGAACGCCGTTCTAATGTTGTGCTACACACTGCTGGACGTTAATCAATGCTCATGGTTTTCACAATGACAGCCATGATGAGCTGTGAACTCACCTTCGTCAAGCTTATGGGGGAGAACTTTTTATATATGTATATATACATTTTTAGTGGTCTCTCCTAATGCAAGCATTACAATTACTGTTGCTCATGTTTCAACAAACAACCCCAGAAAAAAATAGTTTAATACAGCTTTATTTTTCCCCCTGTACCTTAGAATGTGTCCTGCTTAATTGTACTTTTTCTAATCAAAGAAATAATGACTGTCATACATTTTAACCATGATTTACAGAAGACATCAACTAAAATGTCATTCAATAGTTCATATAACAAATCTTGTCAGGAATATTTAGAACAAGAATCATTAGATGACATTAAAAGACTCTATTTAAGAATCACAGTGAACTAAGACCCCAAAAACTAATTCATTGTCATTACCAATCCTTCAAACCACTTTTACCCATTTGTCAGCTAGAAGTTTTTAATCATTTAAAATATATAATAAAATTTAGTGTGATCACTTATTCTTTTATATATTTTAATAGGTACATGTCAGGATAATTCTGTTGTTTTATTTTTACATTAATAAATGTTAAGCTGAATGACGAAGAAACTTAATTTCATTATTATTTATTTGAAACATTAAAGTAGTTGTATAAAATCACTTTTGTCAATTTAATTTGATGCGGACAGCAAAATGGGACATTTCATCTTTGACCCTCATATAATATTCAGAAAATAAAAGGTTAGTTTGATGTTATTCAAAAAGCTTAAAGGGTTAGTTCACCCAAAAATGAAAATTAGGCTGTTTTACCCCCGAGGCATCCTAGGTGTATATGACTTTCTTCTTTCAGACGAATTCAGTCTGAGTTAGATTAAAAATTGTCCTGGCTATTCCAAACGCTATCATTGCAGTCAGCGGGTGTTGCAGATGTACAGTCCACAAGACGTCAAATAAAAAGCGCCCATCCATAAAAAAATGTCTCACACGGCTCCGGATCGATTTGCTACAGGAGACCTTTGTTCACCCCCCAGAGCCGTGTGAGATGGCTTTTTTATGGATGGGCACTTTTTATTTAACTTCTTTTGGACTGATGAATGCAACACCCACTGAGTGGCATTAAACAGCTTGAAAGATCAAAGACAATTTTTTATATAACTCTGACTGGATTCGTCTGAAAGAAGAAAGTCATATACACCTAGGATGGCTCTGGGGTGAGTAAAACACAGCCTAATTTTCATTTTTGGGTGAACTAACACTTTAAGCATAGGGCAATAATGTTGAGGATACAGTGAGGATCCATCATTCAGGGCATTTATTGATTAGAGAGAATTTGAGAAAAACATGTACATAAAACAAAATAGCCTCAGCTGTTTTCATATGTGACTTGGCAAGTCGTCACTGGGATACAGTTAAGAGCAGAAAATGTGGATTCAAGCACACATGCAATTTGTGCAGATGGTCCATTAGCTCTTGATGAATATCACTGCTTCTCATTAAGTAGGTTTCATGACAGAGATAGAAGCAACTGTTAGATGAACAATTGTTCCAGCATGCTAATTTAAATATCTTTTTTTCCCCTGAGGTCCTGAATTTTATGTTAATCAAGTATTTTGTTTTTCTTGAGCATTTTCTACCCTTTCTCTGACTCTTATACAGCAGCTGCTAGTTTGCTGTTGAGTCCTCATTGCATTACATTATCAACTAGGGTTCCATATCAAATATTTTATGTTTATTTATCTAATATATTTGCATTATTAGACCATTTAGTTCATTTAAATGAAAGACAACTAAATTTCAATAATTATGGGTTCTTCAGTTTGTGTGGATGACAGTTGTAGAGTATGTTATGATATATACAGTATATTCATGATAAAGACAGTGGACAGAGGTTTCTGCAGCTGCGCTCTTTACACATTTCACACACACTCAAAAACACAGGAAATACAAATGCAGAAAGGATATCTGCAATAATTCAAGAACAAAACAAGCCATGCACATAATTTATAGGTATAATATTATGTGTAAGATTAATGTTATAATGGGCAGTATGCAAATTACGTGTAGCCATCACGGAAGTGGGATTCGAATGACTAACAACTTGTTCAGGCTGTTCAGTGTCGATTCTTTCTTTTGGGAGACAATAACTTTATTTATCGTGCACTTTCAGCTTTACAGCTTTGCAGATCGTTTACATTCACATACAGCTACATTACACACTGCATGAAAGACAATATACGAAATGGCATAATAGGGGCACTTAAAACATCAGAAAAGTTAACTTGTCTGTCAACTTGAAATGTGGCATTTAAACTGCTAATCAGACTGAAATGACCAGAGATGTTGTTAAAAACACAAATTTCATTTATTTTTTTTCTAACACTGGGCCCCTTAAGACAGACCTGCAGAGCAGTAGGTGCTACACACAGTCAGAACCAGCACAAAGTTTGGCAAAGTTTCCCACATTACAGTTTATCTGATGCTCTTTTCCAAACCTATTTTTGTCGTGTCATGTTATTTTATTATTAAAGGAATGAAGGGAATAAAGAAAAATAAAGAAGATTTATTTTAAACTAATACATTTAATTTTGCCCATTCAATGATAAAGCTTCGTCTTTTGACTAATAAATTTGACTTCGAGTTACAAAAGAGGCAGGGCTAGATAATCAAAATCCAAGATGAACCTGCTTTTGAATTTCATCCTATTTTTATCTGATCTTATTATTATAATAACTTCTTGTTAATGACTGCTGAAATTCTGAGTTTAACGACAGACACTACTGTAAGAGGGCATGAAAATTTAAGCAGGTATAAATCTGATACACTACATCAATGCACTCATCATGAACTGCAGATCGGATCAGTGAAGATATTGACAAGGGTTTAATCTTTACTAAACACATTTTTCCAGACTAAAGGACTGGATGGTTGCCACATTATTGCTTTACATGAAACCTTATTCTGTTAATGTATTTCGGAAACAATTATTTGCTCTACTTTGTATACTTTAATCTACTCAGCTTCTGAATAATCTCCTGTGTTACGCTGCCCTGACTGTCACTGCCAAAAAGTGTATGACCCCCTCTGTAACCCTCACTGCAACTAATACCATGCCGTTTGGTCTGGGAACTTTGGATGAACTGATTTAAACCGATGACAGATTCAGGACGAGAGCAAAAGTGTAGTGTGTATGTCTCATGCATCTCTCACCTAACCCAAATGAGTTTGTGTGCGGTCTGAACCCACAGGGATCGTGACACACTGCATGTCAGACACAGGACAAGGCCGCGAGATAATCCAGTCATGTTTCCTTATGTCACCTTAAACTTTAAACCTCAAAAAGCATACAGTGAAACAAAAACAAGCTGACGGTACTACACTGTACATGGGAACTGGATTCAAACTTGAATCATAGTGTCTGATGGACAGTGTTGGGGAAAGTTACTTTTAAAAGTATTGCATTAAAATATTGCGTTACTCCCTAAAAAAAGTAACTAATGGCATTATTTAGTTACTTTTTATGGAAAGTAATGGGTTAAGCTACTTTTGCGCTACTTTTTAAATCTGGCCTGGGCTTGCATGTTTGTTTTAGTATAAAAAAGTTGTATTTTTGGCAAAAGCCACTTCACATCAAAAGTGAAATGAATAATCCTCAGGCTCAAGGAAATGTAAATTCACATCTGTACAGTAGAGGGCGCAGCTCAAACTAATTTTTCAGCCGTGCTGCCATTCTGGATTGCATGAAGAATAGGACACAGGAGAAGAAAAGTAAGCTGTCCACCATATTGGAATGGTCAAAGCAGGTTTGTGAACACTCGAGAGCAAGTTGCTTGTATGTCTGCAACCCCAGTTATAAGCATGTATGAATATCTATATCTGCAGTAGACTTAAAGGGTTAGTTCACCCAAAAATTACCTTAGCCAATGAATTACTCACCCTCATGGCATCCTAGGTGTATGTGACTTTCTTCTTTCAGACGAATCCAGTCGGAGTTATATTAAAAACTGTCTTTGATCTTCCAAGCTGTTTAATGGCAGTCAGCGGGTGTTGCAGTGCATCAGTCCAAAAGAAGTGAAATAAAAAGAGTCCATACTTATTAAAAGTGCCTCACACGACTCCGGGGGGTGAATAAAAACCTCCTGTAGCGAATCAATGCGTTTTTGTAAAAAAAATAGCCATATTTAAAACATAATAATCAATTTAATCTAGCTTGCGCTCATTGTTGTACACGGAACGGTATTGTGAACGGTATGCTAAGATTAACACTTAGACTCCACTCAAAGTTTAGCTAGGGGAAAAAAAGAAAACGAAACACACAAAGAACATAAGAAACAAGAAACACATAACAGACAGGTTATGTATTTCTTTATAATAATTTAATCCCCCCAAAAAAAACAATCAGTAAAGTAGTCCACAGCATTCAAAGTGCTCACTGAAGGTATAGAACAGTGTAAGGTATGGAGTAGATTTTAGTTGGTAAACAGATTTAGAAATCTCTTGAAAAGTTTTAAATGCCTATGGAGAAAAGGAGTGGGGAAAATATTTCTAGCCCTCTATTGACCTCATATAGCCTAATTCTCATGTTGGAGGGGCTCAAATTCTTGGAATAAACCATATGATTGATCCATAAAACAACTGTGTTGTGTGTGTGTGGTGTGTGTGGTGTGTGTGTGTGTTGTAGTATTGCAAAATCAGCAATTGAGGATGGAGAGCTGAGTATCTGTCAAGACGAGTCAGAATTACCGGACACCTGAAAGCTCGTGGCCTACAGAGCAAGGTAACCTTGGTCTAATGATGCCTCTGGGGCAAAAAATCACACGTCTGCCTGTCCCTATCTACTTCTGAGACAAGCTCCTCCATGAAAGATCTCTGAGCTGAATACAATAGACTTGTATATGTGAATGGACAGGAAACGGTGAAGGCCAGAAAGATAAAAAGAGAGTTACTGAGCTAAAAATAGGAAAAAATAGCTTCTATATTTGAAGAATTTCATCAGCCATCCAAGCAATACTCGACTGATAGAGATGTTTCAATAACAATTGCGCGATATCCTAATGCAAAAATAATAATAAATTAAAATATTCAAAGGAAATGCAAAAATAATGCAGTTAACAAACGTCACATAAAGTGTTATGAAAGAAAATTATTTAAAGATATACATGTATCAAAATGTTCTAATTTAGCTTAAAGATCTCTCTCTCTCTCTCTCTCTCAAGTTCTGGCCTTTATAAACAAGATATACAAGAACAGACAATATGAACAATTTACAGTGATTACCAGGTTTCAAAAAGTTTACACCCCCTGGGTCTGTTTCTTTTTCCTGGGCATTCAGTGATGGTTTGCACCTGTTCTATAATTGAGGCCTCATTTGTCAAACTCCTAGAGTACACGATGGAAGGGTGCAAATACACAGAGATCGAGTCTGTATTCTAGTGTAGACCAAAGTTTATTTTATTTTATTGTTTTTTGAAGAACAGCAGGCAGTTTAACTGCTCAAGACAAAACAAACAAATAAGGAAACAAAAAGAGGGGACATTCACATATATAGATTATATAATATTATATTATATATATAGATATATATATATATATATATATATATAGATAGTATATATATGTATTTGCCTTCTAGACGATGTGTAAACATTTTATATGAAATAGCTTATTCAGGTCAGTACTAAATAAAGAATAATGACATTTTTATGATCACTCTTATTAACATTTAGCTTATTCTGCAAATACTATGTACACTGCAAAAAAAATTAAGTGTAGAAACATTTTTCACAAATAAATGTCAACAGGCTCAACAATGTTCTAAATCACTAACATTTGCGACTAAAAATAGACGTGTGTGAACCGTGAAATGTATTTAAGAGCATGTGTGTGAATACATTTTATGAAATTTAAGGTATATAACAAACGTCTTAATTATCATTTTAAGAGTTCTTAGATTTGGCGATGGAAAACAGGAATCGTGATACAGCCTAATGTTTTTATTATGCTTTAAAATGCTGTTATTTCATTTCAATTTTCACTTTGATTAGTTTGCTTAAGCATGTTGCCAAATAACCTTCAAAATACTTTTTCTATGCCAAAAATGTAAGAATATATGGTTTTAGTGGTTTTTCAAATTTTGCTTTGCTTGAGAAATAATGAAAATATGCACTTATGATTTTGTTTCTTTTGATTTAAACCAAATTAGTTTTGCATCAAATACAATGTGATTTTTCGTAATTGAGATCTGGCAGCAACCGTACATTTTTCCACTTTTTTGCACATTAAGTGTTTTTACTTTGCATTTTTGAAAAGTTACACAAACAGATGACAACATTGTCAAAAAGATCCCTGTTGAAATGAATCCTCAAAAATGACTTAAAAAGCTGTATTATGCATGCCAGACCAGTAGTTGGCGATGCCACTTTGTAAAGAAACACTGCGTGCCAGCACATTCCTATAGACTGAACGCTTAATATGCACACCCATGACGCCACTGTTTTCACAAATTTGTGTTTTTGTATTTTACACTGAGATCATAATGGTATAGTTTTCAAAAACTTGCACTTTGAAACCCAGTTTTCAAAAGTTTGCATCTTCAGGCTCCCCAAACGTTGTTGTTGTGTAAGTGAACGGCCAAAACATATAAAAAGTGTTCTGTGTTTAGTTGAAAACGGTGTCATGCAAACGCCCCCTAAATCACCACCATGCCAACAAACAATGAGAACGCTTCATAGCAATAGATTGCAGGCATCAAAGCTGCTGTGGATCCGCTCACCCCAATCCCACCGTAACTGGCACAGATTTGCCAAAAATTACCATCGTTTGGCAAATAAATAATTTACGGACAGTTGAATATGTATTCCTAACATTTTATTATCTAAGCCTTCTTACACCTCAAATGACAAGGGAATTTATAGTAATGTCAGTATTAATTAGCCAGTCCCCAAATTCATTCTCTCAAATGGCTTGGGTATGCACAGCAATCGCAGCTTATATATGCCTCTGATATACAATGTTATGCAATGCTAGAATGTATCTTGAAGGTGTACTATTATAAACCAAGAGGATCTTGTAAATTATTTTTGCATAAAAAATCAAAGTGATTTGTCATAGATATTTCAAACTGTTGTCCTGCTGCAACATTTACCTGTGAACAACAGTGAAAATCACAATTAGGCTTGATGCATTGAAAAAAAATGATTATCCAGCCATCTGTTTTCTAAACCGCTTGTCTTATGTAGGTTTGTAGGGATGCTGAGTCTCAGGCTGTAGGTAAGGAAACGTATAGCCATTTCGTCACAGTGCTAACACACACACACACACTTACTGTACGGACAGTTTAGTGTCTCCAATTCATCTTGGCCACATTCGGGTTGTGAGGGAAACCTGGTGCACCTGTTGCAAACTCGGGACTCAAACCAGGGCCCACCTTGCTGTGAGGCAATAGTTCTGCTGCCCTAATGATTATTTAATTTCATCTTAATTGAATCATATATTATCAAGAGCATGCATCACATCAGTTAAGGCATTTCTAGCATGAAATCATGTTCAGCCAGTTACTGGTCTTTAATGTTTGCAAATAGACCATCGCACATTATTACCATATGAACAACATTCACTAACAGTCAAGATATCATCTGTGTATTTCTGCTGTCACCATGAGGGATATTATTATCAAAATAAAGGCATTATTACTCTCTCATTAGCGGTGTTGTGTATTTGATAGCTCACTGATCTCAGATGGAAAAAAAAAAAAAAAAACAAAAAAGACGATGTCATTAAGGGATTTTAATGCATTCTATCTGCAGTAATAATCTCTAAATGAGGACAGTCCAACTGGGGAAACAACCTGAGGTTAGTGAGGCTGAACGAGAGGAGGGGGACACAGTGATCCTCCACACATTCAAGTATTTTCATAGCCTGCAGCTAAAAGCACAGATTTTGAATCTGAAAACACGGTCCTGCCTCTGGCATGTTCAACATCTACAAGTTAACTATCATGGTTTTGATATGAAAATTACAGTCTTCCTGTAAGAGTTTAGGAACACCAATATGCAAGAACTGTCCACCTTTCTGATTCTACCAGTCCACATAAGAATCCACCTTCTAATAAAATACTACAAACTGTATGGAAAGCACTGGGGTTCAAATATGTCTTGTTAAGCTTATTTTCAAAAAAAATCTACAAAAGCATATGCTTTCAACAGTAGATCCTTGTCATGCATGCATAGACAAAATAGATAAGCACATTTTCATTTTACGTATTTCTTGTAAACATTCATAGATTTGAAATTGAAGAGGATGAACAGGGAAGGAGGACAAAAATGGCTTACTGAAAATAGGTGACTATGTAACTCTTATGCTTAACCCTAGCCCTTGATTTAACCAAAATGATAATTTCTTACAATTTGAAACAAGTTTATTATTGTCACTTGTCACTTGTAGTCAACCCAAGGTCATTGGGAAAACATGCCTGTGGTGACATTTCTGCAAAATGATGTTATATTGCTTTTTGCACATTTAGCCACACTTTAGAGTGGCACTAAAAGCGTGTCACCTTTTATCTGCAACAGATGCAGATGCTTTGGTTGTTCAATCACAGCAGTTTGGGGATGAAATGTCGGGTGGGTGACGCTAAAAGGTTAAAAGGCTCTATCATGTTAAACCTACACGAAATCCTACCCAAAACCCAACCGATAGTGAGCAAACATGAGATAAAAACACACTTGCTGAAGAAACTATGCCATTTTAGCTTATTTCTACAAGTCTTTGTGCTATTATAATGGGACTCATGTTTCACAGGATTTTTCCCTGTGCACTCTGTATCACTCAGCACCTGGTGAGCTACAAAAAAACACTTTCCACCAATACAAGTAAACTAATTTCTAACGATGGCAAAATGTAAAAAAAAAAAAAAAAAAACACCATGGCAGCATCTCAGTAAAGATGTTCTGAGCTAATGTCTCTCCAGATGGTTGGGCCTCCTTGAAGAGAGTTAGCCCTGTTCTTTTTTCACCGAAAAATAAAAATTGTTATTTACTCACCCTCATGTTGTTGCAGACCTCTATGACTTTCTTCTGAGGAACACACAATATAATATATTTCGCCTGAACATATTTCGCCTGTTCTGGCTTCACTTCATTGGTTGGTCGAATACCGTGTTAAATTTAAGGTTTTATTGTATGTCTGTAAGGGGTTAAATGGCCATGCTCCACAATACATTAAGGCCAGGACACACCAAGCCGACGGTCGGGCTAGTTTGTTTGGTTCCACTCGTTGGCTCTCGTCGGGCTCACGTCAGTGGCAGTTTGCCCGATTCAACATGCTGAATCAGCATCGGGGCCATCGGGGCCGTCGGGGCCATCAGAACCAACAGCACGAGTAATGCCGGGTTCAGACTACACGATATTTTTGTCGGTCACGATAGTCACTGTGTCAGATTACACGATTTTGACTCCTAAAATCTTGTCGTGTCGTGGACAAGAAACATGTCAGACTACACGTTGCTTCCCGACCATTCATCGCGTGCCGTCTTTAACGACGTGCGTGATGTCATCGAGAAGGCGGAACTAGCGACTGACTTCCGAAAACAAGAGTGTAAACATTGCTGAAGCGCTTCCGCTATAGTTCGCCAGCATTTTTCTTTCTCTGTTCTGTCGTGACACATCATACAGGCAGGAGTACTGTTGCCACAGCTCCACAAACCTTTCCTCCATCTCATAATTCCACCTAGCAGCACCATCATCTCTCTTTCGTTTTGCCATGTTTGAAACCTGTGTATGAAAGAGCTTCTGTGCTGCTATTGGTCAACGTCACCAATGTGACAGAACTCGTCGTGGACGAGGGTAAAAAAATTAAACATGCTAGTCTTTCTGTCGTGATGTCGTGAAGCATCGCAGACGCGGAATCGGTTGTCGTCCACTATGACACACTACACGAGCTGAAACGATGGAATCTTGCGTCCCGACGCCCATTGTCGTTTACGAATCCCCACGACACCCTACGTCAAGCAAATCGTGGCAAAATCGGGCTAAAATCGTGTAGTCTGAACCGGGCATGAGAGCTCTGATTGGATGTTCAGTTTAGCAAACGAGTCAGTGTCCGTCGCCGCTAGTTCTTTGAAGGTTGTTCCGCTAGTTCCTTGGTGTGTCCCAGCCTTACAGATCTTCTTCTCCAGCAGAAATGTTCTAGGCCTTTAATGTCTTCAAACAGTTAGATGCTCGTTTGAAGTTAAATGGAGATTGTGCCTTTTCGGTTGCTGCTCCACGATTGTGGATTGATCTGCCGGTACACATTAGGTTGTCTTCCCATGTTGATAGTTTTAAATCGTCTAACGTTCTTAGA
This sequence comes from Sinocyclocheilus anophthalmus, assembly GCA_018155175.1. Taxonomy (NCBI): domain Eukaryota; kingdom Metazoa; phylum Chordata; class Actinopteri; order Cypriniformes; family Cyprinidae; genus Sinocyclocheilus; species Sinocyclocheilus anophthalmus. The sequence goes on from JADLZN010003190.1 coordinate 318,672, forward strand.
TTGTACAGCACTTTGGTCAGCAGCTGCTGTTTTAAATGTGCTTTAGAAATAAAAATGCCTTACCCTATAATAATGTGAATAATCCACAAAATAAAGTCAGTCATACATGTTTGGAATGAGTGTCTGGTCCCTATCCCTCCCTTGCTTCCCCCCCCATCCCTGCCTCTGTCTCTCCCACCGCCCCCTGCCTTTTCCTTGGTGCTTCTTGTGCCTGTGCCCTCGGGTCCTTTCCGTGCACTCGCCTCCCTTGTCTCCCCCCGTCTTCTCCCCCCTGCAGGTTCTCGGCCTGATTTTTCTGCTTAGCTTTTCCCTTGTTGGCACCCAGCCCCTTGCCTGTCGCCCTTCGCCATCTGTTCCGCCCCCCCCTCCTCACTAGCCCGCAACCTACTTTATCCTGTCCCAATCTACTGACCCCGGCATTTTTCTTGCCCCAGTTTTATATTTGACAAGACATCATGCGGAGGGCCTCTCTGGTGCAGAGAGCGGAGATATGTGATGTTTTGCCCTGGGGTGTAAAGACCTGGCAAATGCTACAAGCTTTGGGCCTGGAGATGGTGCCAGAGTAAAATGTGAGCAAACTGTGATAAGAAAAATTGTCTGGATTGAGACCAACACCTCAGTGCACCTTTACACTGCGGAGTGTGGGCGAGTTGATCTGAAGGGTGGAGAAGAAGGTGGGAGGCGGAAGGGAGAAAGGGAAACATATAAAACAGGCCACTTTGTGGCAGGGCACAATATGCCTATTTGAATGAAGTCTGCATTTGAATCTCAGCGAGTGTACTGAACTCTGATGTCCAACAGCTTGTGAGGCCATTTCTATGGCTCTGTAAAGGTGGATATCTTCCAAGCGGCAGCCAAGGTCATGTTTGTAGAGTTGCGCGCCTCAAGATTTTTTTCCCTTATCAAACACACCTAATCCAGCTAATAACAACCTAATCAAGATCTTAAAGGGGACCTCAATGGGGATGCCCATTTTCCACAAGATGGTTGATTCATTAGGGTCTTCATGAAATGTCTGCAACATACTTTGGTTAAAATTCCTCTATGTTTGTGTAAAACAAAATGGTTTTTACCTCGTCAAAAACAACTCTGTTCACAGTGACCCATTTCAGTGTATGTCTCTTTAAATGATAATGAGCTACTGCTCACCCCGCCCCTCTCTTCTGTTTTTTGTGTATTTGGTGGCGCATTACCGTCTAAAACAATCCACTGCGTCCTCAGTGGCTCTGATGTTGGGAAAAATGAAGACTCTTATGTTCACTTTTACATCCAACTACAAAACACCTGCATTACTAATGAGACATTTCTGACGCTGCAGCTGCTCGATTGCAGAGAAAATGGCAGATAGTGTAGAACTGGCTGAGGGCGGAAATATGCTAATATTGGATATCAAATATATCGTTGCTAATATCAAATATGGCCCTGTCTGTAATTATCTAAAGACCTTGATTAGTTGAAGTTAAACTCTGAGGACAGTGGACCTCCAAGATTAGATTTGAGGAACCCTGACCTGAAGAACCAGGCAAAAACTATGAACAGCTTAAGGAAATCAAGAATTGCCATCTCTGAGAAAGCCTTGCCTAGCTTTTGGCATTAAGTCTGGTCTACAGCTTATATTTGGCCTCATGGAATTTGGGTAGCGCTTATTGATCAGATAGGGACTACTGATTTCAACCCAATTTTGTCTTTTTGGTGCACAATATGCATCAGATCCTCAGAGGTAATAGGGTTGTGATAAAGCTGTGAGAGTAATATGTTTGAACTAACTGCCAAGTGTAGTATTGTGAAGAGTGGTCTTGGATGTAATATACATTGCAGGCTCAGCTGATGAATCTAGGATGCACCGCGCAACACTGGTGACACCGGTGACACATTAATTACTGTAATAAGCTGTTCTAAGGAGAATGCTGGACTGTTGGCACGAAGGACCCTTCGACAGTTGAAGAACATCCGTTTCTGGATCTGGATGAAGCAGTAGAGCTGGCAGGAGCCTCTTGCCAGGAAACCCAAGAGGCAATGAACAAAGCTAAAGCTCTGGGGAAGCTTGACCGAGTAAAGCGGGCTGAAGGACACCCTTATTACAAAATCAAATTCAAGCCAACAACTATGCACCTTGATGATCTGTAAGAAGCTTCTGGAGGATAGTACCAAAAAGGAGAAATGACCTCAACTTGGTGAAACTATGGATTTTGGTAAGGCTACTGATCTCCATTCTGCTGCGCTGGGACTACCCCAGGTTTGATAGGTCTTGTTCTTTGTAAAATAAGAGATGAATATGAAGACAGTAAAATCCATCTAGTGAGAAAGCAGTACTACTGACTCCTGGAGGATGTAGATACTGAATGTGAAATCCCCTCTCTTTTCAATTGACCCTTTTCTGGTTTGCTTTTGCAGATTATGCATGGAAACAGGTTCACTGTGAAGCAAAGGGAGGATTTAGTCTCTGCTGTGCCATATGCTGGTGATAAAATGGGAACTTTACAGGACAATTTGATAGGCAAGCAATCTCTTTATGATTAAAAAGCAGCTCCCTTTTATGTGGCAGTATGGCAAAGACAGAGATGGGAACTATTGGTATCACTAAACCAATGAGTTTATATACATCCATCAACTGGCCGGTTATCTGAAGGCTAGAAATGACAGAGTGGTATTTCCCAAACGTTTTCGTCTTATGAGCCCCGACATGACATCAATAAGGGTAAAATAATCATGAAATGTGTTCTTTTTAAATTAAGGTACCATAAACGCACAGTGAACAACACTTGATAGCATTTTCATTAATTTATAGATGTACTACTGTTCAATGTTAATTAATTTTTTTTAACCTTGCCTTATACACAGAGGCATTGTTGTGTTAAAATAGAAAAGGGTCCTGTTCAAACTATTGGTATAAAATTAGAAGCACACAATTCCCTAGAATAAAATTATATGCTGTTTTTTTACTAAAAAATAGAAATTACTAAAGTAGTCAAACCTGTTCATTAGAAGGGGGTGTCCCAATACTTTTGGCAATATAGTGTACAAGCCAGCCTAGCTATTCAAAATCTTTGTCTGCAATTTAATAATATTGACATATTTTGCTATTGCTTTTGACCATTAGGTATCAGTAACATAATTCATTCAGAACCTGTTTTATGGACATAGACTTTCTGTACCACACTATTCTGCTGATATGGAATGAGTTTGACTACTTAATCAGTTATTTTAATAGAAATGCTTCACTGGGGCAAACAAAAAAATCCTAAAATAATAAATAGGATACCCCATAACACCAGCATTTCCAGCAGTATCCAACATTTCTCAATCATGATCTTACTCAGCTAAATGTGACTATTAGCTTAACAGCTGTATTCCTTGTTTGCTAGCTACCTATGCACATACAGCATACAATGTTAAAAATTTTCTACATTATGAACCTTAACCCAAAAACCTTTAGCATCATACACTGTAGATAATTGTGACCCTGCCTGTTGAAACCCAGCTAAAGGATTTTTTTTTAAACAGTAGATGAGTAATTCACTCCTTGATTTTCTTAATAAAAGCCTCCTTTGAGATCGTTTTAACAGACATGTTTATTGTGTATTATTTTAACGTGTTTATTGCTAAGTTTAGTGTGGACGAATATTGAATATCATTCCTTGAACCTCATGCGCTTCCTGCTGCTGCTCTATGTAATCAGAGTGTGAATTTGTAGATTTTCTATAGCAAAACTAAAATGTGTTTAAAAGTGCGACTGACCAAATCGTCCGACTCGGTTTGCGCTCCCCTCGAACTCGAAGACATCTCTAATTTGATAGTTTACCATCTGATCTCACTCGTGACTCTAGCCCAGTGAATCTCAACCTTTTGATTGAGATTCACCCCAGTCCAATTCAGAACCATCCTCAAGGACCCCCAGAACAAAATTGACTCCTCTATGTATCATTTGTGTCTTTGCGAGGACTAAATGCAGTCAAGTATAATTCAAGTTAGTTGATTTGTCCAGTATTTGGCCATATCATCAGTTATATTGGATTTTTCTTTCATGGGAACATCAAAATATACAAAATTTATACAAAAATTCATACTTTATATGGACCCCCCTGGCCTTACGACCACTAGGGGTCCACGAACCCCTGGTTGAGAAACACTGCTCTAGGCTACTTAGGACGGGACGAAACCATGCAGTGAATGGGGGGAGATAATTTTGCTGGAAATGCAGAAATAAGCCGTAATTTTGTTTTATTTATAACTCTTTGGTAGATGCATTTATAATTTCTATTTTTATACATTACTACTACTACTGTTACTACTAATAAAACAGATCTCGGGGGCCCCCAAAAGTGCGTGGGCCCTTAGAATCGTCCTAACTTTCTCCCCCTTAGCGGCGCCCCCGATGAATGGTCTGTAGGCTTGACTGTTGCGCACACGTATCATGTCTTTTTCATCATTGCAGGCATGAAACACTGTTTTTTCCCCTTCATTTTAATGCCCTCTGACTTACATTATTAAACTCAAAAACATATTCTGGGTGAATGGCCCTTGAGGTTTTTTCTTCTTTTTGAAGCTTCAGTCCCTGTTCACTCGAATTACACGGTGTATAGAAAACCGTCTTCACATGTTCTATTTTGTCCTCTGCAAAAGAAAGAAACTGAAACATCTGAAATGACATTTCGGATGAATAAATGCATAAATACATTTTTTTTTTTTAGATGAACTAATAACAGTTCCAAATGGGCCCTATTCTTAGTTGTATGCCATTGTTCAAAATACTCCAGACTCAACAGGTCTAAATGTACAATCATGGTAAATTTTTCATTTTATTTACACAGTTAGTTACACCTTATTCCACAAGGTTGTGTGTTTATATCCTGTGTTTTCTCTGTAGAGGATTCTGCAGACGATATACAAATGCTTCTATCTGGTATATGGCGTTGTCATTAAACAACAACAACCTTAAATGTTTGAGAACTCAAGATTCTTGTGAAATCAGCAATGTGTATCATTTCAGGTGAGTCTAATATTTTTGTTTATTGACTATCTGTCATAACTTCATATCTTATTCAGTTTATAACCAAGATCATCTTGCGTTTCCTCTAAACAAATGAATAATATCTATATTTCCAGCTCACAGGCAAAAGCATAGATTATCAAAAAGCAGTATTTATATGGTTTGAAATTTCATATATCCCTAAAACACTGAAGAGAAAACAACACAAAAGCATGTTCCTTTATATGATGAAAAACTGAATTTTCACTGAATGTTCATTACACAGTATCTTTTTTTGACTTCTTGAATCTTCTGAAACATTTATACCTCAGTTTTCTGAAAGGCAGACATGAGAGCTGTAATCATAATCACCTTTGTAGAGAGTGTTAATGGTCGAACACTTGTGTGAATTGTAATGAGAGGTGGAAGTGAAGAGGGATGGAGTCTTTGGACCTGACCAGGTTGCAAATTCAGAATTCAAGGCCCGGTGTGTGACAGCTCTGAGCGGACCCAAGGCCCAGGGTTATAACTCTCAAACGTATTCATCACTCTCACTGCGACAGTGAATTACAATTTGCGTTGGTAACTGAAAGACTGAAGGTTTGCATCCCATGCAGAACAGTCCACGAGGGCAGGTTTGATCTTCTCTGCTGAAAAAGAAAAACAGCTTAATCCAGACTCTGCTGGTTTGTTGAACCCTGTCGTTTAGGTCATTATCATATATATGTAGACTAATGTTTCTTCAGTTCAGTGTTGGTTATATAAATTTAGCTTTGATCGCTTGATCTCTAGTTGTTGGCTGTTCCATCCACATTTGCATTTTGTATGATTGGAAATTTATTTTATTGCCACTGAAAATACATTTTAAACATGTTTTGTTATATGAAGATTGAAATTAAATATATGTTTTATTAAAAATATATATGTCAGTGAGCTTCACTGTTCACAACATATACATATGGCATTAAAAAATATATTTTGGCCACAAAAAAAATATATACTTTTGCCATATGGGCCTTCGCTTGTAGTTTTATCTTCATCTTTGATAAATTAAAGGAGCTGAAATTAGATTAGATCCATGATGTTGAAAATTCAGCTTTGATCACAGCAATAAATTACATTTTAAAATAGATTTAAATATAAAAATATTATTTTAAGTTGTAATAATATTTCCCAATATTGCTGTATTGTTGATCAAATAAATGCAGCTCGTTTGAGATTTTTTATTTAATTTATTTTTTTCAAAAAATCTCACTGTTGAACGGTGATGTCCTATAGCATAAAAAGATTAAGATCCTTTTTAGATCCTCTGTCCTATAATTAAGTGCTTTGTTGGAAAATACAGTGATTCTGTAGCTCACATCGCATAAGTCTTAAATCTGTGAATGCTTGTGAAAGAGTTACACAGAATAATCAAAACCTCTTTACTCCTGTCCTAAACCTCATTTTCAGCATTTGTTAAAGCTATCCTCTACTTTTCACCCTCAAAATATCAACACAATACTCACATACATGACCAAAAAGTTGTAAAAATCCAAATGAAGCCGTTGTTTGTTTGTACATGAATCAGTCTAAACAGCAGCACATTGATTATTCATTCTTTCAGTGAACGGAGGAACCCCTCTAGACCTCTCAACCTTTTCTCAAATGGAAAGTCCCATCAGGTTTAAAGCACTGGGCCCAGAAGAGAGATTTTGTAACAGAGCTCAGCACTTTCAATAGATGGATCTAGTTCTCCTTTTGTGTTTAAGCTGGCTCAACACAGGCTCTTTCAGGGTCTGTCTGAATGCATGTGAAAGTAAAGCCTTCAGATTTCATCATAACGAGTTATCGATTGCCTTTACTCTTTATACCAAAGCACTCGTTTTTTCGAGCCTCAGTAATCCCTGTTTCTGCTTAAGACTTGCACAACCCAAGGTTATCAGACACTAGGGGTGTTCAAAGCATTCAGAAGGCATATATGTTATTTTGGGGGCTGCCATAAAATATCTCAATTGATGTTCTTGTTTATATAAACAAATGTATTGTTCATTTTAAATGTTTTCTATCCGTGGACACATCAGTGGCATTTAGAAACCGCTATTAGAACTGTGTGGTTGCCACTTGAGGTCTAATGTAAAATCTGGAAGCAAATCCAGTTTTTCGGTTCCTGAAAGGACAAGGCGTAGCCTTTGGAGTTCAACTCTTATTCTTCTGAGGCCTGTTCTTTCTGCTTAAGTAATTAGATACAGTGATTAACCTTTAAACAGGTCTTTCATGTATGCTGAACTGGCGTCATATATCAATTTTAGAGCATCTTCTGCTCTGTGTTTTGAATGGATGATAAGCATTGACTTCATGAATCCCAGATTGGGTGCTTTAGTGAGGTGCTGGGTTCACTGTAGAGACTCAGTTGGCACTCATTTAAAGGGCTCATATGATGCGATTTCAAGTTTTCCTTTCTCTCTGGAGTGTTACAAGCTGTTCGTGAATAGATAAGATCCCTAAAGTTGCGAAGACTAAAGTCTCAAAACCAAAGAGATATTCTTTATAAAAGTTAAGACTGGTCAATGCCTACCTAAAACGGCTCGTTTAAACACGCCCCGACATATCTACGTCACTGTGTGGGAAGTTTTGCATAACGCTACCCAAATGTTCACGCAAAGAAAGAAGGCGTAACTTTATTGTTTGCTGCCACCGCCGCCGCCATGTTGTAAGACGCTGTGTGTTTCGTTGTGAAAGCGAAACTACTTTGTTTGGTCCTTCAAAAATGGACACGATAGAATCAGTGTTTAATTTGTATTTACAACACTGTTCCATAACACTTCAACCCAAATTTTCAGATGTGGGCAGCACATTTTATGGAGGACTGTTTAATGATCCTGGGTGAGTAGACTACAATGCCGGCTGTTCTGACTCACAGACTGTTTTATATTTATAGAATTTGCCCACTGACGTATTCAAACGCGAGTTTTGAGCAGTGTAGAGTAGCGTTTGTTGTTTGTCATTTCTCCAATCACAATGCAGACATGGTTTTATGTAAAAAGACAGTATAAGTCATTATAATCAGTAATTATGTCCCCACTGGATGCATCAAATGCCTCCTTTATAATGGGTTTTTTAATGTTTTTGTCTCGTCGCTCCGGCTGGACACGACATCACAGTATGGTGAGGGGCATAACATTTCCGTCACACGCTTGAGGTATTCGGCCAATCACAACGCACTGGATAGCTGGCCAATCACAGCACACCTCGCTTTTCAGAACGATGAGCTTTGTAAAAATCGACGCTTTTCAGAAAGGCGGGGCATAGAGGACAAACAACAATGTACAGTATGTGGAAAATAATGGTTTTTTAACCTTAAACTGCATAAACACATTTCATTACACCAAATAATGTTATTTTTAGTAGCATCATATGACGCCTTTAAGAATTAGACTTTTGACATCAGGAAAGAGTCTGTAAAAAACAGTTTAAGATGCTACCAAATCAAACCTGCATCTTTGTGGCATGTATTCGGTTAGCTTTGAGGTTGTCAGTACGCTAGTGTACTCCTAAAATTGACTAAATTACATTTGACATTTAAAAATGACAGTCATTAGATCCATTCACACCAAATCCGAATATGTGATGTGCAAATCTAGGTACTGGAAACTTCTGAATAGAAACAATGGGTTCCTGTGGTCCTATTCATATCGGGTGTGAACATCTGAATTCCAACAATCCTAAGTATTTCTACTGTGAAGAAAATGAGCTTTTGGTCACATTTGGTCTGAGCTCTGATGTCTAAAAGTCACTATAGTGAATAAAAATATGAGCTTTTGGTCACACTTCCTGATCCTCAGTCTCCACGAATATACATTATGCACATATGTAATAAGTGTGCATGAACATGAAAATACAAAACAGAGGTACTCTTCTACTCATCTTATGCATAAGAACAAACATTTTTTTCAAAGCGCATTTTGAATGCAAAGAGTGAAAACCTGCAGTACTTTAAAAAATATAACAACTTTTCCCAGACTTTAATGGAATAAACCTTTAATTACAAAGATGTTAAGGCTGTGAGCTTGTGAGATTATTTTAAATTATTTTTGTAATGTGTTGATGCCTTTTCATACATGTTTTTTAATCAATAATATTTCATATTATATTTTTCTCTGTCTAAATTATTTAATGTGTGGGTTTGGCAAATTGTTTGTACTACATGCATGTATAGACAGCGGACAGATGTAGATTAATGCAAAAGTGTGCTTTACTTATCTCACTGGCACATGAAACATAGATTCTATATTCCTCAAAATGCATTCAAACATCTTGCTTGAACTGTGTCCTGTCACAGTCTTTCTCTCACTGGGCTGTTGGACTGTCTTCTTTTTCCTCTCTTTTGTCCACAGACCAGCTGAAGGGGAGTTTGTAGACTGGTGTTTGGAAAGCGGACCAAGAATATTGATGACTTGTCTTGCATGCAAACACTTATACAAAAGTTTGTCTAATAAAAATGAGAATTCTCCTCCAACGCCACCGTCCCTCTGACTAATAAGTGGCAAAAGTCTGTGATGTCAAATAAAGTATACTGTTTATTTTGTTTTTTTTAAAGAGACAAGTTCTTTGATATGTCTTGCGCCAGCTTCGGCCACTGCAGAATATACTAATAAAATAAATGCTGGCGTGTCAATGTAAAATTATAACTGGATAAATACTACACACAAATGGAGAAAGTATTTATAAATGATGAAGAACTGTTTAGAAACTGCTGATCAAAGCTCTTTCTCTCTCTCTCTCTCTCGTTATCTTGACAGGATTGATTAAAACTGTACCCTGACACACATCCCTTGTTTTATTGTGAGCAATTCTTAATTCTTCAGTTTTCATAATTTAGCATCTAACAAACTTGTTCTGCTTCAGAATCAGCTCATCTGCTGCATTGCTGTTAATGTCACCTGAACAGCTGTAGTTATCGGCTACTGTTGTAGCTTTTCTAAAATCTTGCCAGCAGTTAAGATGATGGTCCACCCAAAAATGTACTCACCCTCATGTCGTTCCAAACATAGGCTGTTTGACTTACTGTACGTTCTTCTGTTTAACACAAAAGATATTTTGAAGAATGTTGGTTTTGGACAAAAAAAAAAAAAGCTAAATAATTTCTCTCCAAAAACTTTTTTTTTTTCACAAAGAAAGTAAGTCATACAGGTGTATATGACAAGAGGTTGAGTAAATGATGACAATTTTCATTTTGTTAGAACTATTCCTTCAACAGAGAATTTTAATGCTGATTAATACGTACTGGTGGTTACGGCAGTAATAGCAAATCATGTTAGATTTGAAAAAGAAGCTTTACCAGATTTTTTTTAAATATAGTGTTTCATTCAGAATACAGTTAAAGCTGCAGTCCGTAACTTTTGGTGCTCTAGCGGTTAATAAACAGAACTGCGTGCGTCTTGCGGAAGAACATTGTAGCCGGAGCTACTTCTCTCTGTTTATGTCTGTGGCGAATCACGCAGGTACTGGGCTCCTCCGCAGCGGTACCTACCCGAACCAGTCTAAATAGTCCGAATATAAACACTTATTATAGGCAGTGTTGGGGAAAGTTACTTTTAAAAGTAATGCATTACAATATTGCGTTACTCCATAAAAAAGTAACTAAATACGTTACTTAGTTACTTTTTTTTTGGAAAGTAATGCGGTACGTTACTTTTGCGTTACTTTGTAAAATCTGGAAAGGGCTCGTTTGTTTGATTTTAAAATAAAAAAGTTATAATTTTGGCAAATATAAAAGCCTTTCACACAAAGTGAAATGAATGCGCCTCAGGCTTAAGGGAAAGTAAATTTACGTCCGTACAGAAGAATGCAGAAGAAGACATTTCAACAAACTTCAGCAATAAACAGACACACAAATGTTTGTCTAGAGTAATTTTTGCTTATTAATATGGTTGAACTGGATCATCCAAGGTCAGAAGCAAAGACATTGGTTAATAGAATGGGATAAATAACATAAAGCATATTGTGTTGTTTAACATTTCATTATTGCAGGTTTGCGTCATATTCTGAGTTGCATTATTTTTATTTATTTTGAGGAATACTGAATCTCTTTTTTTTTTTTTTTTTTTGTTGAGTGAGAGAATTAAGGCATATATATTTATTTTAGAACTACAGAAACATCTTCTGATTTCTCTCAACATGGGGACAGGAGAGCTGTCAGTCAATAAATTGGAAAAAAAAGTAATTTGCGTTACTTATTTGAAAAAGTAACTCAGATATTCTCTTGTAAATTAAAAAGTAATGTGTTACTTTATTAGTTACTTGTAAAAAGTAATCTGATTACGTAACTCACGTTACTTGTAATGCGTTACTCCCAACACTGATTATAGGTGTACCGTAGGGATTCAGGACAAGCCAAAAACACGGTTTGGAAAATGGATTCATGGTGTACTCGCTTATTATATCAATTTTGTAAATTTTGAACACAAAAAAGTTACGGACTGCAGCTTTAAGTATACAGTCACAATACAGAGGTAAAGTGAGTCGTGAATGCGGTTTCAAATAAAATATGGCTATGGGCCCTCAATTTTGTCCGTAGCCACAACTGATTTGTAATGTCTGCCATTTAGATCTACAGTCCCTGTCTGCTTTGTTAAACATTTGATCTGACATGCAGATCTCATAGTGACAGATCAAAGACATACAGTCAAGCACAGTGGGCCACAATAAGATTAAGAAAGGCACATATAGGGCTACAGTAGATGAATGTACTTGAATGACTGGATGCCTTTTCTCTTTGAAATTCATTAAACATGTCTAAGGAAGTATTTTTCATTTTCAAAGATCCATTCAAAGCATTCATTCCAGTTCATATCAATGTTTATACAACTTCTTTTAACAGATGAAAAGTTCATGACTGTGTGTGTGTGTGTGTGTGTGTGTGCATGTTTATGTGACTTACGAGGACATAAATGTGTATAATGACACAGGTATGACATAGGTATTACAAGGAGAAGGTGACTTTTCAGGACATTACCCCATGTCCCCACTTTTCAAAACGCTTATAAATCACACAGAATGGAGTGTATTGAAAATCTGAAATAGCACAAAGTCTCCTGTGAGGGGTAGGTTTAGGGGTAGGGTTGGTGTTGGGGGATAGCACATACAGTTTGTATAGAATAAAAACCACTACGCCTATAGGATGTCCCCACTTTTCACAAAAACCACCCTGTGTGTGTGTGTGTGTGTGTGTTGTGAGTGAGTGTGTGTGTGGCTGTGTGTGTGTGTGTGTGATGAGAGTGAGTGTGTGTGGTGTGGTGTGTGTGTGAGAGTGTGTGAGTGTGTGTGTGTGTGTGTGAGTGAGTGTGTGTGTGTGTGTGTGTGTGTGTGAGTGTGAGTGTGTCTGTGTGTGTGTGCGTGTGTGTGAGTGCGTGTGTGTGTGTGTGTGTATGTGTGAGTGTGTGTGTGCATCCTTGCTCATGAAGATCTATCACATGCTGAAGAACAGTGCGAAGTGTCACACTGCCCCCTAGCCAAGCAAGTTAGAAATAACTGTAAAAAGACTAGTTAACATTTTTAACAAAATATTTCATAGTAGTTTGTTCTTGAAACATTGTTTCTAAAGTAATTTACATAAACATGTACAGTATGTGAATATAACTTTGCCTTATATAAGATATATAGGCTATAATTTTCTGTTTTATTTCAAGGGTTTGTAAGCTAACCATCATTACGTAGATACATTTTTATCTGAATTTAAAATTTAAAAATGTTTTTATTTATTTGTTTTTAAACCTAAGCTATTCAGACACTCCAGGAAGGAAGTGATTTAAACCACAATACTCCCTATTCTTTTATATGAAAACTGTTGGCAGTATAAAAAAGAAGTATTGTGAGCTCATTTTTTTAATATGATTAAAAAAAAGTCCCATTGAGGAATATAAAATCAAACTGTGAGATATAAAATCACAAATGCATTTTAGGTTTCCATTTATTCTGCATATTTCACTGATGTAATTTAAAACGGGACAACATTGTTTTGGAACCTACTGTATAATTGTTTTTTTTTTGTTATTGTTCTCTGTTTTGTGCTGTGCAGCATAATTGAAAACTTAGTTTGAGACTTCTTCAAGGTAAAAACATGGGTAAATTAGCATTAGCTTTCCCCTCGGATGAGTGAGCATACACTCTAAAAAATGCTGGGTTAAATACAACCCAGTGCTGGGTAAAATAGGGACAACCCAGCAATTGGGTTGTTTTGACCCAGCGGTTGGGTTACTACCCTTGTATTTAACCCAGCATTTTTTAGAGTGTAGGCCTATTTATTTATATAGAAGGAAAATATATAAGAATAAAACTCATTGTGGATTTAAAGGAGTGTTTTTGCTCTTTTACAGCCTAGAATGCTTCTTATTTTGTTGTCATAGGTAATTATGACCAATTTTTGCGCTAAAGACTTACTTGCACATTCAAAATGTCCACCAGCCTCTTTTTAGTCTTTTTAATCATAATTTAAAATGTGTTTATATGTGTTTATCTCCTGACTTGTGCTTTACAGTGGGGCAAAAAAGTATTTAGTCAGCCACCAATTGTGCAAGTTCTCCCACTTAAAAAGATGAGAGAGGCCTGTAATTTTCATCATAGGTATACCTCAACTATGAGAGACAAAATGAGAAAAAAAAATCCAGAAAATCACATTGTAGGATTTTTAAAGGATTGATTGGTAAATTCATCGGTAAAATAAGTATTTGGTCACCTACAAACAAGCAAGATTTCTGGCTCTCACAGACCTGTAACTTCTTTAAGAGGCTCCTCTGTCCTCCACTGGTTACCTGTATTAATGGCATCTGTTTGAACTCGTTATCAGTATAAAAGACACCTGTCCACAACCTCAAACAGTCACACTCCAAACTCCACCATGGCCAAGACCAAAGAGCTGTCAAAGGACACCAGAAACAAAATTGTAGACCTGCACCAGGCTGGGAAGACTGAATCTGCAATAGGTAAGCAGCTTGGTGTGAAGAAATCAACTGTGGGAGCAATTATTAGAAAATGGAAGACATACAAGACCACTGATAATCTCCCGCGATCTGGGGCTCCAAGCAAGATCTCACCCCGTGGTGTCAAAATGATCACAAGAACTGTGAGCAAAAATCCCAGAACCACACGGGGGGACCTAGTGAATGACCTGCAGAGAGCTGGGACCAAAGTAACAAAGGCTACCATCAGTAACACACTGCGCCGCCAGAGACTCAAATCCTGCAGTGCCAGACGTGTCCCCCTGCTTAAGCCAGTACATGTCCAGGCCCGTCTGAAGTTTGCTAGAGAGCATTTGGATGATCCAGAAGAGGATTGGGAGAATGTCATATGGTCAGATGAAACCAAAATAGAACTTTTTGGTAAAAACTCAAATTGTCGTGTTTGGAGGAGAAAGAATGCTGAGTTGAATCAAAAAGAACACCATACCTACAGTGAAGCATGGGGGTGGAAACATCATACTTTAGGGCTGTTTTTCTGCAAAGGGACCAGAACAACTGATCCGTGTAAACGAAAGAATGAATGGGGCCATGTATCGTGAGATTTTGAGTGAAAACCTCCTTCCATCAGCAAGGGCATTGAAGATGAAACGTGGCTGGGTCTTTCAGCATGACAATGATCCCAAACACATCGCCCGGGCAACGAAGGAGTGGCTTCGTAAGAAGCATTTCAAGGTCCTGGAGTGGCCAAGCCAGTCTCCAGATCTCAACCCCATAAGAAAATCTTTGGAGGGAGTTGAAAATCCGTGTTGCCCAGCGACAGCCCCAAAACATTACTGCTCTAGAGGAGATCTGCATGGAGGAATGGGCCAAAATACCAGCAACAGTGTGAACACCTTGTGAAGACTTACAGAAAACGTTTGACCTCTATCATTACCAACAAAGGGTATATAACAAAGTATTGAGATGAAATTTTGTTATTGACCAAATACATATTTTCCACCATAATTTGCAAATAAATTCTTTAAAAATCCTACAATGTGATTTTCTGGATTTTTTTTCTCATTTTGTCTCTCATAGTTGAGGTATACCTATGATGAAAATTACAGGCCTCTCTCATCTTTTTAAGTGGGAGAACTTGCACAATTGGTGGCTGACTAAATACTTTTTTTCCCCACTGTATCTCAGTGTTCTTTTGAAAGTATATTTTGAAATATTCCAGGTAACTTGTTATTGAGCAATTTACAAATGCAGTTCACACATCTAAATAAGCTATTTTATGATGGTAATGTCAATTTTTCCTTTCTCTTTGGAGTGTTACAAGCTCTTGGTGCATGAAGAAGATCTGTAAAGTTGCAAAACTAAAGTCTCAAATCCAAAGAGAAATATTCTTTATAAAAGTTCAGAGTCAACAACGCCTACCTAAAACGACTCGTTCTAACACACCCCCACATACCTACATCACAATGTGGGAAGATTTGCATAACGCCGCCCAAATATTCACGCAAAGAAAGAAGGCGTAACTTTTCTCCTGTAGATTGGTCCTGCCTGCCGCCATGTCATAAGGCGCGTGTGTTCGTGTGAAAGCGTAACACTACTTGGTTGGCCTTCCAAAAGAGGACGTGTTGATCCGTGCTGGTCGCTGAGGGAATACATCAACGTCGCGCTGTGGATTGCCGGATCGGCTTTCACCGTGGACGAAGCGGAGTCAAGCCCAGGGTCGTCACATGTGGTTGCCTCAAGACCGCCGGATGCTCCTCAGCCGCCTGGTTGGAGCTGTGTGTTTCGTTGTGGATAGCGGGGAACTAATTTGTTGATCTTCCAAAGGGCTTTTTTTTTCTTTCTTTCTCGACACGATAGAAAAATCAGTGGTTAAGTTGTATTTACAACACTGTTTCAGAACACTTCAACCCAACTATTCAGATGTGTGCAGCACATTTTACGGAGGACCGTTTCCTGGGAAAGTAGCCTACAATGCCGGCTGTTCTGAATCACAGACTGCAAGTACGTTTTTATATTTAAAGGATTTGCCACTGACGATTCAAATGCGAGTTTTGGTCAGTGTAGAGTAGCACTTGTTGATTGTCATTTCTCCGATCACAAATGCAAAAATGGTTTTATGTTTACGCGGCGCGATACAACGCAACGCGTAAAAAGACAGTATAAGTCATATAATCCGTAATTATGTCCCCACTGAATGCAAAAAAATGCCTAGTTTATGATGGGTTTTACTGGTTTTGTCTCGTCCTGCTGGGAGACGGCATCCAGGTATGGTAGGGGCGTAACATTTCCATCACACGCTTGAGGTATTCGGCCAATCACAACGCTCTGGATAGCTGGCCAATCAGAGCACACCCTCGCTTTTCAGACCGATGAGCTTTGTAAAAAATCGATGCGTTTCAGAAAAGCGGGGCACAGAGGAGAAACAATAATATACAGTATATGGAAAATAATGTGTTTTTGAACCTTAAACCGCATTAAACACATTTCATTACACCAAATACACAAATAATGTTCTTTTTAGCAGCATCACATGACCCCTTTAAAGGGATACTCCACCCCAAAATGAAAATTTTTGTCATTAATCACTTACCCCCATGTCGTTCCAAAACCGTAAAAGCTTCTTTCGTCTTCGGAACACAATTTAAGATATTTTGGATGAAAACCGGGAGGCTTGTGACTGTCCCATAGACTGCCAAGTAAAATACACAGTCAAGGTCCAGAAAAGTCAGAAAAGCATCGTCAGAATAGTCCATCTGCCATCAGTGGTTCAACCGTAACGTTATGAAGCGACGAGAATACTTTTTGTACACGAAGAAAACAAAAATAACAACAATAAATTGTGTTTCCGAAGACGAAAGCAGCTTTTACGGGTTTGGAATGACATGGGGGTAAGTGATCAATGACAAAAATTTTCATTTTGGGGTGGAGTATCCCTTTAAAGTCAATGGAACACGACCACATGACCTCATGGCTGCATGGAGACTGAAGACCGGCCGATTGGTTCTTCTACGAGAATCCGTTCCGCGTTTTGCAGAAATTCTGTGCTTGAAAAAAAAGTCGCCTCACCTGCTGAGCGCTCCAACGTATCACTCCGCAGGGTCAGTTTATATTATTTTTATTTTGCACTGGCGTTTGTGAAACCGCCATTATGGGATTTAAAAATACATTCTAGTCTTATTATGAAGGATAACGCCATTCACTTCTAAATGAGAAGGTGTCGTTCCTCTGAGTGCCGTGTTTAATGCTGTGGCACTATTTATCATGGTGTCGCTCGCAGGGCGTGATTCGGTTACATTCAAATATGGCTACCATGGAGTCAAAGCTACAACTTTAATATTTGTACCAATGCAGAAATTTAACGTTTTACGTTATTCTCCGTTCTGCAGTCGCGTCTAATAATCGTTTTTCGCTCGTACAAATTGCGAATACCCAGGAAAGTAGATCATCTCGACGCGTTTAGCGTTAATAAATAGCCTATTGCTCGAAATTGCAGCTTTCTCCGCGAGCTGATCGAAGTCGTCAGGATTGAAAGCTTGAAAGCGACGTCTGCTTTCGGTTTTCTCTCATTCGAGGATATTTTGGGCTGTATTTTCCCGAATGTGGCCAGGGCTCGGCTCCTGTCATCGGTCGGTATGGCTTGTTT
Source organism: Sinocyclocheilus anophthalmus (assembly GCA_018155175.1). Classification (NCBI taxonomy): domain Eukaryota; kingdom Metazoa; phylum Chordata; class Actinopteri; order Cypriniformes; family Cyprinidae; genus Sinocyclocheilus; species Sinocyclocheilus anophthalmus. The sequence continues at coordinate 336,223 of JADLZN010003190.1, forward strand.
TCGGATGAGGGAGGATTTGGCGATGTGGGATGAAGCGGAATAAAGAAAAGTGATCCGCTCAAACCGAAGGAAAGCGGCTGCTTTCTGTCTGTGGATTACACATTGCAGATGTTCCGCACATAAAAGTGGATTTTACTGGAATACGTGTTCAGAATCGCAGAAGATATCGCTTTGTCACGCTGGCTTATTTTCCTGAGGAATAGTGGTGTATTCCTCCCCAACCCCCCCAGCGCCACAAACACCAAACAAAAGTACTATAAGTCACATATATGACGGTTCATGTCATGAAGGAAATAAATAAAAATCGCTAGGGTCGAAGAGGTAAGTAAATATCGATCGAAGAGTGTGTTGTGTGTGTTCCTCGCCATCATCTGCGAGCGCTTTTGTCGCCTTTCTGCACGCGAACACTTCATTTCGACCGAGTGTGCAGCTGTTCTTCATCTTATATTCCCGATAACCTCCTTATTTACTATAAAAACCGTCTAAGTACGTCTTAAGACGCCGTGCATCTTTAGTGTCCACTGCCTTTTATGATTCCGCTTGGATAGGCGACTGAGTAACGTTTACAAGTTAATCAGCCGGGCTGCAAGGCCTCTACTGTATCCACTTACAGCCTTTCTTGCGCATTTACAGTCATATTTCCACTCTCACACCATCACATCTAAGTTAACATCACTTAGCATGCGATTATCATCATAAATGCTGCGTCTTTGGAGAGCAGAGATACTTGGCGTTAGCCTTTGGACTCCCTAAAGAGTTCAACCCCGACTCTCTCCTTCAGAGTAGCCGGCTTCTTCTTGTTTTTCCCGTTTTATAAAAAGTATTAAGTATGGAAACCGTTGGAGTATTTCATGGCATGATGGTATTATTGGCACAAAGCTCTGGAGACAACTGAACAAAGGCAAAAAAGCTGGACATGCCCCCCTCATGTGAAGAAGCCCTTGCTTTGTGTGCTTCTGTTGTTTCACCAAGGCTGTCCCTCTGGTTCCTGCATGCGTTGTGATATCAAATCATTTCCAGTATATCTTTTTGTGAGGTATGCATTGTACGAACCTTGTGAATAGTGTTCAAAAGTATTCGTGCATTTGATTGACCCACTCTCTATTTAACTCCAAAAGAAGTCCTGTAAACATGGCTGATTGAATGCTACTTCATCATTTCATAGATAGATGGAGACATTAGAGATCCAAATGGCATAGCTAGATGGATAGATAGGTCTTTATTGAACCTCATTGGGAAATTAGGGTACAAACAGTAGGCCTAAATGTGTTGTGTGGTCAAGAATCTATTTCTTTTTACTGATCTAACCCTATTGTTAAGTTAAGTTGATTTGAGTATTATATTAAATCACTTTTTAGTTGAATTTAACCATTTAGGTTCGATGTTACCACATCAAGTACATTTAGTTTTATAGAGTTTATGTAGATTGTTATTGAGCCCAATGGGAAATGCAGGTGGGAAATCGCAGCAGTATCAAATGTAGACGGCAAAGATATACATTCATGCATTTTAAACCCGAATATAATGTACACGTGAATGCATTAGCTGGTGCTGCTACCATGTTGTGTTAGAAAAACCTGTTTTATGATCAATGTCATTACATCTGACTAAAACTTTAAATTGCATGTAGAGATGCAAAAATGTAACTAATTGTCGTAAAATGAATCCATTGAGGTTAATGATAATTATGAAGCAGCGTTATTCTGTACATGCAGTGTGAATAGAGGGATTCAAAGGTCTGTAACCTTTACAAATAACTTATTTAGTTTTTTAAATGTATTTGTAATACCTCTTGAGAGGTTTGGAAATCCTTTGCACTTGCAAGGCTGATGCAGATGTAAACCACGGGCTGATGTTTGCTATGAACTCTGCAGATGTATTGTGTTAGAATAGTTTTAAAAGACACCTTTAAACTTCAGGTCCATATGCTGATATTTTCTCCTGTTAAAGACCTCGTGAAATCAGAATTGGAGTTTTGCAACTTTTTAGTTCAGGTCTCATTTATTTTAAGTTGACAAACTGAATGCAGCGGATGTATGCAGTTTTTTTTTTCTTCTGTGAAAAAGAACTGAAAATATTGATGAGTCATCTTGCACTCAGGGGCGTAAACAAATGTTTATCCAATCAAATGCTCTCTAGAATGTCCCTCCCCCAATATAGCCTTTTTCTAGCAATAGCATAGCAGCTCATGAGTTCTCCGGCTATGATGTGACTAAGCAATTCTGGCTGTTTAAAAATAGGAGATGGGTTCTTCGATTCGTTCTCCCCAGCTTCCTGTTTCAGTAGGAAATCAACAGGAAAGAAAAATGCTTTCACCAAGTCATTTCATGAGGTCTTTAAACCGCTACCACAGACATTGTGTACGTATGCACTAATGGCAATGCACACAGCCTCTTTGAAGGCTTAACTCAACCATGTGAGGTCTAGTTGTTTACTCAAGGCAGGATACAATGAGAGCAGCCCAGGGAGGGATCCCATGTATTTCCCGGAAAAGACGGCATCCCGTTGGCAGTATGCCTCGTCAGCTGAGTGGACAGGATGGCAGAAGCACCACGCAGAGCAGGCGCAAGGGTCAGCACTGGGGATCCAGCAGAGCAGCGACTAACAATGTGCACAACATTCAGAAAGAATACAAAAACATGACCGAATCTTGGTCTGTCACCTACAACTGCGTTGTGTTTACTCTTTATTGGAGCATAGAGACCCATGTACATCATGCTGTGCTTGATAAAAGATAAAAATGATTATTTATAGATAGATTAATTTATAGATCGATATCCCATCATTTCAAGAACTGAACTTCCTTTTAAAAAAATCACATAACTCTTTTAAATTGAGTGAAAAATTTTAAGTGTGTTGGTTTTTGCTTTGGTATCAAATGTAACAACTAAACAGCACTGTGAGGATTGTTAATTTTGGAATTAATAAAGTGTGCTAACGCTTATTTTGACTAATTTTCATGGTGGTTCAGTTGAGAGTTGGACTCCGTATTATGAGCAAATCATATGAGCTTATTAAAATATTTTAGTATTAAGCTCGGGGATTATTTTCTCCTCTGGCGTTACCAGTGTTTAATAAAAATAGAATTAAAACCTCACTGGTTGGAGAATGTTGTGTTTTAAAACTTGCCGCGTTGAAAGCTTTCCTGGAAATGTAGCATTTTGTGACATTATTTTTGTGAAACTAATATATTGTACATAATTTTTCTCACAGAATGTCATCAGAGGAGAAAAGTCTAGACCCCTCTGACAAAGGACCCTCGCCACCTCCTAGCAGCTCTGGGGCCACTCCCACTGGAAGTCCGGCCCCCACAGATAAGCGGCCCCGGGGCCGCCCTCGTAAGGACGTGTTATCCACAGCAACACCGCTTCAGTCTGTGCCCAGACAGAGAAAGAAGTAAGTTCAATTAAACTTCGAAATTGCTGTTATTATTGATTACAATTGGAAGTCTAAATGTCTTCAGAAAATGAGGATTATTGGTCTTAAAAGTGAAGAATGGTATTAGTACTGTATATTCTTATGAAATTCATCCTATTGGTCAAACTCTATGGTTGATTATACACTGGGCAACTTTTTGAGCAATATTGCTGGGCAACTTTGGTTATGGGCAACCAGGTGATGCACAGGGCCCATGACCAATCTTAAGTATCCAGATAGAAATGTGTTACCTATACCTATTTTCAGTGAGAAAGTACCCAAGCAACACTGCTCAAAAAAAGTTGCCCCCGTGTATCATCAGCCTTTGTCTAAGCTGGAAGCAACGTAAACTTGAGGCTGTCAACATTGATGACATGAAAGCTGCATGTCACCTCAAAATGTTCACCAACAACAGACCAATCAGTTGCGTGTTTGTGGTTGGACTTCAGCAAATTTATTTCCCATTTTATTTTAAAATGGATGTCTATTGGTGTAAAATAATGTTCTGTTTTCTGTTCAAAACCATTTTGCACATAATTTTGTTATTGTTACTGTATCTTTAACTCTCTAAACATGAATGTTTAAAAAGCAAATTATTTAAATGAGTAGTTCAGAACAGAAACATTACAAATTGCCATTGGTGTAATGGTCAAAAGTTATTTAAAGTCAACATATTAATGTCAAAATTTAGAGCCTTTAAATCGATTTTAGTTTTTAGTGTTTATTTAAAAATTTCAGTATCTGCGCATGCCTATAAAATTATTTCCTTTTAGATGCATGTTAAAAATAAAGTGGAAGGGTTAGCAGTGCAGCACATCGCAAACAGAAAGTGAAATAGGGTGCACAGTGTCACGCCACCATCTTTGTTGATCAATACTGGAAACATTCTAGTTTTGATTCACTGCTCATGGCCAGTTATTGACATGATGCAAAAATTTGATTCATGGACTAATGATAAGCCTTGCGACAAGCAATGCGTTTGACCAATTTAGCTTCATGGGCACTTGACAGTAGAGACCTTCTCACTGGCTCTGATGTGTCTCTAGGTGCGTTTCCATTACAGATTTGCGCAAAACTTTGGCGATATTTTCTGAATGTCGATAAAGTATTGTGAAATGATGGCGTTTCCATTAACCAATGTTATGCGGCTAAAACGTATCTTTTTGCCTCTCGCGATAAGTTATGGCAACGGATTTTGGTGGGATTTTGACGGATTTTGGCTATATTTATTCAAAGGAGACCTATGCGTGTATCTTTACAGAAGCAGCAGAGAGAGCCGCCTCAGAGAGGTAGCCGTGGCGCGCTGGAATAAACCATAGATGTATATAAAAAACATTAAACACAAGAATTGTGGCCGCAATCAGCTTCAGTGGACGTATCAGAGCCACACTGCACCGCAGAAGTGTGCAGTGTAAATTGTCTAAGCATATAGGGAAAGCCCCTTATATTGGAGAGCGGCCACTTATGAAGTGTTTCTTGGAGGTTATAGTACATTGAACAATGATCATATGACTTTTTACATACACCATGTGACCTGTAAAAGCCATTTCCATTGCAGTTTTGCGAATTAATCCTTTTTCGCATTGCCTGAAATACCACCTCATGCGAGCGTAAAAACTTTTTTGCGATATATGGGCGTTTTTGTGAAATTGATGCGTTTCCATTAGGCGTATTTTCAATTTCAATTTGCGCAATTTGAAGGGTAATGGAAACGTGCCTTCTGACAGGCTGCTTTGAATGACAGTGCGTTCAATTAACCCCTCAGGGCCCTTCGGCTATTTACCCATAGAACACAAAGAGTTCCTCTAACGAGAAGCACCTGCTTAGAGTTTACCTGACTGGCAGCGTAATCCAGTTCTTGCTCACCAGAACCCATTGAATGTACAGGAGCGGTTATTGAACAGTCATTCTGCCAGACTTCCTCTGTTTCACATCTGCATTTGGGAAGAGTATGTGCATCTTTCTTGACTCGGATAGCCATCTAAATGGAGGGGAGGCACTTGGCATTTTTCCTGAGGGGATTAATTATATAGGAGTTTTTTAAGTGAAAAAAAACTGCCAGCTTAGGAGCTTACTATGAGTGTGTAAGGTGTGATGGCAGAGTCTGCAACTAGGAACGGTCTAGTGCAAGGTGCTTTTCATTAATAGATCTCACAAAATCATCTTCTTCAAAAGAAGAACATCCAAGAGTCCCTACTAACTACTCTTCAAATATCTAAACTATTAATGTGCTCTGGTACTCGTGTCAAAACAGTTGATAAATACACTCTCTTAAAATAACTGCACAAACTTTGTACCTTTGCACATTCTTTGCCCCCTAAGGAAGATAATGGTACCATTAAAAGTACATATTCTACAATTTTGATATTTTTTTCTGAGTTGTAGATTTTTTGCATAATTCAGAAGGCAGTATAGTGGTAGAGCTTGATAAGGTCGCTTATGATAACGGTTGAGGTTTATGGTTGACAACACACAAACCTTTGCTTTACTACCTTTCAAATGTTGGGGTCAGAAATGTTTTTGAAAGAAGTCTATTTATGCTCACCAGGATGCATTTATTTGATTAAGAAGTACAATTAAAACGTATATTGTAAAATATTGTTAATTTAATATTGAAAATTATTTTTATTTTAATACATTTTAAAATGTAATTTATTCCTGTGAGCAAAGCTGAATTTTCAGCATCATTACTCTTCTCTTCATAGTCTTCAGTGTCACCTGATTTGGTAGGCAACAAGAAACATTTATGATTAATATTAATGTTAACAATTTGCTGATTAATAATGTTGTGGAATCCATGATACGTTTTTTAAATAGTAGATATTGAATTTTGTAACATATAACATTTAAATGAAAAAAAAAAGAACATACCCCAAACGTTTTGAACAGTAGTGTTAATTTATAGAATTAATTAACATATTGAATTCATCATATGGAATTGCGCTCTGCTTATATCAGCTATTTAACATCAACATTTAAATGCATATCATACCAAATATTCCAAAGATAAGAGTCTTGAAAACTTAAAGTGTTAGTTCACCCAAAAATTAAAATTATCCTTTTATTTACTCACCCTCAAGCCATCCTTGGTGTTTATGACTTTCTTCTTTTAGATGAATGCAATTGGAGTTATATTTAAAAATGTCTGGGCTCTTCCAAGCTTTATAATGGCAGTGAATGGGTGGTATTATTCAATAGTCCAATAGAAGTCCAAATAAAGTGTGTCCATCCATCATAAAAAAGTACTCCACATGGCTCCAGGGATTAATAAAGGCTCTGTAGCGAATTGATGCGTTTTTGTATGAAAAATATCCATATTTAAAACTTTTATAAACCGTAATCTCTAGCTTCCTACTAACCTGTCGTGCGCGCGTTGACGAGAGAGGAGGAAAATTCCTATATAAATTTTACTTAAAAACTGTAATCTCTAGCTTCCACTAAAATCTGTCGTGCGCGGCGACGTTGACGAGAGAGAGAGAAAAATATCCATATATAAAACTTGCAAACCGTTAATCTCTAGCTTGCAACTAACTGTCGTGCGCGCGTGACGAGAGAGGAAAAATATCCATACTTAAAACTTTTTATAAACTGTAATCTCTAGCTTCCACTAACTGTCGTTGCGCCGCGCTCTAATGTTATCGCCTGTTGACGACGAGAGAGGAAAAAATATCCATATCTAAAACTTTATAAACCGTAATCTCTAGCTTCCACTAACTGTCGTTCTGCGCGTGTTGACGAGGAGTGGCATTCTACGGAGGTGTAGGTAGCGTAGCGTTAAGCTCCGGTGGAGAAGTGACGAAATGTGGACGGATGAAGTGCAGCGGAGAAAGCCAAAACAAACTGTGGTCACAATTAGAAGTGACAAAACGAGGATTTGAAGAAACAAAGTCCAGTAGGATTGCGATGAAGCAAGAGGCCTGTTTTACTTTGCCAAAACAAAGGGAACTTTGACGTCCTTGGCTCCTGTAGTAAACAACGTTTGGTACTCGCCGCAGGAGACTAGCATATTCTCACCGGCGCTTATGCTACGCCTACGTCATCCGCTGGAACACCACGCTGCGAACGCGTGCACGACAGTAGCGGGGAAGTAGAGATTACGGTTATCACATTTAAATATATTCTTTCACAAAAGCGATATTGATTCGCTAAGGAGGCCTGTATTATCCCCGGAGCCATTGTGATGTACTTTTTATGATGGAATGTGCACAGTTTATTGGATTCTATTGCATATCACCCACCCATTCACTGCCATTACCAGGACATTTTTAATATAACTCTGACTGTATTGGTCTGAAAGAAGAATCTCATATACACCTAGGATGGCTTGAGGGTGAGTAAATTATGGGGTAATTTTCATTTTTGGGTGAACTATCCCTTTAAGTTTTTCATGATGTAAAGATGCCAGGACTTTTGCTTGGTGTCCATCAACTTCCTAATTAAAAATTTATTTTTTTAAATTATTTGTAAATTCAGGTTTATTTGTATATTTTTGTGTTTGCAATTATTATTTTTTTACTATGCATATTATTTCAAAGCATTTCTACAGAAAATCATATCTCAGTGACCTGAATGTCATCAATTCTTGACAAAAACATGATCTTTGTGAAGTATTTAATTTAACGCTTATTAGACATTGTAATGCATGGTTTTGTAATATATTAAGAATTAGGTTAAATGTCCTACAAAAATCAAAGTCAATATGAAATTAATAGTACCTTACCTTTCCTGTGGAAAAGCTGTAACCATGATGCTAGGGGTGTTGTGGGTGGTTGCTAAGGTAATTTGAGGCTGTAGGTTCGCAGTGTTGTGGTTGCTTACTAGCCCAAGACAACAGATCCAAACCCAAGTATGATATTCCATTCAATGTAATCTTATCATCCGCCAAGAAGTCTAATGCTTAGAAAAATAACAGCATTCCTCTCCTCATCAAGCCACGTGGTTTGAGGTGTCATTCAAGTCTGTATCACAAACAGTGCTTGACAGATTACACATTTAATATTTAGTATTTTATGTTGGTTGAAATCCTTAATTGTTAATGATAGCAATAGTGCTGCTTGCCTTGGCAAACACAGCTAATAAAAGAATTCTTCAGTTTGTTGTTTTACAGTCCCTTTTGTTGCTTGCATTAGCCTACATCTTCAGTTTAGTGGGTCTCTAAGAGTTCGAATGAATTTGATCGCATATTTTTGAAGGTAACCATTGGGTCTGTTTGCATCACATTTGAAATCCATTCCATAAAACTCCACTCCAGGATTTATACCGTAATCCTGTGTTGGCTCTACTTTCTACTTTTCTCTTTCATTCTATGGTGGGATCATGGGGATAAGTTATAGGTCTCTGGGCTTGGGGGTTGGGTGCCGTGCACGTCTAAATGGACCGTGCATTACTGTGTTCTCCTCTTTTCATTTTCCAAACACATAGACAGTACTAAGTGTTATGGGATACAGTGGGGGAAAAAAGTATTTAGTCAGCCAGCAATTGTGCAAGTTCTCCCACTTTAAAAGATGAGAGAGGCCTGTAATTTTAATCATAGTTATACCTCAACTATGAGATACAAAATGAGAAAAAAAAAATCCAGAAAAAATCACATTGTAGGATTTTTAAAAAATTTATTTGCAAATTATGGTGGAAAAATAAGTATTTGGTCAATAACAAAATATCATCTCAATACTTTGTTATATATTCCCTTTGTTGGCAATGACAGAGGTCATACGTTTTCTGTAAGTCTTCACAAGGTGTTCACACACTGTTGCTGGTATTTTGGACCATTCCTCCATGCAGATCTCCTCTAGAGCAGTAAAGTTTTGGGGCTGTCGCTGGGCAACACGGATTTCAACTCCCTCCAAAGATTTTCTATAGGGTTGAGATCTTGAGACTGGCTCCAGGACTTGAAATGCTTCTTACGAAGCACTCCTTCGTTGCCCGGGCGGTGTGTTTTGGGATCATTGTCATGCTGAAAAGACCCAGCCACGTTTCATCTTCAAATGCCCTTGCTGATGGAAGGAGGTTTTCACTCAAAATCTCACGATACATGGCCCCCATCATTCTTTCGTTTACACGGATCAGCCATACTGGTCCCTTTGCAGAAAAACAGCCCCAAAGCATGCTGTTTCCACCCCCATGCTTCACAGCAAGTATGGTGTTCTTTGGATGCAACTCAACATTCTTTCTCCTCCAAACACGACAAGTTGAGTTTTTACCAAAAAGTTCTATTTTGGTCTCATCTGACCACATGACCTTCTCCCATGCCTCCTCTGGATCATGCAGATGGTCTTTAGCAAACTTCAGACGGGCCTGGACAGGTACTGGCTTAAGCAGGGGGACACGTATGGCACTGCAGGATTTGAGTCCCTGGTGGCGCAGTGTGTTACTGATGGTAGCTTTTGTTACTTTGGTCCCAGCTCTCTGAAGGTCATTCACTAGGTCCCCCCGTGTGGTTGTGGGATTTTTGCTCACAGTTCTTGTGAACATTTTGACCCCACGGGGTGAGATCTTGCGTGGAGCCCCAGATCGGGGGAGATTTTCAGTGGTCTTGTATGTCTTCCATTTTCTAATAATTGATCCCACAGTTGATTTCTTCACACTAAGCTGCTTACCTATTGCAGATTCAGTCTTCCCAGCCTGGTGCAGGTCTACAATTTTGTTTCTGGTGTCCTTTGACAGCTCTTGTGTCTTGGCCATGGTGGAGTTTGGAGTATGACTGCTTGAGGTTGTGGACAGATGTCTTTTACACTGATAACAAGTTCAAACAGATGCCAATAATACAGGTAACCAGTGGAGGACAGAAGAGCCTCTTAAAGAAGTTGTTACAGGTCTGTGAGAGCCAGAAATCTTGCTTGTTTGTAGGTGACCAAATACTTATTTTACCGAGGAATTTACCAATTAATTCTTTAAAAATCCTACAATGTGATTTTCTGGATTTTTTTTTCTTATTTTGTTTCTCATAGTTGAGGTATACTTATGATGAAAATTACAGGCCTCTCTCATCTTTTTAAGTGGGAGAACTTGCACAATTGGTGGCTGACTAAATACTTTTTTGCCCCACTGTATATGCGCAAAAATACCAAGTTTTAAATGTCTGGGTTGAATGACGATTTTTATTTTACCTGTGACATTTAACGCTTTGCAGAGCCAACACAGGGTTTTAAAACAAACGACGTCAGCATTACGTAGTGACACATGACTGGCAATTGCAGGTGGAGGCTAAATGACATCATACCTGTCAGGCTATGATGTTATTCCTGAATGAGACTAAGGTCTAGTATTTAAACTAAGTCATTTAAATCGGCCGTTAAAATTTTCATGATGTCATATTCTTCATTCAGTTTTATTCTCGTTGAATACCGTTTCACCAAATCCCATTATGGAAGTAAAATGGTTTGCGAATGGCATTTTTAATGTTGGAATTAAATGAATATCATTTATGAGTTTAGTGGACACTTATCCAAGGTGATTCACATTGCATTCTTTTGGAATCGAACCCATGACCGCGGTGTTGCTAATGCTAGCGCCATGCTCTACTGTTTGAGCTACAGAAAAGCTGTTCAAATATTGTTCCGTTTGTTCGTTGACGTCAATAAAGACCATTCATAAGTAGGACATTTTCATGTTTCCTCATCCAGACAGAGTTGATGTTTGGCTGTCTGGGAATCATGATGCATATTTAATCTTCTCTCTACTACAGAGCCATCTTGGGTTTGGGCGTTAACACAATTCATTCTGTGGTGCCTCCATCCAACCAGTTTCAATAGCTGAAGATTTACTCTAAAGGTATACGGACCAAATCAATCGAAAACTAAAGTGCGTTATGAATGAACCTGTCTGAACAATATTAGCTTCATTGTGTGGCATATAGGGATGTGCTAAATTAGCATGTTTGTGTTATATGTGTGCTAAATGATTTTCCCATTGGCTACCTTGGTGCTCGGCTTACAAACGTCTTTGTCCTCTGACAAGTGATATTTGAACTAGATACATTAAGCTCAGACTCCAGTCTTTGTTTACTTACTCATATGAGCTCATGCAAATGGCTGGCCATATTTACAGGCAATAAATGTTTCAACAGTGAAGCTGTATTTAGCGTTTTTGTTTAAAAATACATATTTGTCCCTATGATAATGGGATTATTTTAGGGATGCACCGAATATTCGGCCACCGAAAAGTTTCGGCCGAAAATGGCCCAAAACGGCATTTTCAGTTTTCGGCCGAAAGACTTTTATCACCGAAACAATACGGCCGAAATGTTGTGATGACGCAAACAGAAACCGCGACCTGCACGTGCTTGTCTGAAGCAACATGTCTGCTGTGTGGACGTATTTCAGTATATCTGAGAAAGGCCCACGGACAGCGATTTGCAAAACATGTAATGCCGAAATTTCAAGAGGGGGTGCATCTGCAAAGACTTTCTCCACGTCGGGTTTAATTTATCACCTGAAATCCAAACATTCCGATCGCTACGCTGAATATGAGAGGAACGCGGCACAGAAAAAGAAAACGCCGAATATTCAGTGCATCCCTAATTCTTATCCAAAACAACTAGATGTATTATGAGTGTGATACATACATACAAAGATGGTACACGAGTACTTGTCTGCTCCGTGCACAAGCACTGACAGCGAGAGAGTGTTCAGTGCAGCAGCTCATGTTCTCGATGAGAAGAGGAACAGACTTCACTGTGATAAAGCAGAGAAGCTACTTTTCATCAAGAAAAACCTGCCACTTTACCTCAAGAAGTAGAATGTGCTTGTCTAGTGTTTAAATATTTATTATCCACTTTGCACATCTGCAATTCTTGGTGCATTTGTTGTTGTTAAAGTTCTACGGTTAACATATGGGCTATGGCAGTCTTTGTTTTGATACACTATTATGTTGAAGGCCTACAGAGAAAATATTGTTGTATCTTTAAGCAGTTGCACTTGTTCTGAATGCACTTTCTTGTAGTAGTCCTACAGAGAAAAAATTTAAATGTACTTGACCTAAATGCACTTATTAATTTTAAAACCTTTCTGCAGGCCAGTACATTATTATTTAATGTACACATGAGTGGGGTCAAGTTAAACATTTTAGTTTGAATTTTATTTTATACTGTGCAATGTGCTAAATAAATATTTCCATAATTTGTAATTGATTTCTTCTTTGAAACTTTAATATTAATTTATGCAATTGCAATGCCTTGATTTTAGTAAAGTTAGTACACAGTCATAGCCATAAATGCAATGGTACTAATAATTGGCATAATTTCTTTCGGTGTTTCGGTTTTCGGTTTTCGGCCTTGGTTTCCTCTTTTTCGGTTTTCGGTTTCGGCCAAGAATTTTCATTTCGGTGCATCCCTAGATTATTTTGCTCAATTATTATCTTGTTACGAACAGATACCTCATCATCATTTTGTCTCTCACAGTATGAGATGAGCCAGTGGCACAAAAACGTAAACGCATTGTGATTTTGTTCTTCCTATTTTTATTTTGGTGGTTTTTAGAGAAAAAAAAATGTTTCAGTATGTATCAGTTGGTTGTAGTTCCTAAAGAGAAGATATACTGGCATGCAATTCTACAAAGACCATTTTTACTTGCATTTGGCAATGTTCAAGTTAATTTATATCAGCTCTTTTGAGATTATCAGCAAATTTCCTGCTTGGTTGATTAACAAAAATGTAATTTACTGAAAGCTTGACAAAATGTGAATAATACACATTTTCTGTTTTCATTTATATTGTTAATTTTTAGTTAATATTGTATAAATATTTTATATAACTGTGCATAAATGTTTATTTTAGTTCAGTAAATAGTTTTATGTTATTATTATAAGTATTATAATTTTATTGAATTTTGATTGGGGTGTATGTTAATATTTTATATATGTTGATTGGGCCTACAGGTAGACCTGGACATAAGATACAAAAAAATATTTAACTTGTAAATATGGGTGAAATAATGTTCAATCTTCATTTAGCGTAACAGATATATTTATGTAAAAAAATGAAACGACACTCTTATTCTGACATGTACTTATTAAAATATACAAAAGAAAAAGTGATCACACTAAATTGTATTATATTTTAAATGATTAAAAACAATCATTTAAATGGGTAAAACCTAGTGGTTTGAAGGATAGTGGCAAAGACTGATAAAGATTTAAAATTACAGTTTAATATTAGTTTTGAGGTCTTGTGTATATATATATCTATATATATAGAATATATAATATCTAAAATAAATTAAAAAAATACAGAAATACATAAAAATACATAACCAAAAAACAAACAAACAAACATTGGGCAACTAATTTCAGCTAGCTCCTTAAACCCAGGCATGTGGTCTGTGGATCTGCTCCATGTGTGTCTGTAACCTCTAGGGTGAAATCCCTCCGCCCCTTTGTCAGCGTTCAGCCTGGTTAACTGTCTGGTATAGGAAGTCATTTGCAGGGAGGAGTCATTTTTGGCATGGGACAGACTGCGATTTCTCTCTCCAGTGGCACTGGTAATTACACATCCATCCCTCACACTCCCTCCTGACTCCAGCCCTAGAGAGGGGCAGGCTTCCCTTTCAACTCTGCTTGCCGTACCTCCTCTGTCTTCAAACTGTGAGACTTTAATTTGAATGCCTGACAATTATCACCCTGATGAAGTGATACATAGATCAGACAAGAAGAGCCCCCCCCGTGGGATTCTGACAGCCATGGATCTTTACTGCGCATTTGTGGGCCGGATGTGTAGAAATGGATGTTTGGCTGTAGATGGATATGTGCTTGTTAACTGGTTCTCAATTGGTGGATCGTGACGAGAATGGCTCCCAGGTCTGTTTTATTAGAGTTGCAGACAATAGGACTACGCAATATGTTATAGGATTGGGAATATGTGTGGACTGAGAATAAGATTTAGATTGTAGTGTAGAGTGTATTCCGTCACACTGTGAAGAAACCTGGGTTGTTGTTCTGCACACATTGCATCCCTGTTTTAATGATCTGAATAAATATAATCATCATAATGGGTTTAAATGATTAACCTGACTTATTTGAATAGATAATAGTTGACTTTTCTTCTCTATTAGTCTGCTGTGCATTTTGTGGCAGTACTTAAGTGTCTCTAATACCAGGACATGAAAGTGCACATTTGAAAGACTTAACAATATTCATTTTAATGACTGATTTTTATTGTATATGGACAGTTATCATATATATATATATATATAATGTAGATGAATCTCATGTAAACAGGTGCAGGTCATATACCACCCCAAAACCAATCAAAATAAAAATTACATAAGTACATACAAAATAAATAAAAAATGTACGTTCTCATAGATTCTCAATTGGACTAAGAATACAACATTGTAGTTTATCATGAAAAATATAATTTAGTATTTTTTCTTTTGATTTTGAATTAAAATATCTATATAATGTTTGGTCAGATAGATTTAACCATATAATATTTTTGGAAATTTTTATTCATTATAAAAGTAGGAGATGGTCCATTAACCAAAAATTAAAATATAAATAATAATAATAAACGGGAGAAACCATAAGTTTTAGGCTATACAGTTAAAAAAAACAAACATTGCCTCATTACCCTCAGTGGATCTTAAGCAGAATGTACAAATGAAATCATACGAAATCACCCACCAAAGCGCTGAATCAGTTATGAATTGCCATGAGAGTGTGTCATTGTTAATGACGTGGAACCACTGTTTACAGGACCTCTCTCTTCCTTTGGATTGCATGGGATGTTAGTGTGTTCTAGTATGTTGTAGTATGTTCATACTGTACATTAGATACTGTGCTCTGAGCACTGCTTGTTCTGAAAGACTGGAGCATCACGTGGCACCATGGCAACCGCTTCAGACTGCGCTCTTTCTGAGGGCAAACTCCTGTGTCTGGTAGCCTATCGTGCACTTCTTTGGCACAGTCCATTGAAAGGGTGAGGTAAAAAAAGACAATACTTCAAGGGATAGTTCACCCAAAAATGAAAATGTGATGTTTATCTGCTTACCCCCAGGGCATCCAAGATGTAGGTGACTTTGTTTCTTCAGTAGAACACAAACGAAGATTTTTAACTCAAACCGTTGCAGTTTGTCAGTCTTATAATGTAAGTGAATGGGAATCATGGCTTTGAGAGTTAAAAAAAACATACACAAACAAAACCGAATTAAACCCTGTGGCTTGTGACGATACATCGATGTGTAAAGACACGAAACGATCGGTCTGTGCAAGAAACTGTACAGTATTTATATAGTTTTTTACCTCTGATTCACTGCAGTGCCCGAACTGTCCTGAGCGCGTTCGCATCTTCTTCTTCATGCTTTACGGCAGATCGCAAACCTATCTCTCAAATGGACCATGACACTCCTAACTGAGATTGTAGATAAAGTGTCAATGGTCCACTTGAGAGATAGGTGACGGTAATGCACTGCGATCCGCCGTAAAGCAAGAAGAAGAAGACGACATGTCACACACGGGCTGTCGAGGGCGCGCTCAGGACAGTTCAGACATTGCAGTGCATTAGAGGTAAAAAAAATATATATAAATACTGTTCAGTTTCTTGCACAGACCGAATTTTTGGTCTTTACACTTCATGTATCGTCCGAGGCGGCCAGGGTTTAATTGGTTTGTTTGTTTAGGCTTTTTTTTTAACTCTCAAACCAGGGATTACCATCCACTTTCATTTATGATGACAGCTGCAACGGTTTGAGTAAAAACTCGTTTGTGGTTCTACTGAAGAACAAGTCACCTACATCGCCTGGGGGTAAGTTTGCTGCGTACATGGTGTTGCAGCAGGCACAATGAGATACGCAGCGCCTGAAATGGCTAACTTCTGTAACATAACCAACGTGATCTCACCTGCTTGTGATGGGGGACTATTTTCGGCGCTGAGTACAACTATCATTGCGACTGCGAAACATGGTACGGCAGCAAAGTTCCTTGATTTTTATGGCGGAATGAGAGTATAGTTCCTAGCCATATCGGCCTAGAAAATCGCAACTTTTCATTTTCCGTCGGTCTTAGTACACGATGTAACTACAGAAGAGTCAAGTTTTAAATGGGGAAAATATCGAAACTCTTTGGTCATTTTTGAGCGAGATGCTAATGGTCTAATCAGATTCAATGATCTATGCTAAGCTACAGCTAAAAGTGCTACCGCCAGACCCGGAGATCGGCTGAATGGATTCGAAAACGGTAAAACTCTACTGTTTAACTCTAGGGGAGTTGGAAAATGAGGCTAGTTTCAAAAATAGTGGAGTGTTTCTTTTAAATGTTATATTTTTTTATTCTGAGGTGGAAATGGAAATGCACTTCCATTTAACAGTGCACAAAAGCTTTTTTCTTACTCTTTCCCTTCTCTTTATTCTTATGCCCTTTTTCTTTTTTTTTGGCCTTTCTAGGTATGAAATTAATTTCCTTCTCACTCAACCTCTCCAAGCCCTCTTATTTTTCATCACTTGTCACCTAGAGACCATTTTCTGCTTTTCTGGTTGGACTGTTATTTTCCTTTCAAGATGCATGTATCCAGCAAAGCTTTAATCCCATAAATGTTTTTTATTTCATTGTATATAATTGTTCAGGCTTTTAAATTAGAGTAAAAATGCTAATTAATGTGAAATTACACCTCACGCAAACCACATGATGAAGCACACTGCTCAAATGCTCACATATGCTGTGAACAGACCAAACCTGATCTGACTGGACGCTGCCTGTGCGAATGAGTCACCAAGA
The DNA here is from genome assembly GCA_018155175.1 of Sinocyclocheilus anophthalmus. Lineage (NCBI taxonomy): Eukaryota > Metazoa > Chordata > Actinopteri > Cypriniformes > Cyprinidae > Sinocyclocheilus > Sinocyclocheilus anophthalmus. Next base: position 353,344 of record JADLZN010003190.1, read on the forward strand.
AGATGAAACCCGGTTGAGCGTGCAATCTAGGTTTGAGTGGTGACACCAGAGCAGGGTTGTGCATCCGCCCTCAGGGCTTCTGAATAAATGAGGAAATGACATCTTCATGATGCTCGTGCATTGAACAGAAGCTTTAATGAGAGGTCTCGCACCCGTTACTTCCCCTTCAGCGCACGTATACAAATGTGCCCACACACAAACATGGCCGCCCCACCCAGGGCCAGCGGACACTCGCTTTGGAATCAGCGACAGCTGGGACTGTATTTAACTAATTCAACCAGTCTTCCCTGAAGCAAGCATGCTAATAAATCTCTCTTTCTCAGGAATCGGGGGCGAGGGAAAGCTCTGGTGGAGGATGAAGACAGCACAGATGGAATGGAGACTGCAGAAACAGGAAGCACACAGGAGACAGGTAACTGCAGCCTTGTCTATCTTTCACCCTGGCTTGCTTTGCCTCTCTTTTCTTCTCTCCTCCCCCACATATACCCTCTTTAAATGTATTTTCCCACTGCTCTGGGTTTTCTGTGTCAGTCTTTTCTTTTCAGCCGTCACATCCCCCTTCCTCAAGAGTCAGAGAGCGAGGCCGCCTCTCCTCTGAGGCAGTTCCACTGATAAACAAAATCACAATGTGGAGCCCAGAATTGATTTTCTTTCCCAGCTGCGCAGTCAATCTAACTCAAACCTCGGCCGGCCGAGGAGGAGCTTTCGAGAGGCTCGGCCGTCCACACTCCTTGAGCAGGATTGATGAGATTTTCGCCCGTCTCCACATGGCTCCGCTCTCTAGCTCTAATTGAAAGGATTTGACTCCAGCCACAGCCTTTCTGTTCTGGAGTCAGCCCAGCACCTCTCAAAGCATGTGATTGAGATTCGCAGCAGCCGGTGAAAGCTAATGCCCGCTGAAAGCCTTTTAAAATCCCATCTTCCTCTCATTTTCTCTGCCCTTTTGCCTGCTCGTGGCTCGTGGCCTTCTGTTGACGGTATGATGTACGTTCTGGTTCACAAGCAGATTAATTACTTGTTTTGGTTACAGTTGAGTTTATATTATTTAGATTTAGAGGGGTTTTTAAATTAGTGGTATTTTGTGAAGCCATCAGTATTATTGTTTTTCATTCTTACTCCTAACTCTTAAGTGTTGTCACCTCACTAGTGCAGCAAAGTTTTTTTTTTTTAGTGGACATGAATGTCATTTAAAAAATGTTGGGTTGTTTAGAAGAGATGTGCTGTTCTTTTGTCATCATTATGAAAGCATTCAAATTAAACAGACATTATTATCTACAAGAAAAAAATATTAATTTATTTAAATGACAATAAGTTATATATTTTCAAATTAGGCTAACACTCAAGGGGTTGGTGAGATTTTCAAATGATTTTGAAAGAAGTCTCTTCTGCTCACCAAAGCTGCATATATCTGATCAAAAAATACAGTAAAAACAATAATATTATAAAATATTATTACAATTCAAAATAAATGTTTTCTATTTGAATATATTTAAAATGTAATTTATTTCTGTGATGCAAAGCTGAATTTTCAGCATCATTACTCCAGTCTTCAGTGTCACATGATCTTCAGAAATCATTCTAATATGCTGATTTAATAATAAATATTTCTTATTATTGTTATCTATTTTTGCTTGAAAACAGTTCTTATTCTCATGTAAAAACAGGTGTGGGCTGAATAATTTTAGGAGAGCTATGATAAAAAAAAAAAATGTAATTGAAGAACAAAAAAATTGATTTGAAATAGAAATATTTTGTAGCATTATACATGTATATACATACTGCCCCTTTTGATCAATTTAATGCATCCTTGCTGGATAAAAGTATTAATTTATTAAAAAAATAAATCATACTGACCCTAAACTTTGAACTGCGTTGTATATAACAGAGTAAAAATAGTAATGCAAAACATCTAGAAATATAAAAAAAGAAAAAAAATGTCATGTTAGGGACTTTAATCTGGGAATTATTTTTGATTTGATGTGGCAACCAGAAAAAAATGTCTTGTTACTGGAAAAGCTACGCAAAATGCATCATCCGGCGGACTTTTGACAGCTTCATGGCTTTAGTTAAAACTACAGCTTTTACTTCTGCATTTCGGTATCACCAACCCACTGACAGTCGGATCAAGCCCAGTGTGTGTTGAAGTATCCCTAGCTTTTAGCAAAATTTAATGCCACAGACCTTTTCTCTCTGTTTTTCAGTCACGTAGCACAAATTAAAAATAAATAATTGTCTTTCTGCTGCATGGACAGCCAAGTTTTATCAAAATCCCATCTTGCCAGTGGTGAATTACACCTTCAAGTGTCACTACTTTTAGTTAACTAACTCCCCAATGCTGCAGGAACCCACAACATTTAGCATCATGAATGCAAATTTATTTTGCTTTCTGTCTTGTCTAAAACCTGAAGTAGTAACATTGGAAGAATACAATCTGCTTTTGTATTTATTTGCAATATAGGCCATTACTCATTGTTGAATTAGTTTAAACTGTCATAGTAGTTTCTGCATTGGTTCTGTGAAGCCTGCATGGAGCTGTAATAACAAGGTGAATTGTCCTGATACTACAGGAGAGCTGGCATTGCCTTTGAATATCAAGGCACTTTCTCCTTGGAGGCTGGAACACCCCCCCGCAGTCAATAATATGAGCTGGCATCATTAAAGGTGCTGTCAGTAACTGCTTAGCCTCCTGAACCCCTGAAATAACCTCTGAGTCAAGGTCACCACTGAAGTAAATGGCACCATAATTATAAAAGACCCTTCAGTACCCAGAACTACTCGGGATTGAAAAAAAAGCTGCTTCTTGGAGGAAGCTGTCAGCCTTTTCATTCTTTTTCCCAAGTGCTGTTCTAACTACATTTTTACTTTTTCTAAAGAAAATGTGAGTGATGTTTGCCTGTGCGAAACCCATTGCCTCAATGCTGGAGTGTTGCAAATGGTTGCCAGGGCATTGCTTTTCAGTTGCTCAAGGTTTTCTGAGTGTTTGAGCTTGTTTCTAGGGTGTTTTTTTTCTTAGGGGGTTTGTAGAGTGTTTTACAAATTGCTGTTTAGATGCTAACATTTAGCACATTGCAGTGTTTGTAGCATATTGCTATTCATATGCTATGGTATTCTTCATTTGCATAGTGTCTAGTAGGTACTATATTTGTTTTGAAACCTCACAACTTTTGAAACTTCCTTTGCAAAGTATATATACAGTAATACTATAGATAGTATGGATGAAATTCATATCCACCATTTTGTCATTGTCACTTGACCTACCAGTTTAACTTCACAGCCATTCACAAATCCTCTCTTGTGGCCTCACACGATAGTAAAGTGAGTGTTTTAAAAGTGTGACTTAAAAAAAAAAAAAAAAAAAAATATTTTTTGAAGTGTGACATGAAATGGGCCAAGTGTAGGTGACCATACTCTTGGACATTGGCTTGCATTAACCCACCAAAGTGCACACACACAGCAGTGAACACACACACACCGTGAACACACACCCGGAGCAGTGGGCAGCCATTTAGTGCTGCGGCGCCCGGGGAGCAGCTGGGGGTTCGGTGTCTTGCTCAAGGGCACCTCAGTCATGGTATTGAAGGTGGGAGAGAGCGCTGTACATTCACTCCCTCCACCTACAATCCCTGCCAGTACGAGACTCGAACCCGCAATGAATAGCATGTTGCTATTCATTTTGTAGCATGTTCTGAGTGTTTGTATGTTCTTGCCGTCTCTAGGGTGTTCTGAGTGTTTCTAGCAAATTGCTGTTAGATGCTAACTAGTTTTTTTTTTTAACCTTGCTGTTAGTTCTATTAGGGCGTGCGATATTGGAAAAAAAATGCGATGCGCGATACCTTGTTAAAAAGTGCGATATTCGATATGATATTGCTTAAAGTGTGAAAAATGTATTTAAATTATATTTTAAAATATTTTAAAATGAAAATTACATAACCAACTTTTCAAATTTTTTCTTGGAAAATAAAGAATCACTATAACTTCTGAAAGTTACCAGCAGTGTTTTAGCATTACTTAATAAGTAATGTCACAAATCAGAAAATGTAGTTTTAACATCAGTGTGAATGACAAAAAAAATGAATGACACTAATTTTATATAATTGTAACATTGCTTTCCATACACTTTAAGTACTTATTCATATACCACATCATAAACTATAGTCTGAGAAAGTTCAAACAAGATTAAAGGCAAGTGAACAGTCAGTAAAAAAAAAAAAAAAAAAAGGGGGGAAAAAAAGAACCATAACAATTACAGATTAGATAAAATATAAACTAGGAGTATTCACGGTACAGAAATTAAAATTAAGTGAAAAAACACTGCATTGTGTTCACCGCATGGAAATCATTAATCAGCTTGTATAGCCGTGTTGTTTGATTAACATTAGTGTATATTCAGCAGAACGTATTTTTAGGCTGCTGTCCCTTTAAATCCGACTCCACGGATCCAGATAATGATACACATCCGATTTCTTTCACAGCTGTTCTCATTCACTTAAAACATAATTGACTGCGTTTTTGAGACTGACTCGTCGAGAGGGTACTATGATATGAGTTCCGTGTGTATGTGTCTGTTCAAAAAGAGGGAGGCAGAGGCGAAAGACGAATCAATCGCTGTCTACGCCATTGAAACGCGTCTCTGTGGTTTGATGTGTGGTGTTGTGCGACACTTTGCCGGTGTGCGGCAGAACGGAAGATATGCTGTGCGAGATGCGGCTTGTGCGTGTTCTTCAGGTGTGTGTCAGACAGCAAGACGAGATGGCAAATAGTTGTTTTCTGCAACTTATTGCACTGAACTCTTTTTAACGTCAAGCAATTCTCTGCTATATGCATCGAACTAAAACTTTGACCTTTTGCAACGTTTTGATTTAAGTAGCCTATTATATAAATGATTCAAATATCGCACGCCGTTGCGATATGCATATCACGATATTTACACTTACAATATTTTAATAATTTCGATATATCGTGCAGCCCTGTTGCTATGGTGTCTGAGTGCTTTCGGCTGCTTTAGTCAGTTTATGCATGTCCGACGGTGTTTACGCCCATCAGACAAATCTGGCTGGTGTTAAGTGCTGGTTAACATGCTGTTCAGATAGTATTTCTCAATGTTTTAGGCATGTTATACTAGGGTTTCGGGGGTGAGTGTTTTAGCAGTGCTATTCAGTTATAGGATGGAAGGTTTTGGCACACTTTACTGTTTCAGGGTGCTATGAGTGTTTGTAGCAAACTGATATCGATTTAGGGCTGAACAATTTTGGAAGAAAAAATATTAATGGCGATTTTTTTTTTTTTTCCAATCTTGTGATTGCGATGTAATATGCACTCTTTTAAAGCCTTTATGTTCTGTAGTACTGACCAACACAAGATTAGATATATTAAAATGACATGTTCTTTCTGTCGGCCAGGCCTATGGTTGACGATGAACTTAGGTGATGCATGAATTGATATGCAGACATTTTACTGTAAAACTACAGTCACAGTATATTGATAATTGTGAACTTCCAACATTGTAAGCAGGTAATATTAGACAACATAAGCACGGAATATAGCCTGGTTGTAAAACTTAAATAGAAAGTAAGTAATCAAATCAAACAAACTAAAGTAGATTGGCGCAATGATAAAAACAATCTGTGCTTTACCACACTGACTTAGGAATCAGGAGTCACGGTAATAAAAAGTATTAAAACATGGGACTGCATAGAAACACTGTCGGTAAAGGGTAAATAGGAGATCTGGAAATGCTAATTTAGCTGAGCATGAAAAGCGAACGTCCCCCCCTGCAATCGCCGTCCAAAGCCACGACCCCTGAACGCATTTACGCTCACAGACCAGAAGACCAGAGACAACATTACTACAATAGGCTACATCAGCGGTTCCCAATTCAAGCCCATGTTCCGAAGTGAAGTAAACATCAAAATAATGGATTCCCTGCCAGGAGTTAGGGACAATGAACCCATTTGTAGGGATCTATCGATCGGAACACAGTCAGCCGTAGCCATTCTAAACGAGCCGGCTGCGAGACTGGAGGAACAGCGGGGGCCACAATGTGTCTTCACGGTGAGAAATCTTTAAAATACTACAATACGAGAAGAAGATCGGGTTGTTGATGTTGCCGCCATCCGCGCTGTCTGCAACGTGCGCGAACGCGCTGCCGACGATCTAGTCTGCGCGAACCGGGTGCGAAGAGGTTATGCTTAACATACGTGACAGAGGTAGGAAAGGCATATTAAAACGCATCTGAGAGTGTTTTGATGTGGTCGAACATTCTTGCTTGCCTTCCACGATATAAAATACAGACAATACATTTAGACCACTTAACTTAGTGACTGCTATCGGGATGTGAAGAGACTTTCAACCAGCATAACAAAAAAAATGTTTCTGAAGACAATCACATATTGCACCTTTAACTTCAGACCATGTGATGGGTCTCAAACTTTTTTTGGTTGCGCCAAATAATTTCACTAAACATTATGAAAAATTTATGCTTTTTTAATTTAAAAAACCTATAGGGGAAAAAACACCTGCATCACTTGAAACATTGAAAAATAGCATAGAGAGAATAAACAGTATTATTATTATTATTATTCTCTGTATTATATTATTAATTAGTGGGTTTCATGCTGTCCGCTAAAGCATAGGACACATACAGGCTTTCCTCCTCACCAGCGAAATGAAACACTGTGCGGCAAAATACAGTGGAACCATTATAATCTCCCCCCGTGATGCTGTCTACACTGGATGCGATGCGACACGACAAAACTCAACATTAAACTGATGCCTTGTTCTATTTATGATGTATTGATACAAAGCTTAAATGATTTGCAGCGGTCGCTTTGTAGGTCCGGTAGAGTGCTTTGTGGCGCGTTGTGAAACTGTTAGCGTGCGGTGTGACACGCCGTGAGAGTTGAAGCAAGAGCAGATATGTCGTAATATGTTCTGCATTAGCTTTTGAAGACCAGCACCGCCTGGTAGTCTGCAGGTCGAAGTCTTCAGTAATGAAATGCACCGTAACTGGTACTGCTGCGTATCAATGTGCCGTTTTGAAGTACGTTCATTATATACGCTTAGCTGTTTCCGCGTGTAGCGTGCCAGGGTTGCCAGGTTTTCACAACAAAACCCACCCAATTGGTACTCAAAACTAGCCCAATCGCGTTTCGAGGGGGCTCCACCGGTAAAAAAAAACGTGTTCCAGGGGATAAAATACACATTTTGGAGGGGTTCCCCAAACCTCGGACTTGGCAAAACTGTTTAGCATTGAGACTTATGTTCCTCGGAAAGAATGCTTAGAGGCTTTCAGATTGAAGCAGCGCTGCTCAGACCGATCGGTGATCGATCATCAAAGTACTGTGAGAGCATAAGAGAGGAAGGACGTTCCTTATGCGTACTCTCGCCCATACGTGATGTCAACACGATCGATCTTCAAGCGAAACAACTATTTACCATTGATGTGACAAAACACCCCCCCCCCCCCCCCCCCCCCCCCCCCCCCCTTCCCCCCCCCCCCCTCTCAACATGTCACGTAGGGAGGCGAGGTATATAGCAGCCTCTGCGATTGAAAAATCGCGTTTTTTCATATCGCGATATTATCGCAAATGCAATTAATAGTTCGGCCCTAATTCTGATGCTAACGTAATGTTTTTAGCACATTGCTGTTGTATTCTAAATGTTTAGCGTGTGGCTATTCCGCTTGCAGGGTTTCTAAATGTTTAAGCATGTTCTTACGGTTTCTAGAGTGTTTAGCATATCGCTATTCAGACGCTAAGGTATTTTTGGTAGTATGTTTTTAGCGCATTTGTGTTTCATTTCTTTAGAGTATTCGTAGTGTTTTAGCATGGCACTATTAGCATATATTTTTATTTTAGCATGTTCTTACTGTTTCTCGGGTGTTCTGAGTGTGTTTGGCATATTGCTATTCAGATGCTAAAGTATTCTTGGTCAGTTTTTCAGCATGTTGCTGAGGTGTTCTGTGTGTTTTAGCATGTTGTTATTCAGTTTATAAGCTTTTCTGAGTGTTTAGTATGTTCTTACCCAGATAGCACAGGTACATCTGCAAGATGTCTGTTAAAGATCACTTCATCTGGAAAGCATTGGCTGTGTACATGTATAAATATGAGATAGACATCTCTAAGATTTATTTTAAGATATTAAAAACATCTAAGCTATCTGGCACTCTGATAGGAAATGTCCTACAGTCATTTTGAAGATTAGCAAGCACTCTAAAAATATACATCTTGCAGATGTACTGCATACGTCAAATATACGACTCCATGATACGTGTGCTATTAGGGTAACATTTCTAGGCTTTTCTGAGGGTTTATTTAGCACATTGATTTTTAGTTGCGAAGGTGTTCTCAGTGTTTTAGCATGTTCTTACTTGGGTTTCTAGGATGTGAGTGTTTTAGCATGGTGCTATTTAGAGAGCACGACTATCCGCCAGGGATACGGAATATGGACGATTCCTCATGTTCGGCCCGGATCAGTGACTGGGCTCGTTCAGCTTCAATTCTTCGATTCGAGCGATTTTTGTTACCAGCGGCACAGCAAAAACGTCAGTGTTAAACACGGTCAGTTTTGGGACGTTAAATAGTTGAGAAAGAGAACACATTGTGTAACAGTATATTGGAGTCCGTGGATAAACTCTTAAAGGGACAGCAGTCCAATATTCCTACTGCTGTCTGTCATATTAATCAAAGAACAAAAGACAAAAAAAAAAATAACTTTCTGCTCTTGACTGAATACGTTTTATAACTTTAACGGTTAGCATTAATCTGTATTTAATTTTTACAATAAAGACTACAGAAATTAAAGTAATCAAAATTAAAATAACACTGGATGTGTTATTTTAAATTTGATTACTTTAATTTCTGTAGTATTTCTTACCTGAATAAAACTTACTTACCTGAAAAACTTAGTTTCATAGCTCATTGCATTTATTTGTGCTGTTGTTTGCCTTTTTTTTTTTGTTCTTATTTTATTACTGACTTTTACTTGTTTTTTTATGAAAATAAAACTTTGCGTTGAAGAAATGTAGATTTTTGTTTGTATATGCTGTCCATTATAAAAAAAATTGGAATCTGCAAAAATCTGTATCGGCAGATCACACTAACAAAAATCGGAAATTGGAATGGGCAAAGAAAATTGCAATCGGTGCATCTCTAGTGCTATTCCTTTTGTAAGGAAAGTGTTTTTAGCATGTTCTTACTGTTTCTAAGGTGTCCTGTGTGTTTAGCATATTGCTATTCAGCTATTTAGTCGGCTTGCTGCGATAGACGGTGTTTTCAGTCGTACCAGTGTTAAGCCGCAACACCGGTTACATCACTCGCCCCACCGCGGCACTGACCCCCACCGTCATTTAGATTTTTTATACTAACAAAAATAATTTAGTTCAGTAAAAGAAAAGACACTTTTTAAAACAAAAAACCGCCTCAAGCAGGTGCCGAACCGGGCCTGCGGAACGACGTGCACAACGGAGCAGGAGATCAGTTTTATCTATCCGTGAGGAGCTGTGAGTCAAGCACATGACAAGAGCAGGAGAGAAAGACAGACGATGAGAAGCTTGTTAGAAAGGATATGCAACGGCGCATGTGTGGCAATATTAGATTTGGAAAAGTTTTTTAAACATTCGTTCCATTATTTGGTTCAACAGTTGATGATTACTTTATTAAACTTGTGTAGTTATTTTATTTTATTTTACATAAATGGTATATGCCGGGACTCCAAGCTTTCTTATTGTTTGCTAATTAAAACGTGCTATGTTTCTTTTTATTGGTTGCCACAGGTTTGCGGATTTCAGTTTTATTATACCTATTACAACTTTGTGTAGTAAAAGTAATGTGTTCTTAGTAGGCATTACATGGTGCATTTTTATCGTTTTGTTGTTAAAAGTTATGAGTTGACGGTGTTGGGATTGAAGAATCGACGCCGATTGCCGCAATTTTGAAAAGGGAAAGTAAAACACACAAGGACATTTTCAGCTATTTGAAAGCAAAGAAATACGAGGAAAAACATGGATAAACTCAAACGAACACTGCTTGTCGCCGAATTGCGGCAATCAATTGACTGATATTGAAAGTAAATGCGCACGCACTTTGACAAGCCAATTGAAAGTGAAGAAAAGAGGGAAATCAACCGAAACTAACACCCACCCACACCAACGGGTTACGGATTACCGGTTGTACACGTTCGATAAACGGCTGGGAAAAAGTTACCTAACCGTCACAATCCTGCTATTTAGACAACCTAGTATTAATTAACATACGTTTATTAGCACAGCTGTTAGTTTCTAAGGTGTCTGAAGGTTTAGCATGTGTATTCAGGGGGGGGTTTTTATAGGCGTTCTGGTGCGTTTAGACGTTCTTAACCAGTTTTAAGCTGTTCTGTGTGGCCGAGAGGTGCAAAGCAAATCACAATTCTGAAAGCAAAATAACAAATTACAAACACAAATTCAAGTCTAAAAAACTAAATAACAATTTAGAAAGCACAACAACAATTCAGAAAAAAATTTAACAAGTCAGAAAACACAATGACAAAATCGAAAACAAAATAACAAGTCAGAAAAAACAACGACAAATCAGACAAACCAGAAGAGGTAGGTATAGTTTGAGGACAGCGCATTCGGTTGGATACTCACGTATTGGACGAGACATTCTGTAATAAAAAATACGGAGTGTATATTTATATTTAGTTAAAAGTGGCTGTAATACATCAGGTCCGGTGGCGCAGATGGATAAGCGCTAGTCGTTAGCACTTTGATGTGATCGACCCGGGTTCGATCCCACCTTCTGCCAAACTTTTTTTTCTCCCTTTTCAAATCCCGTATCACATCGTAAAGGCATTTATTCTCAATAAAAATTAAGGAAATAATCAAAAAAGTTGAAAATAAAGTATCGGGTAGGGTTAGGTTTAGGGTAGGTGTAGGGAGGGCTTATATTGTCCCAATAAGGTGGCATCCATTTAATAATTAAAATTATAATTTACACTCAAAACATTATGACTGCATACTGTTTTACAATGTACTACAATACTGAAGTGCAGATAGTTGCCACTATTTGCAACAAGTAGTATAAATAGCAGAAAATCCTACTATTTAACAGTGTAAACACGGTATTTGCACTTGTGTAAATAGCATATTTCTAAACATCTGCTATTTTTCTTAGTGTAACTAGCATCTATGCGAATAGAGATTGGGGGGGAAAAAAAAAGTGGGAAAGAGGAGAAAAAAAAAGGTTGGCAAAAGGGGGATCGAACCTGTGTCGAGCGTAAAAAGCAAGGGAAATCGCTATCCATCCAACCCACGACTCTGCTTTTCTTCGGCTGGTTCTTCCCTGTATACGTTGATTGACAGTTGTCTCGTCCAGTCAGCGGTGAGTAACCAATGGCGCGGTCTCAAACTATACCTACCTTTTCCGGTTAGTCTGATTTGTCGTTGTGTTTTCTGACTTGTAATTTGTTTTCGAATTTGTCATTGTATTTTCTAACTTGTTATAATGTTTTCTGAATTGTTGTGGTGCGTTTGCATTGTTATTTTGTTTTTTAGACTTGCATTTGCGTTTGTAATTTATTTTATTTTTTTCAGAATTGTGATTTGCTTTGCACTTAGTTCGACTGTTTGTGAGCGTTTTTCAGAGAGCTAAGGAATTGGAGTGTGTTGTTTTTTTTGTAGCAGTGCTGTTTAGTTGCTAAGGTGTTCGTAGAGTTATGCAATTCGTACTGTGCTAGGGTGTTTTACATTTTGCGGTTAAGTGTCACGTAAGGTATTCTTACTGTGTAGTGTGTCGCTATCCGTTTTATAGGTGTTGAAGAGTCCCCCTTCATGCTCTGTGATATTTTACAGTCTCTTTCTACGCTATGGGGTCTATGGGATTTTTGAACCCATTTTATCATCCACAAAGTGAAAATTAATTGATTGCTTAGACAAGTAATGGCACATCTCTTCCAAACCCTGCACATTGAGGGAAATCAAGTCACCGTCTTGGTACAAACATTAGGGATTAGGCCTACTGGTTGAATTTAATACAAGCTTCTGCTTTGGCTCAAATCACTCACCCTATCACCATAAGCAATGCTAATGCTGATGCTTTCATCGACAAGCACCAGTAACCAGTTTTCTTTGCAGACTGACCCTAATTTGTAGTGTCTGTTGTAGTTCCATTGAAGCTCTTTCCGAGTAGACTGCAGCGGATGAGGTGAATACAGGAGGTGGTTGACTGCAGCTGTGGTTTCAATGCGGTTTATTTTAGACCACAACTAGATCTCGACTCACTAGGCGTTCTTAGTCACAGATGACACTCACCGCTAATTGCCCACATTGTGTACGTTCTGAAGCAACGGTTTTCCCAATTTTTCTCTTATTAACACACGGCACATGTGCTCTGCATATTTCCACCTAAATCAAATGGGATACATGTTTGCGATCGAAAAGGGAAACCAAAGATCCTGGCTCTTTCTTCACTTTTGTTTTGCAGGCTGCTGTTGACATTGTACAAATCCAGCTGTTGTTCACATGTCATCATTTGGGATCTTTAAAAACGAAACATACTGGCCTGAAACTGAAAGGCTGGTTCACTGGAAACAATTAGCACTGTTCAGAATAAACAAACATTTCATGGATGAAAATTCATTTGAGGCAAAGGTACGCAGTCAGACGACATTCAGGCTTGTCTGTCTCATTAGCCGAGGCTGTGACTTTCATTTTGAGGGGTTTCAACACTTACTCTGACATGCAAATCTCACCTTTTGGTTCAAAGAACAAGTCGTCTTTTTGATAAATGCATCATCTGTGTGTTTACTCCACAATGAAAATACACATTAGTTGGACCAGCCTGAAAAATACAGTTTTTTTGGGGTGTAATTTGAGCTAAAGAAGCTACAATTTTGAAGATTTCTGCCTTTCCTTATTCATGTAGACAGCAGCTCTACTTGTATGCCTGTTACTTATGGAAGAATAAGAGGGCCACTTAAAAATAAAATGGGGAAATGAATACATACTCAAATTTCATATGGACAAATATATATATTTAAACTGTTTAATGATGTTGTTAAATGGAACCATACAATTATGCAGTAATAAATCACATAGAAAATGGACATGAATAGACATCTTTAAAACTAATTATATTTGAAATGTTAGTTAAATGTCACAATGTGCTTTTTAATGCAATTGTTATGCAGTTTAAATGTTGCATTAAAATGGTTTATTGGTTTGTTACATTTCACTACGTTTTTCAACAAGAATTAAATAAATAGACCCACTTTATGTGTCTTAAGTGTCTTTCACCCTGACCCTTAACCACCCCTTAAAGGGATGTCACCCAAAAGCCAGGATTAGGTCTTAGTTTAATTAGGACATCTAAGTAGCTTAAACGTGCCTTAGAAAAAAAAAACATTACTGGCGTGCATCTTGAGACAAAACAAAGGCACTGATGTATTTTAAGATATGTCAGTGCAAGTTGCTTTCAGTTAAGACAGCTCAAACATTTATTTTAGTCTGGAACTAGGCATACAAGCAATAAACAAACAGTGCTTTCAGTATTTAAGAGTATTTGAACATTTTCCTTTCAAGAGCCGTTTCAAATGCTGTCAGCATTTGAAATTGACATAACACATAAGGAGCGCAGCAGTGTTGCCAACTTAGCAATTTTTCTTGCTAATTTAGCAACTTTTTAGACTACCCTAGCAACTTTTTATTCCAAAAGCACCTAGCAACAAATTTAACTATTTTTAAAAATGTATTTGGCAGCTTTTAGCAACTTCTGATAAGTGACTCAAACGATAAAAAGACACACATTTTCCATCTAAATTAGACAAAAAGAGGAAACAAAAGATGCCTAGCAGTGCACGCATCACGTGAATGAAGTTAACTGCTATTTGCAATTGTTCAATAATAATACTAATAATAAGCCAATGTGATAATGAATAATTGTTCATTTGATACACGTGTTAGTAGCCTGTGCCTGCGATTGTTGATCCGTTGTACACTGTAAGGAAAAATGTAAATCTTTCAGGACATATCACTAAAATCCATCATCCATTGTAACCTGGTAACCCGAAAACACATGCGTAATTAAAATAAAGGTAAAAAAAACCATTAGGAAAATTCCTTCATATTAACAGTAGATTGTGCACTATTTATTTGACAGACTTTTCTTAGAGTGTAGCATACTAAATAACTACTAATACACTGCTTAAAGCAGATTAGTGCCGAAATTGTGTAGAATTACTGTTTTTACTTTACAGCTATAAAAACCCTTAAATGAAATCATTAAAAAATGTGTTACGTTTTCATAAGTTCAATGTATTAAAAAAGTTATGTTTATTTAGATAGATCATGCATATTATTTACAAACCAATCTAATGACATATATCAAATAATTGTTTTCTGAGATTTGGATGCTGTGACATTTGCCGTCGTTGATTACGCAATGAGGTCATTGCGCAATGACATCACAAGTCATTTAGCACACTTCTAGCAAACAATTCGACCTTCATTAGCAACTTCTCTGAAAACTAGGTGGAAACACTGCTGAGGAGGTGTTTAGTAGCGCATTTGTAGGAAAATACCCGGCGGGACGGAGACGACACATGCAAAGCATCAGCAACGCAGCGTTGCTCACAGCGCATCATGGATCAGCGAACGCTGCGCGAATGTCCAATTCACTTCAACCTTCGAACTTTATCAAAGCTGAGTGTGGAGGGGCGAGTGGGTGGGAGATGAAGAGAGCGAGAGCAATGGAAGCGCAGGATGAGTTCTAAAGCAACATTGCAGCGCCATCTCGCATCTGTGGTTAAAAACTAAGCTCAGAATCAATCCAGAATCGTTTGAGAATCTTTTCTCCCATCTTGTTGTTATAGTGACTAACACAATATTAGATAGATTAAAAATAAGTGTGCTTATGTAGGCAGGATAGCGTAGTGTTGCCAAAGTTGATGCTCCTAACGCCCGACTGCTTACTCTACGCTTATGTCACGTGACGAGACTGGAATCGGCAGCACTGCGCGGTTATTTTTAATTAAAAAAAATCGAAATTTTCATATCGCGATATTATCGAAAATGCGATTAATCGTTCAGCCCTACTTGTGTTGTTCTCATGCCGTATGCCTTTCTTTTTTTCAAACCACAAAAAAAAAGTTACATGCGTACATGTTCATATAATGACGGTGTATGGCAATCAGCGTCAAGCATTTAAAAACAAAGAAAAAGTGGCACCGATAGCCTCGTGGGCAGTGTGTTAACATATAGCGCTGTTGCGATTCAGTGTCCCAAGTTCGAATTGAAAATCAAGTTTTTGTTGTTTATTGTCTATGTGGTGTTTTTAATTTGCTTTTAGACAACCCATGTGCCAATCCATTAATCAACACCATTGCAGAGTATTTTCTCCTTAAAACTGTAGTCTCCCAAATGCAGTCCCAGAAATGAGGTTTGAAACAGCCCTCGGTTTGCTATGTCACAAAATTCAATAACCAATCACGTCAAGGGATAGATTCCTGTCATTAGCATATCCCTCTCTCCATTTATACAAACACTGCGCGCATAGAGATCATAGCATAGAGTCTGCATGCTAAATATACCAATTACCAACACAAAACCAAAAATAAAATAAAGCAAAAATCCATGAAGCCGTGGTTTAACATGAATTTAGAATCGCTAACTTTAATAATAACCCACGGCAACCGTGGAAAAGTAGCCCGGAGTCAGACCCACCTCTCCCGCATCGGCGTCTGCACGTCACTCGCGTATGCTCGCGGGTGCGAATTAAGATTCACCAAAAACGGCTGCATTCGAGTCTTCAAGGCATTTTAGGACACAATATTGTCAAGTAAGTAACTTTAATGAATGTTATAGTATTCACTGTAGTTGTCCGCTAGTGAAAACATAGTTTTATCAGTCATTATCGGGATCAGGCGGCCCTGGTGGTGGATGTTGGAGGCGGGGGTAATTCGGATATTCATAGACCCGCGCATAGTGAAGGGGGCAAGGGTGTAGACAGAAGAGTTACATTCAAGCTATTTTAAGGCCTAAAAAAATGTTTTTAACAAGAAAAAACATTTAAATATGTAATTTTGATGTTCAAAATGAGTTTTAAGTGATACAATTTCACTAAAGGGGACTTAAACAAAAAAAGATTGCATAAAGTATAACAGAGTGGTCCATGCGAATTGCCGATATTCAAGGTTCTGTGGTTGGTGAAAAAAAGAACAAAAGGTAACACTTATAAACCTGGCGTGGTCTTGTGCCCGATGCCCATTCATGAGACTCTATTAGCGCAGCAGTTCACTCCGACCCACCCAGGAAAAGCACACAAGTTGTGAAAAATCAAGATGAATAAAAAAGCGACACAAAACAACGCCTAGAAATCCACCCAAAAAGTTTCTGTGTCATTTCTCAGTTGGAGATTCAGGGAAAAGAACGGACAGTTGAAGAAACAAGTGTGACCAAGCTCAACAGATAGGTCTTCATAAGAAGAAAGTACATGGTGCATTATGTTGCTGTTTCGCTTCATCTGATTTTACAAATTCGTTTTTTTTTTTTTTTTTTTTCTGTGCTTTCCTGGGTGAGTCGAAGTGAACTCTCATGCCTCATGAACGTGCAGTCGTGCACAGAGACCAACAGCCAACGTCAAGATATTCATTAAATAATAATTGTTTTTCACCAAACCCTATCGTACACCTGCAGAACACTTGGAATATACGGCACGTGTCTCATGGGACCACTCTGTGATACTTTTGTGTCTTTTTTAAAAGCTTGATGCTGATCACCATACACTGCCAGTATATGGATGAGCACGCATGGGACATTTAAAAAAAAATCTCCATTTGTGGTCTGAAAAAGAAAGAGAGCCATACAGCATCAGAATGACACAAGGGTGAGTAAATGACAATTTAATTTACATTTTTTAGGTGAACTGACCCTAACCTTACCCGTATCCCACCTTAATAGCAGCAAAAGTGTTTTGCAGTTCAACATGAACACAATAAGTACACTGTACCTATAAAATACATGCATATAAAGTACATAGTTAAAGACATCTAATGTAAAGTGGGACCATAAATGTGTCTTTTAGATTAGTACTTTTTTGCTTGCATTTTTTTTTATCAATAAATTGATCTTTTATTTTTATTTTGAAATGGTTTTCAGTCTGAGAACGTCTGGCTGCTGAATGATCTAAAAGACTTTAAACTTGCTCCAACTCAGAGTATCTGAAAGCAATTAACGATCCACGTTCTTTGATGCTGTTTGTGTTTGAGAACTCACTGATGTGCAAAAGAAATCATGTTTGTTTTTAACAGCATTTTTTCCCCCCCCTCAATGTAGATATAATGGGCCACATTCAAAAAATTCTAAAATATTTTAAAATTACACTCATTTTACACTATCACTGTAGTGTATAAATTCATCTTTATTAAGTAGGTGAATACAGTTGGTGAAACACTAATGAATTTAAGGTTTAATCTCATCAGTTTTGTCTAAAATGTCTGTTGGTGCAGCTGTAATTAACAAGGATGTATGTCTCCTTCTGTGTCTCTCGTCAGTCACTAAAGGGGAGCAGGAGGAGACGGCGGGCGCCTCTGCCGTGGCAGTTTCAGCAGAGGGGGAGGAAGAGGAGCAGTTGTCATCCCCTCTTCCTGCGAGCCCTGAGACGGGGGCGGCACAAACATCATCAGCCTCTGGAGAAGCTAAAAGCAGGTCAGAGCAGCATCCTCTCGCCAGGCTGAGTCACCGCTGGCGTGGGAAGTGTGCGCATGCGGACGTGTGTGTGTGTTAGTGTGAACATTTGTGAATGGCTTCGTGTTTTAAGCCTTTTTGACTGAATTGAGCCTTTCTACCAAAATCTCAAAATGGAAGGTCAAATGATGAATGCCCATTAGCACACGTGTGCTGAAGTATGTCTTGCTGCATGTGCATGTGTTGCTGTTGGCTACCGTTCTCTCTTAACGTGGGGGATGGGCACTTGTTCAGCTTACTAAAAGAGCATTCTGGGTAAAGACGACTGCAGTGCAGGAACCCAAGAAGAAGCGCTGGTGTGGCACAGCCCTTCAGCTCAGAGAGTTCACTGTATTTCCATGCACACAAAGAGCAGTAATGTGCAACTGCAGGTTGCATCCTGTGTGCAGCATGCAAATTTTCTGTTTACATTCCCCAAATGTGCAGTATAGACACTGCGCTGAGTACTGTATCTCACAATGCAATGTACTCAATTTATAGTGTGACATATGACACAGAAATAATGAGGATTTGTGACATTATTGGCTATGGGGGAAAATGTTAAAAATCGCATGTTTCTTCTGTGTTGTTCATTGTTCAGAATAGAATAGTAACTTACTGCTATTAGTAGTATACACTCTATTCAGTAAATATACAAATAGTGGTATGTTGACCACTTTTTTTTGCATATTAAATGAAACCGTAGGCATTGTGTACAGTAAATATTTCAAACAGAAGTATGCTACATTGTGTTTGCATCAGGGTTATTATAGTTAACTAAAAATAATACATTTTTTTTTTATTACATTTTTTTAAAATAATTTGCGCTCCTTGATATAATAAACTAATTAATAAACTGAAAAGGACAATGACATAAAAATACAAAAACTTAGACGTATTTTATTAAGTAAACTTAGTTAGATAAGGTATGTGATCTAAAACTGAAATAAAATTTTTATTCATTTTTAAAAAAAATAATAAAATAGGTCATAAACATCCCTAACTTAATCAAAATTCTAAATTAAAAATAAATAAATAAATAATCAAAATGAATTAATAAAAAAGTACATAGTATCTCAACGATATTGACAATGACTATAACTAATAAACAGCTTCACATGACCACACATGCATGTCAAGCTTTTAGGTTATAAACACGGGTGCAATTACAAATTTACTCTAAATTTAGCCTATATATATATCAGTCTAGAGAACAATATATACTATAATATATAGTTAGATATATATAGATATAGTTACAGTATTAAATTAACTTGTAAATATAAAAGAGATATAGAATATATTTCATATAGATATGTATATGTGATTTCCAATTTTTTATTTGACATTTTTGCCAAAGTGTGTGGGTGTATATGTATACAAAATAGAAATATATATACAAAAGTATATAATCATACAGCAGTGAGTGGTGTACAGTTATCATCTTGAAATTATCTTGATTTTTTTTTTCTGAAAATATGTACAAACTGTTGGCATAAATAATGAGAAAAATAATAGAAAATATTCATAGCTTACATTTTAGCATTAGTCGCAAAACGTCACATTTTCTTTTATTAAAATTAAATAAATAAAAATATCATGCAGTATACAGTATAAGCTGCACATTATATAGCAGTGCACAGCCACTATTGCTAGTTAGAAATCTTTTTCTTGGGTTTGTCTCTGGGTTTGTAGATATGTTCATGCACCGTGTCTGTTTGTTTGTGCTCTCAGCTGAATGTGCCTCAATGTTGACGTTACACTACACATTTAAGGTTCCCCTGCCACACATGCACAAACACACATAAACACACAAACCCCTGTCCAAACAGTCAACTCACCACGGCCGCAGCTCTTCCAGGCTCCAGTCCATGAAAGGCTGTTAAGGGATCTTTAGGACGGACTGTAATGCCCGTGAGGGCTGTCGTTGTGGGGACCAGTTTTATATCGGATCAATATTTACTGTTTTCCTCCTTAAGCTATGATGACAACATAACACAACAGCCTCACTGATTTCGAGGATTCGTTGCAATGGTCAAAGAGTTTTTGCAAATACATTAAGTGATACTTTTTACACATTCATCACCAAAAGATTTGACGTAGCCACATTGCAACACGAAATAATGTTTGTCCAAAAATGGTTGTTTTTAAATTGAGGGAGTTTTTGTCTGTCATGAAGATCTGATGGCTATATTTGAAAGTTGTGAAGTAGGAGTTACGCATAATATTGCCGTTCACCATTGAATCAGTTGTGTCTAAATGTTGTGTAGCTGTATTTAAATAGGCTATGTTAGCGTGAAGCTGTCAATCTTATTTCAGTGAGGAGTGCTAGTATAATTGTTGAGAATTTTCCCATTTTCAGGGAGCGTGAAAATAAAAGACGCAGCATGTGTGAATTCTAACACTCCCACATACTTATTAGTAGTCTAAACTTTGGTTTCGCAACTTACGTGCTTCTCCTTTGAGTGTAGCAGTTAGAGAATTCCAAATAGCGTTTTTGCGCCTTTGAAGGAGGCGTCATTTGTCGAGCGTTCCAAATTAAAGTGAATCCCTTCACGAAGGGCCCTTCCTGAAGTCCGTTAGTGAGGGGTACATGCGTAAAATGCTGCATAATACACAGAAAACATAATTACAAAATGCATATATATTTGCAACATTTATTTTGTAAGAACATCTAATGGGATGGTGGACGCCGCGCGGCATTGTCCTGGTAACTTTCCAGGAGAAGGTAATGAGGAAATAACGTTTCATTGCTCTCTTTGCCAAGTGTGTTCTTATGAGTTTGGAATGACATGAATGGTGAGTAATTGATGACCGAATTTGTGTTTTTGTGTACATTTAAAACAATTTATGAATAATTTATTGAATGGGCTCTGTTTGTGTGAATAACATTAAAAATAGTTGTCTGTGAAAAAAAAAATTTGACCATCAAGACCCACTGTAGTGTTTCTGTAACATTTTTTTTTAAATTGTTTAATTAAATAGTTTTCATTAAACATTGAGAATCATCACTCAATTCTTTTATTTTCTAAATTTGGTCCATACCAATCAGTGGTGTCAGTAAGCATTGATCATGTTGTGTGACTTTGGCATGCTGGGATTCAGATTGTCCTTTTAAGTCTGTCTCCGTCATTGACGGAATTTTCCGGCTTTCCGTGTTTTCACTGGTGTACGGTAGGAGGCGCTATTTCGCATCTTCTGAAAGAGTACTGAATCTCTGGATCAAAATACGGCAAAGAAGAAGCAGAAACAAGTGATCGTGTATATAAGCGGATGCATATGTAAAATAACGCGATCATCAAACATTATATAAATCAAAAGTATCGCATGTCCTCTTGGATTACTTCCACGGACTCTCTGCCTGGTGTTACCAAATTAAATGACGATCCAGGAAGTGGTTTTAGGACCGTGCAAGCTTTGGATGTGTTGATCTATTCCATCTTTATCATTCTGAATCTAATCAAGACATAGTCTTTTACAAAAACGTGATTTTCTCTCAGCTTTTTGTTCAAAATGTTGCTTTTTTCATGAAATGTACCCATATTCAAGTGTTGATTAAAAGTATTTTTTATTTTTTTATTAAAGGGGTCCTATTATGCTATTTTACAAAGTCTTGATTTTGTTTTGGGGGTGTACTAGAACATGCTCTCATGTTTGGTGGTTCGAAAAACACATTATTTTTCACATATTACAACACCTCTCTCCCCAGTCTGGCACAAACGACTCGATTAGTTCCGTCTTTGATGAAGGTCGACTTCCGAAAAACAAAATGTGTTGTGATTTGTTAGCTTTCCCAGTGCGTTGTGATTGGTGAAAAGCTTAGACGGTGTTTCAGTACTGCCACGCCCCCTTGCTCCGTCTTTCAACAAAAGCTTTTTCGCGAATCCGTCAGGCACTGTTCTCCCTCGTGTTGTGGAAGCTGTCCTCAGTACAATGCACAGCACACAATAGCAAATTGGGGTTATAATGCTCAGGAACAGAGTTAAAAAATAAATTGCAACCACTGTTTCCTGACATCATCCGCTTTCGGAAGCCCAAAGACGTTTGGGCACGGAGGTGAAAATAAAACAGCGTTTCAGGCGGTCGCGCACGGACGCGAAGCGCAGCGTCGCGCCACGTCTTTAAAATTCAAATACTTTATTTTCTGTGAGTGTAGGCACACCGGCGGCACCGTTTGGCGTCTGTCCGCGGAGCCCAGCTACGTCGTGTTGTACTTGTAAGAATAGTTCTACACATGCCGAAAATGTGAAGCTACAGCACAGCAGCTCTTCTTCTTCTTGGTTTTCTCTGATGCACTAACTCTGCAGCAGCACTTCTTCTTCATCGTCTCGTCTGATGCACTCACTCAACCAAGCGTTCTAACCACAACCTCGCCCCTCCCCACCCCCAACCATTCGAATTTCTGTAGGCGGGAATTATTTGTAATGATATTCCAATGAGCCGCTTTGTGATATCACAAAGCCCGGAAAACAAACGCTGTAGTCCAAACGAGCCGTTCGTTGTAGTTCTTGAAAAGGGATTTTTTTTTTAAAAAAAACGAAATATCTCCCTTTGGAGTGGACTTTGATATTTTGTAACTTTCTAGATCTTTTTTATGCCCAAACATACACACAACACACTGACTAAAATTAAAAAAGGGAAGAAGCATAATAGGACACCTTTAAAAGCAAAGGCTCTGTTCTTTGTCTTGATATGTTGCATGTTCAGATATTCATGCAAAAAAAATATTCTGGGTGCCATTAAACTTTTATGCAAACGCTCAAAAATGATAACGGTGGCTGGCAACTAAAAAAAAAAGACAACTCAAAAAATTAACTCTGGGAAGAGTTAATAAGCCCCACCCAAAAATATTTCTGACCAACAGTTTCCATCCCGTATTTTCCCTCACAAGCTTGTGCTCTTTTCTAATGTAAGTCTTTGGAGCATCTGTGCATTTGTATGTTTTTAATTACAATTTTATGGAAATCAACCATAATATGATCAAATGTTGTTGGCGGTCTCTTATAATAGCGATACAAGATACCCAGAAAGGAACAGTTTTTATTTTAATTTTTAATTTTTTTTAAGTTTTAAATCTATTTGAAAGAAATGCATAGTGTGATTAAACAATGTGTCAGGCATTATTCCAAAATGAACATGCAGATGTAAGGAAGCATTTTCTCCAAGTTTCAGTAAACAGCGGGAAGCGTTTGGATTGTTTCCTATATTGAGTTTTTAATCATGTTAGAGTGAAATTGAATAATTTCCTAAAAATGGTTTGCAATGTCACAATTCCATCCCAGCTAAAAATAATATCCATTCAATTTTACAACTTTTTGAACACGTTTTACTGAAAATGTTTGTTTTTTTCCAAAGGAATGTTCAGTAAAGCTTGTCTGAATTAGCAACACTAGCTGAGTAAATATTTTCCTGCCACACTTGTTTCTATCATACAAGTGTGAGCTGCTGTTATATAGCTCAAAATCTGCAAAGAGGTAATTAAATGAAAAGAATAATGTCAAAATGTATCATCCTTTACTGGAAAATGAAACAACGTTTTAAACACTACAGTGTATTGTGCACGTAATTTTTTTGATAGACATTGATATTGTAATATTAAAGTGACGTGGATTTAAGAACAGATGAATCATAAGGTAATAATTATTTATTTTTTAGGCATCAAGTTTTCAGTGAAGTGATTGATGCCCATGAGTGTGTTATGTTAATGTTTTTAGTTCTAATATTCCAATCGACAGCCAGCCTAAGTTTTTGATGGACTTGAACGTGATATGAGCGGTGAAATATGTTTGATTTTTGGGTAATTATAAAACGTGCTGGAGACGTTTTTGATGCATATATTTTTTATATGTTATACACTTTATTGTATTGCAAGTGTTGCAATTTTGGATCAGTAGATCTCTGAGGGTTAAAGGAACACTCTGGATTTACCCGAAACATTCCTTTAAACCATTAGAGAACTGTAATACGTGCCATCTTGTTTCATTGGCTAACCGCCTTCCTCTGGTCTCCTCACAGCGAACAGCTCTGTGCCTTCTGTTTCTGTGCTGGTCGAAGCCTGTTGGGCCAGGGGGATCTGAAGCCATTCAGGGTCACGCCCGGATACGACCCTCCACTGCCACAATCCTCCACAGAGGAGGGCCACGACCGTGACGATGAGACTGGGGCTGCCAGCCAATCAGGGAGGCACAGGGGCCCAGAGAGGTAAGCTGATTGGCTGAGGCGAGTGGAGCTGTCGTTTGATATCGGCTGTGATGTGTAGTGTAATGTTTCAATGAGCTCAGCTAAATGGGGCTTCTCTCACGACTGTTTTTTCTTCTCGGTCGGCCCCTGTGAAATAGATCGGATGGTATTAGCCATTGTTAGAGAGAGGAAAGTGTTACGTGCGTGTGTGTGTGTGTTTGCGCTCTCTGTGACTGTGTTTGTAAGGGCTCTTCTGAACGGTAGGCCTGTTACAGGCAGCAGGGCGCTGATATCTGATGTCACTGGTTGAATCACCCTCATCTGGATGAAATTTCAGGCAGAGACTGTTTGAATACGGATCATTCCAGTTGCACTCAGTGCTCTAGTATTTGTGTGTTTTTGCTTAATGTCCTGGAGACAGACTCGTGTGACGCAAACACAGGATTTGTCCTAAAGTTACCCTCTGCATTGTCTCAGCAAATGGCAATGCTTATTTGTCCCACACACTTTAATTTAAAGCATATTGTAGTGGTTCAGTGTCTTCTAAAGCTATGATATGATTGTAGTATGCTTCTGTTAGTATTGGTAGTATACTGCTCTTCACAAGTTTACGGTAGGATTTTAAATGCTTTTAAAGAATTGTCTCATGCTAACCAAAGATACATTTATTTGAGCAAAGTACAGTAAAACTTGTAATATTGTGAAATATTATTACAATTATATTAAAAACTATTTCTAAATAAATATTATATATTTTAAACTGTCATTTATTGCTGTGACGCCAAAAGCTGAATTACTCCAGTCTTTAGTGCCACACGATCCTTCAGAAATCATTATAATATGCTGATTTGATGCTCAACGCAAAACATTTATAATTATTATCAGTGTTGAAAACAGTTGAAAATCAATGATACATTTTTTTTCTGATTTTTATTAAAAAGGTCAACTAACAGGCATGTATTTTAAAAAAGAATTATTAAATAATTGAATGATTTTAAATAGTATAATCTTTATTATTATAATAATATAATCTTATTGTCACTTTTGGTCAAGTTAAGCATTATTGCTGATTAAAGTATTAATGTCTTTAAATAAATCCTACTGACACCAACCTTTTTGAATGCAGGTTTACCCTATGTTTTACGGTTTTTTCCCACCCGGTTTTTTTAATGGTTAAATTTAATTTTATTAATCAAAAAGCATGTATAATTAATTAAAATAATGAAACTTAAACAATTTAACATACAATTTATTAAAAGTTTAAAAAATATTAAGTTTAGGGCCCTATGAAATGTTTTATTTTTCCCAACCTTATGTTTTATTGTTACCAAATTCTGTTTTAGCATGTCTAATTATTTGAAAGCATAAAACAAGTTTCATTTATTCTTACAATAGCCTTATGATTTTTTGCTCAGAAATTCTGTGTTGTGTATTTACATTTTGTTTTAAGGCATAAAATATTCATTTAACCTATCTTTTAAGTAATGAAAATTAAACAAATTTAATTTTTTGGAAAATAAAGGTCATTTAATACTACAATTAAAACATTGAAGAAATATTATTCCTTAAAAATAAGGTTTTAATAAATTTAGTAGTAGTAGTAGCAGCCTGTTACATACATTCTACTCAACAACAGTAATATATTTCTGCCAATGCCCTCAAGTTAAACCGAACTTTTATTTTGACGGGTTGCCGTGAATACCATTACATTTCTGTGTGTATGACATGATGATAGTTTTACTCAGATGAAACGGTCAAATGCTCATGAAGTGACTCTCAGAGCAGTTCTGGAGATGTTCATGTATTATGTCTTCATTAGTGAGACGGCAGACGTTAATATCACCGGAAGCGTCACGAGCGTTTCAGTATGAGTATCCACAAACACGAATCTGCGCCATTATTAACCCAGGACACGCAGAATTTATTTCCACTCTGAACGTGTTGTGGCTTCATCTTTACAAATACTAGTGGGAGTGGGCTTACTTGGGTGTGTGTGTGTGTGTGTGTGCGGGTGGAACTCGCTGTGGTGATACCGGAGGCGCGCCCCACGTACGCTGCATGACATGCTCGGTCCCCCTACGTCATCCCTCTGGTCTTCGTTTGCTTACTGCCGCACGGTATCGACTGTCATCAGAAAGGTAATTTGTACCAAACCAAGTGTGTGTTTGTTGCGCGCGACACACCCCCATTCAACACTTGTGCGAACTGATAGATGCACTATAAGTCGACAGTACCAGGGGGCGGGAGATAGAGATGGGAGGATGAACCCGTTACGCGGTATGGGCGGGGGCCGCCCGACCCTAGACAAGGCAAAGAGATAATCAAGGACCGGGGGGTGAAACATACTGGAATGGGATGTAGAATGTAGAAGACATTACCTTTCTTTAGGTCATGTTACTGCTTGACTATGGTATACCTTGCATTTTTAATGGACTGTAGTAGATAGGGTGCACGATTATGACACCAAATCATACTGGTGATCTGCCCTTGAAATGACTTGCGATTCCCTCCCCAATACGATTCTACAAGTTACATGGAATGGGTTTATACCATTGTTTGGACCTGCACCTCGGAGATTGGCCTTCAGCTCAGTTTTGTATGTGCGGAAAGCGAGTTAAACCAATTTGCCCATGGCAAACCTCTGAACTGAAAACTCCTGTGTATGTGTAGTGGCTTTTCTCCAGCTTCCGCCTCCAATCTCACAATATTATATTTAACCACAAGTACAACCTAGTAATTGTTGTGCTATTCTATTTCCTTGTGCTAGTAAATCTCCAATAAATACATGGAAACCCTTCAGGGGTATATGATGTTTTTTACCATGCTCATTCTTTTGGGTATTTAGATGTCCCTGTGGATCACGAATCTTGTTGAGCCACCGCTGAAGGAGCTGTTCACCCAAAAGACCATTATTTTCCAAACCTTGTCACCACATGTAACTCTCCCCAGAACCACATGCCCCTTTCCGGTCGTTTGGCTCTATGCCCCGTCGGCTCTCAATCGCTCGTTTTCTACATAGACTATCTCTTCGCCCTCTTCCCCTCTCAACTCACGGCCTTCCGATCAGGAGCTAGTGGCCTCTGTTGTTTGGCGCAAGACAACGCGGAAATTCATCAGTGATGGTGACTTTGGTTTCTGTTTTTTTTCGAACACCGCAAGCATCGTTTCGGGAAATGTATACGCCCCTATACATGACACATCCAGCTCATATTTTGAAAATGAATGTATAAGGACCGCGTTATTGACTGAATGTGGATATGTGTTTGCAGAACAATAGCCCCGGTTTTAGATGACTGATATATAGCGGGTCGTGAACCATGTCCCTCTCTCTCTCTACTCTCTCCCTCTCTCTCTCACTCACTCACTCAGACACACTCATCCACTCACCACTCACTCACTCCTCCCACAACAACAACACACACACACCACGAGCGCAAAACTCTGCATGGTGGAACAGTCAAGTAGCAAAACTTTACATAATACACAAAAAGACACAGTTAGCTGATTCAAGATAGCGCAAATGTGCATAGGCCCACACCAGTCAGAGGACCTCCTGCTCCTAGGTTTTTCACGAAACTGTCGTCCATAAAATTCATTGCTGTTCTGGTGTAAGTAATCTTAAAGATGCCTAAATGCATCTACTTCCGGAAGACCAAATAAAGTGCTTTTGCGTTCGCCTAGAAACACACAGAGTCTCCCTGACATGACTGCATCAACACTAACTGCGGTTACTAAAACCACCCCTTCTTTCTTTGCGTGCACATTTGGACACATTATGCAAATATTCCCACATAGTGAGGAAGATATGTGGGGGCATGTTAGAACGATCTGTTTTAGGGGGGCGTGGCAGAGTCTTAACTTTGCTAAAGAATATCTCTTTGGTTTTGAGAATTTAGTCTTTGCAACTTCAGGAATCTTATCTATTCACAATCAGCTTGTAACACTCCAAAGAGAAAAGGAAAACTTGAAATCGCACAATGACCCATTTAAGATAACATGTAGAAAGAAAAAAACGCATCTTAAGCAAACAGAATAACAAGTAGACTTTGAACGATTAATTGCCGCTTTGAACGATTACTTAATTGTGGCATCCATAATTGTAATCGCGATAGAAATTCGATTAATTGTGCAGCCCTACTGTAAGCTATATTTTGTATAAAGGGGATATTGAATGGGTGGGTTTCGATATACAGTGGGTACGGAAAGTATTTCAGACCCCCTTAAATTTTTCACTCATATTGCAGCCATTTGCTAAAATCATATAAGTTAATTTTTTTTTCCTCATTAATGTATACACAGCACCCCATAT
Organism: Sinocyclocheilus anophthalmus; assembly: GCA_018155175.1. Taxonomy (NCBI): domain Eukaryota; kingdom Metazoa; phylum Chordata; class Actinopteri; order Cypriniformes; family Cyprinidae; genus Sinocyclocheilus; species Sinocyclocheilus anophthalmus. The sequence goes on from JADLZN010003190.1 coordinate 381,528, forward strand.
TGATAGAAAAACACAGAATTGTTGACGTTTTTTCAGATTTATTAAAAAAGAAAAGCTGAAATATCACACGGTCCTAAGTATTCAGACCCTTTGCTTGTGACACTCATATATTTAACTCAGGTACTGTCCATTTCTTCTGATATCCTTGAGATGGTTCTACACCTTCAATTGAGTCCAGCTGTGTTTGATTATACATATTGGACTTGATTAGGAAAGCCACACACCTGTCTATATAAGACCTTACAGCTCACCGTGCATGTCAGAGCAAATGAGAATCAGAGGTCAAGGAACTGCCTGAAAGAGTCAGAGACAGGACATTGGTGGCAAGGCAACAGATCTGGCCAATGGTTACAAAAACTCTGCGCACTTAAGGTTTCCTAAGCGCACAGTGCCTCCATAATCCTAAATGGGAAGACGTTGGGACGACCCGAACCCCTTCCTAGAGCTGGCGTCCGGCCAAACTGAGCTAACGGGGAAGAAGAGCCTTGGTGAGAGAGTAAAGAAGAACCCAAAGATCACTGTGGCTGAGCTGCCAGAGATGCAGTCGGGAGATGGGAGAAAGTTGTAGAAGTCAACCATCACTGCAGCCCTCCAACAGTCGGGGCTTTATGGCAGAGTGGCCAGACGGAAGCCTCTCCTCAGTGCAAGACACATGAAAGGCCCGCATGGAGGACTCAAGATGGTGAGAAATAAGATTCTTGGTCTGAGGAGACCAAGATAGACTTTTTGCCTTTAATTCTAGAGCGGTAGGTGTGGAGAAAAACCAGGCAATGACTCATCATCGCCAATTACAGTCCCAACAGTGAAGCATGGTGGTGGTGGCAGCATCATGCTGTGGGTTGTTTTTCAGCTGCAGGGACAGGATGACTGTTTGCAATCGAGGGAAAGATGAATGTGGCCTAGTACAGGGATATCCTGGACGAAAACTTTTCCAGAGTGCTCAGGACCTCAGATTGGGCTGAAGGTTTACCTTCCAACAAGTCAATGACCCTAAGCACACAGCTAAAACAACGAAGGAGTGGCTTCACAACAACTCTGTGACTGTCTTGAATGGCCCAGCCAGAGCCCTGAAATTAAACCCAATTGAGCATCTCTGGAGAAACCTAAAAATGGCTGACCACCAACGTTTACCATCCAACCTGACAGAACTGGAGAGGATCTGCAAGGAGGAAGGGCAGAGTATCCCCAAATCCAGGTGTTAAAAACTTGTTTCATCTTTCCCAAAAAGACTCATGGCTACAGCAGTTAGATCAAAAGGGTGCTTCTACTAAATACTGAGCAAAGGTTCTGAAGACTTAGGACAATGTGATATTTCAGTTTTTCTTTTTTAATAAATGTCAACAATTCTGTGTTTTTTTTTGTCAATATGGGGTGCTGTGTGTACGTTTAATGAGGAAAAAAAATTAACTTAATGATTTTAGCAAAAATGCTGAAATATAACAAAGAGTGAAAAATTTAGGGGGTCTGAATACTTTCATTACCCCACGGTAGAGATCCATGGATGGGCAACGGGCACAAAAAAATTATATCTCAGATTTGTAGATTGAAATGCCAATAACAGGTATAGATCTCAGTATTCGTGTACATTTTCGATTTGGAGATGTAAGAATATTATATACTATATATCTAGATTCATTAAAGTCTGTGAAGTCTTAGCAGAGAATCGCATACTAGGCCTGTCGCGATAATTAAATAACTGTCTAATCACAATTATGTGATCTAACCGTGGTTGTCTGAAATTAGTATTGTGCTTATATGGAACAAGGAGAGTCATCCACCACAAGAACCGGAGAGCACCAGTTTGATTTTCATGGCACTGGACAAAGACTAAGCTCTGAAGACATTCCATAGCTTAATGTGAGGGATGGAATTGTATTTACAGTGATAAGATTTAAGGTTTACCGAAACTCATCTACTTTCTGCTGCAGCGGTCAGTTATTCTCGCTCAGCATTCAACAGCACTCACGTTAAGTTATGACCAGTCAGCACGAGTAAAACTCCTCTCCAGATTAGTCCATTATAATACTGATGTGTAGATAAAGGTTCTGGGATTCGCATACAAATGACATCTGCTGGAGTCATGACTCATTTCTGGGAGCGTGCGGAAACCGCAGAAGGAATCACGGGAATCCAGTCATAAAAACGGAATTCACAGTTAAACGCGGAATGTCAGGGAATTTGTCCAATTTTGAATGAATTAATCAAAAGTAGGTAATTACACTTAAATCAAATCACGATATGGACTAGTATCTGTAAATATTAAGCTGCAAAAGTCAATTTAAATATGAATCCCGCATGTTCTACGTGTCTCTGTGTGAATGAATGGCGCAGACACGCGGTTTCATTTACCACACACACTGAAGCACGCGTGACACTCGCGGTGATTTCAGCGTCTGCAGTCTCACTAAATGAGGACGTAAACACATGAACAACATCCCCAGAACTGCTCTGAGAGTCACTTCTGGATTTGACCATTTGATCTGAGTCAAAACTAGCGTCATATCACGTACACCAGAACTGTAAAGGATTCACGGCAAACCAGTTACAAAATAAAAGTCCAGGTTGATTTGAAGACAGTGTGCATATTACTATTTTTCAGTGAAAAGTACATGGCCCTACTACAACAACAACCACAACTCATACTACTACTAAGTCTACTCCTACTCTACTACTAACTTAACTAATACTACTAAAATTAAACAAACTTATTTTTTTAGGACAATCACACATTTCTCCATGTTTACGTTTAATAGTAAATCCCCTTGTTGCCAAAAAATAAAGTTTGCTTACTAATTTTCAATAATTGAAACGGATAATGAAATAAAATGTTTTATGCCTTCGTTTGATAACCAGAAAAATGTAAATACATAAAAAAAAAAAACTCATTAGGCTACTGTAGCAAAAAAATGAAATAAAATTAAGTTGTTTTATGCATCAAAGAATTAGACATGCTTAAAACACAGAATTTGGTTAACACAATAAAAAAAAATATGGTGAGAAAAAAAATAAAAAAGTTTATAGGGCCCTAAACTTTTGGTTGTTAAACTTTTAATAAATTGATGTGAAAATGTATAAGTTTCATGATTTCAATTAATTAGACATGCTTTTTTATTAATAAAATTTAATTTAACCATTAAAAAGGAGCAAGAAAAATTTAAACGGAATTTGGAAAGAACTAAAACGAATTTAGGTGGGGCGGGGGGGGGGATCAAGGGCCCTACTTTCTTTTCTCTTTTGGCGCTTTTCCCACTGCATAGGCTACGGCAAGTTTACGGTCAGACTGGTTCACTTGGGGTTTCCACTGGGTACACTACATGGTGACCTGTCTTTTTCCTAGTACAACTCTCGGTTTGGGTTCCAAGTGCACGTAACGTTACCAAAACGGGAGTGTAAACTATGCTGATCCGGATTGGCCGGAGGAGAATCGTCAATACCTGCATCACGATACACCCTCGCAGACCAACACAATCACAACAGAACTGCTAGATTTAAATCAGCACAGCCGGAAGGATCGAATGCAACTGTTTTGAACGAGCGCACCTTTTTTAACAACCAAAAAATGGCTGTTTCGTGGTCCGTTGAGGAAGTACAGACGTTCCTCTCGTTGATAGCAGAGGAGCGGATCCAGCGAGAGCTTGATGGGGCGACGCGGAATGAAAAGTTTTTCAGGAGTCACGGCAGTAGAGGCAGTGCAACTATAACGACATGTGAATAATCACGCCCACTCTAAAGCGGTACTGAACTGCAGTGGAAACGCAAACCGAGCCGAGTCGTACCACGCAGTAGAAAAGCTCCATTTGTTTGTACGTGTGGAGTGCATGTTGCTTCAAGTGCAACATTTTGCACCCTGGATGTGCATAAGAGCTTTGTGCTGCTCTGTTTGAAGCGTTTCACAATATCAAAATTTTGCACACACAAAGATTGTTAGAAGCCTTTCTTTTTCTCATGATTTCTATCTTATTTTCATGAATGTATTTTGTAAGAATACAAATAGTTAACAGAATAAACATGTTTAAATTGTATAATGTGCACCAAAGATTTGTTTTTGCTGCTAAATTAGTCAGCTAGTTTAATTTCATAGCTTATATATTTTTATTCAAATGTAGTTTTTCTCTTTAATGAGGAAGTGAGTATTTAGTGGGTTGTGTTTAACAAAGGGTTTAAAAAAAAGTGACCATTAGTTCCACAAACACAGTATTGATATTCTGTTTGGATATCAAATTGGATTATGCACTTTTCCCGCAGCAGCTCACTCTGTGCCCTCTGCTATTATTCAGATGCGCTTGAATCAAACTACTGTATATCAATATAAACGGTGTTGCTATACAGAAGGATCAAATTGAAGAAAAGTTTTTTTTTTCAAGGCACTTTGTGATTTTTCCTACTTCATACATTAAAAAAAAGTGCAAAAATTTGATTTCCTGATGATTTGATATTTTTCATGTGTTTTCTAATTCAAAATAAAAGCAAAAAAAAAACTAGAAATGAAACACTAATAAGCCAATAAGTGCTGCTCTGCTGCTGTCTACTGGTTACAGTGGTAATTTGGTCTTTTTTAATTTTACATAAGTGTTTGTTGACCACAAAGTATATTTTGGTCATCCCATTAAAAATAAAATTTAAACGGGATCATTTTAGAGCTTTAAAGTGCTGGAAATAGTTGTGTGAAAGTCATTGAAAAGTGCTTGAATTTCTCTCTCAAAAGGTTGTACAATCCCTGAAATGAATAATGTAATAACATCCCACTATTTCTGCCACAACACCATGTTTATAGTTAGTGTTACTACTTCTGGTTTTCTGGCGGACGTCAGCGCTGTTTGATCTGTTGAGAATTCTCTGCAGAATTTGAATGCTTCTCACAAGATCTCGCAGCTGCCTTATTCATTCTGCGGCGAATTCAAATGCTTCTTACTGGATCTCTGTGCAGCAACAGTGTGGTGAGATCAACACTGGTTCCCGAGTAAACCTGTTCTGAGCTCAGACCAGTTTGTTTGTGCTGCGCTCAATTATTGGTCCGAGCTCCGCAGCTCAGACCCGAGTGCGAGCAAAGAAGGTAGTATGTGTGGCTAGGTTGTATGGACGAGGCACACAGTGGTCGCGACCATGTGACAGCCACAAAAATTTAGTTAGTCAGCAAGGAAAAAAGCAGGGAACAAAAAATGCTGGGGATGCACAATCGTCGACGAGATCCTGCAAGGCTTTAGCGGATAGATATAGTAATGTAGAATGATAAATCACTGATTGGAGACCGAGTGTAGTAGTATCCAGTGTCGACGCAAAGTGTGTTGAACACGCACATGGACTGGTGGATGTTTGCTTTGGCAATAATGCTGGCTGTCAGAGCACGACAACACCGCGAGATGTGGATTGTACGTTGGGCAGAACACGGTGATCGGCGCTAAGACCATAATCAAAGGGACCTCTCCCTGACTCTATCTCGCACAGGGCCTAATTTGTCTTGGGTCTCTTGGAAGCCATCAGCCATCTCCAGGGCCTCAAGTGTGAAGTAATGTGCTGCCAGTCTGATGGTTGGCGGTTCTGCCAGCCCTGCTGAGCGTTGTCATCTGTGGGTCTGCACTATCAAGCAGCAGGGTCTGATTGGGAGGTAGTGAGGAAGTTGATGGTGGGAAAAAAGAAGAAGGAATTTGGTCATTTACAGAGCATGACAGAAAATTAAGTTGGGGTTTATGATGTTTACTGATTACAAAGTACCTGTTGGCAGTGCTCCCACAGGTTGTAAAATATGGTTGTGTGGTAGCCAGGTGGGAACATCTTCTAGTACCACGGCACAACACAAAACGTCTACTAAATGTGACAAAAAAACACAAAAAATGTGTGATTTTTAACAAATATTTTATTTATTGAAATGATCATTTTAATTAATAGGCTCATTTAATTACATACTCCTATTATGCATTGTAAATTATGGCAAAATTATGCAGCATTACTGATACTACAGTAGCGTTGGTATTATGTACACTTATGTACAACTCTTTCAAGATTATCTTACAGAATTCTGGCACAGTAGTTTGTGAGTTATTTTATCCCTAATCTTCAAGAGAGCCTTTCAGAATAGGAGATGGACTAAAAATTAACTCACAAAACTTACTGCCAGATTCTGGAAGATAAATTCTTGAAAGAGTGGTACATAAGGATGTAGAGCTGGTCCTTCAAGAGTCAATCTCAACTTATCTGTCTATAAAGCCTATAAAAAAATCAATCTTCATGTATTTCACAACACTTTAAGGGATAGTTCACCCAGAATTTAAAATTCTGTCATTAATTACTCACCCTCATGTCGTTCCAAACCTGTAAGACCTCCGTTCATCTTCGGAACACAAATTAAGATATTTTTGATGAATTCTGAGAGCTCTCTGATCCTCCCATAGACAGCAAGTCGCTGTAAGTAAGAGAATAAAAATAATAAAATCAAAAACGTTTCTCCAGATATACTTGGCGGCCCGACCAAGTAAAGTCTATGTGTGGGGAAACACTGGAGTGAATCTCACCTAACTGTCAGGAATATCACAGAGTTCACCACATAAACAAAAGAAAAGTGTGTTTTTCTTTAAGTCTATTTATTTCTTTATTTTATTCCATTATGACACAATTTTTTTGACCATTAACTGCATTTTTTTTTGTCCTCGGTTGTCGTAGCCTTTAACTTATTTTTTTTTAACTTATTAACTTACTTATATAAAGATTTTTTTCATTATGGCATTATTTTTATGACAGTTAACCACATATTTCTCTTAGATATTTGTATATTTGGGAAATATTTATTTACTTGTATTTTAAGACTTTCAAGCACAATTGCTTTTTTCTTTTAGTATTGGCCCTTGTTAAATATTTAATTGTTAATGCTCATTTTCCTTATTTTTACATTAAGATTACTTGTACTGTCATCTTAAACTACTGATTTTTTAAAAAGTTTTTAGTGTATAATTTTTATTTATTTAGACAAAATAGAATTTAATTGTAAAGCCGCTAATTTATCATCCGTACTGTAACACAAAAGTCATTATTTTTCATATTAAATATAATTATTACATTTCCACCATTGCATGGTAGCTATATAGGCTACTGTTGGTTTCCATGATTGAGTGTGTTGGCTAGTGTACATCATTTAATTGCTTTGTTAGATTATTAGAAAAAAAAAAAAAAAAAAAAAAAAAAAAAATAGCATGAAATGCACATGTTTGTATACAGTGGGGGCAAAAAGTATTTAGTCAGCCACCAATTGTGCAAGTTCCCCCACTTAAAAAGATGAGAGAGGCCTGTAATTTTCATCAAGGTTTCCTCAACTATGACAGAACCAATAGAAAAAAAAAATCCAGAAAATTCCCATTGTAGGATTTTAAAGAATAATTGGTAAGTTCCTCTGTAAAATAGTATTTGGTTCCCTACAAACAAGCAAGATTTCTGGCTCTCACAGACCTGTATCTTCTTCTTTAAGAGGCTCCTCTGTCCTCCATTGGTTACCTGTATTAATGGCATCTGTTTGAACGCGTTATCAGTATAAAAGACACCTGTCCACAACCTCAAACAGTCACAATCCAAACTCCACCATGGCCAAGACCAAAGAGATGTCAAAGGACATCAGAAACAAAATTGTAGACCTGCAGCAGGCTGTGAAGACTGAATCTGCAATAGGTTAGCAGTTTGGTGTGAAGAAATCAACTGTGGGACCAATTATTAGAAAATGGAAGACATACAAGACCACTGATAATCTCTCTCGATCTGGGGCTCTACGCAAGATCTCACCCCGTGGGGTCACAATGATCACAAGAACTGTGAGCAAAAATCCCAGAACCACACGGGGACCTAGTGAATGACCTGCAGAGTAACAAAGGCTACCATCAGTATCACACTGCGCTGCCAGGGACTCAAATCATGCAGTGCCAGACGTGTCTCCCTGCTTAAGCCAGTACATGTTCAGGCCCTTCTGAAGTTTGCTAGAGAGCATTTGGTGATCCAGAAGAGGATTGGGAGAATGTTATATGGTCAGATTAAACCAAAATAGAACTTTTTGGTAAAACTCAACTTGTCGTGTTTGGAGGAGAAAGAATGCTGAGTTGCATCCAAAGATCACCATACCTACTGTGAAGCATGGGGTGGAAACATCATGCTTTGGGGCAGTTTTTCTGCAAAGGGACCAGGACGAACTGATCCGTGTAAACGAAAGTATGAATGGGGCCATGTATCGTGAGATGTTGAGTGAAAACCTCCTTCCATCAGCAAGGGCATTGAAGATGAAACGTGGCTGGGTCTTTCAGCATGACAATGATCCCAAACACACCGCCCGGGCAACGAAGGAGTGGCTTCGTTAAGAAGCATTTCAAGGTCCTGGAGTGCCTAGCCAGTCTCCAGATCTCAACCCATAGAAAATCTTTGGAGGGAGTTGAAAATGTGTTGCCCAGTGACAGCCCCAAAATGTTACTGCTCTATAGGAGATCTGCATGGAGGAATGGGCCTAAATACCAGCAACAGTGTGTGAAAACTTGTGAAGACTTACAGAAAACGTTTGACCTCTGTCATTGCCAACAAAGGGTATATAACAAAGTATTGAGATAATTTTGTTATTGACCAAATACTTATTTTCCACTATAATTTGCAAATAAATTCTTTAAAAATACTACAATGTGATTTTCTGGATTTTTTTTTCTCATTTTGTCTCTCATAATTGAGGTATACCTATGATGAAAATTACAGGCCTCTCTCATCTTTTTAAGTGGGAGAACTTGCACAATTGTTGGCTGACTAAATACCTTTTTTCCCCACTGTATACCGTATGAGCGCTACTTGGTAAAATAATATGGCACATTGTTCTCAGAAATTATATTTCATATCATCCCCATCTATTGTCGTGGGATTACTCAGAATGTCAGTCGGCAGCACACACTGACCCCTCGTATATGTCAGCCGTCCCAGCAGGTGGATAGAGGAGGGGTGTAATGAGATGCGCCGTGATGTGATATACATTTTTGTCCCATGATGTATTTACGATGAGTCATTTCTGTGTAAGTGGTTAATCAATCAGCGCCAGCAGTTAAGAGAGCATGTACACATTCATCTCGGTCTGTATTTGCTCTGTAGAAATTAGGGCTGGGAAACATTTTAATTGAATTAAGTACTCGATATGTTCTTATTAATTAAGATCGAATCAACTGCACTTTCATATATATCATTATAATTAGTGAAAAAGCCTAAATGTAGATAATTTATAGACGAGCACAATTTATAGATAATTTACAGATGAATAATCATTGAATTGGCATCACAATTTTTTTTAAATTAAAATAAATGTACATGTTGCATTAAAAATGTATAAACCGTATTTATTTTATTTATTCATTTTGTTAATTTTACGTTTTTTTTAAACCAGGCAAGTCACAGCATGCTAAGAGTATATTAAGCTCTCGAAGAACTGAAAGGGAACATTTAGGAATACAAACATATGAAATAATTTAATATAAAGTAAATTTGGATCAGTGCTATTTTAGTATTGAGATACTATTATAGTTTTTTTTTATATTTTGTTTTATTTCAGTTAGCATATATTTTATTTGTTTATATATATAGAGAGAAAGAGATGAGTTTTATTTAACTAAAATAACCCAGGTGATTGTTACTTACCTAGACAAATAATTTTTTGGTGTTAGTAAAACTATTTGTAAATGAATCAATGAAATTTGTTGCAGAAATACAAATGACCAATTTCAGTGTTTTCAGAATCAGAATTGGCTTTATTCGCCAGGTGTGCGCAAACACACGAGGTGAGGTTTTTTTTAAGGTGCTCAGTGTATTAAATGATGCATGCGGCATTCATACAATAACAACACCACAGTACATACATACAGGTGCATTTCAATACATTAGAATGTCATGGAAAAGTTCATTTATTTCAGTAATTCAACTCAAATTGTGAAACGCTTGTATTAAATAAATTCAAATGCACACAGACTGAAGTAGTTTAAGTCGTTGGTTCTTTTAATTGATGATTTTGGCTCACATTTAACAAAAACCCAACAATTCACTATCTCAACAAATTAGAATACTTCTTAAGACGAATAAAAAAAAAAACATTTTTAGTGAATTGTTCCTTCTGGAATTATTGTTCATGTACTGTACATGTACTCAATACTTGGTAGGGGCTCCTTTTGCTTTAATTAGTGCCTCAATTCGGCGTGGCATTGAGGTGATCATTTGTGGAACTGCTGAGGTGGTATGGAAGCCCAGATTTCGTTGACAGTGGCCTTCAGCTCATCTGAATTTTTTTGGTCTCTTGTTTCTCATTTTTCCTCTTGACAATACCCCATAAATTTTTCTATGGGGTTCAGGTCTGGTGAGTTTTGCTGGCCAGTCAAGCACACCAACAACCATGGTCATTTAACCAACTTTTGGTGGCTTTTGGCAGTTGGGCAGGTGCAAATCCTGCTGGAAATGAAATCACATCTTCAAAAGCTGGTCGTAGAAGGCACATGAGTGCTCCAAATTTCTTGGTAAACTGGTGCAGTGACGTTGGTTTTCAAAAATCACAATGAACCAACACCAGCAGATGATTTTGCACCCCAAATCATCACAGACTGTGAAACTTAACACTGGACTTCAAGCAATTTTGGCTATGAGCTTCTCCACCCTTCCTCAGACTCTAGGACCTTGTTTCCAAATGAAATATAAAATTTGCTCTCATCTGAAAAGAGGACTTTAAACAACTGGGAAACAGTCCAGTTCTTCTTCTCCTTATCCCAGTTAAGACGCCTCTGACGTTGTCTGTAGTTCAGGAGTGGCTTAACAAGAGGAACTGTAGCCAAATTCCTTGACACGTCTGTGTGTGATGGCTTTTGATGCCTTGACCCCAGCCTCAGTCCATTCATTTTTGAAGTTCACTCAAATTCTTGAATCGTTTTTGTTTGACAATCCTCATAAGGCTGTGGTTCTTTTGGTTGGTTGTGCATCTTTTTCTTCAATACTTTTTCCTTCCACTCAACTTTCTGGATACAGCACTCTGTGAACAGTCAGCTTCTTTGGCAATGAATGTTTGTGGTTTACCCTCCCTGTGAAGGGTGTCCAATGATTGTCTTCTGGACATCTGTCAGATCATCATTTCCCCATGTTTGTGTAGCCTAGTGAACCCAACTGAGAGACCATTTTGAAGGCTCCAGAAACCTTTGCAGGTGTTTTGAGTTGATTAGCTGATTGGGATGTCATCATGTTCTATTTTGTTGAGATAGTGAATTGGTGGTTTTTGTTAAATGTGAGCCAAAATCAATTAAAAGAACCAAATACTTAAACTACATTAGTCTGTGTGCATTGAATTTATTTAATACACAGTTTCACAATTTGATTTGAATTACTGAAATAAATGAACTTTTTCCACGACATTCTAATTTATTGAGATGTTCACCTGTACCTCACATCTGACTGAGAACAGAAAAAACCCCATTTCAATGTAAAAACTTAACAATAAATAATGTGTATGATTCTGGAACAGTAGATTTATGTACAGATTTGTGCGTCATTTACTCTATATAGAACTGTATAAATAAAGAGATATGCGTATGTATTTACATAATACTTGAGAAAGAGGCAATAATTAAATATGTAGAATGAATTACGGAAATGAATTACACAAAACAGATAATGATTCATGTGTTGGCTGTTTAAGCTGGAGATGGCATGGGGAAAAATTTGTTTTTATGCCTAGATGTTCTAGTGCACAGAGATCTGTAACGTCTGCCTGAGGGAAGAAGTGCAAACAGGTTGTGGCCGGGGAGAGAGGGGTCTGTGATGATGTTACCTGCCCGTTTCTTCACTCTGGAGTTGTACAAGTCCTGAAGACTGGGCAAGTGCGCACGCCAATGATCCTTTCTGCTGTCCTAACAGTCCGCTGCAGCCTTTTTATATCTGATTTGCTGGCTGACCCAAACCAGACAGTTATAGAAGAGCACAGAACCGACTCAGTAACAGCTGAGTAAAACTCTGTCATATGCGCCTGTGGCAGTTTGAACTTTTTCAGCTGACGAAGGAAGTACAACCTCTGCTGAGCCTTTTTCCTGATGGAGTCAATGTGAGTGTACCACTTCAGGTCCTGTGAGATGGTGGTTTCCAGGAATCTGAATGACTCCACTGCAGCCACAGTGCTGTCCATGATGGTGAGTGGGGGGAGTGCAGGGGGGTTTCTCCTGAAGTCCACTATCATATGCACTGTTTTGAGCATGTTTGGCTCCAGGTTGTCTGCACCAGACAACCAGCTGCTCAACCTCGCTTCTTTATGCAGACTCGTCAAAGTCCTGGATGAGACCGATGACTGTTGTGTCGTCTGCAAACTTCAGGAACTTGACAGAAGGGCCTTTAGAGGTGCAGTCGTTGGTGTAGAGGGAGAAGAGCAGTGGGGAGAGAACGCAGACCTGAGGAGCTCCAGTGCTGATGGTGCAGGTGTTGGATGTGAGTTTTCCCAGCCTCACTAGCTGCTGCCTGTCTGTCAGGAAGCTGGTTATCCACTGACAGATGGAGGTGGGCACAGAGAGCTGGGTCAGTTTATTCTGAAGGGTGTCCGGTGATGATGGTGTTGAAAGCGGAGCTGAAGTCCACAAACAATATCCTCACATAAGTCCCTGGTCTGTCAAGATGTTGCAGAACATAATGCAGTCCCATATTGACTGCATCATCCACAAACCTGTTTGCTCGATAAGCAAACGCCAGGGGTCCAGTAAGAGTCCAGTGATGTCCTTCAAGTAGGCCAACGCCAGTCTCTCAAATGACTTCATGACCACAGATGTTAAAGCAATAGGTCTTGTGATTTTTGGTTTCTTGGGTACAGGGATGATGGTGGAACATTTGAAGCAGGAGGGGACTACACACAGGTCCAGGGATCTGTTGAAGATCAATGTGAAGATGGATGATAGCTGGACAGCACAGGCTTTGAGGCTTTTTCCGCTGCTTATTCCATTATTAGTGGCAAAAATATAAAGGCAGAGCAGCCAGAGACCGTTTGTTTAGGGATTAATTGGACTTGGATGCAGTTGGGTGATCTAATTTGATATTTGGCAGACTGACATTGTGACATGTTTTGAGAATAAGCTGGTGCCAGACCAATGAAAGGTTCTGTAAATGTTCTACATTCAAAGGAAACATATATTGGAAAATCACATCTCTGATGCTGTGTTACTTGTTTTCTGTGGCAGTGTGGTCACACTATTATTATTACAGAAACAGTCCCTTATTGCTCTTGATATAATGGTTAATCTATTCATTAAAGTAAATATAAGTATCATCATTGGTTTGTTAATTTTGACACATCTAGACGTGGCTTTCAAATACTCCTGTGTGTATCTATGCAAGCGCTCGATGAAGAATTGCTGGCATCGTCACATTTTTTAAATTTCAGTACCGACTGGTACAGACATCAGTATTTTTGACAACACTAGATGCAATGCAATGCTCGTGTCTGGTGTAAACAGATTTCTGGCTGTTAAGCAACTGATTGCCAGTGAGCGGAGCCTATTGTGTGATGCTGTATAACTATTTGTCGATATCTTGCTCTGGAGGCAGTCATATGCAAATGTGTTTGATCATATGATTTCTCATGGCATGACCCCTTTAAAAAGGTCACCAAATGGAAATGCAAATGCAAAAACTATGACTGCAGCTGCTAGTTGACATTGGAAATACTAGTCGAAATGTAGTCGTTTTAATGTGGAAACGGCATTTTTTTCATTTCAAGTCAGACCTCGCATGCAGGAGTTTTCTGTGTCACTCGCTGCGGGCTCAGGGAAATGTCCGCTTGGAAGACGAGCAAGGTGTGGGAATGTATTTAGCGGTTCAAAGGGGGGAACTGACTTCAGAAAGGTTTCGTTGACACTTTTTTCCCCCATGTTATCTGCATATAATGCCTAATAAAATAGTGTTTATATGCACAGTGCTGCTTTGTCTACAGGGGTAACCATGGTTGAGCACTGTAGTTCCCGCTTGTCCAAAAGCCCCCACCTACTGTCATAGAGTGAATTTTGCATTTCATTATCGTCCATCTGCTGCTTTGTTGCCGCCGGGGTTTGTACTTTACAGTTTAATGGGAAATAAAAGAATTCAGATATAGATAGTACGAAATAATCCGACGATGGGGCCCGTTGCATATTAGAAAATGTGCAGATCCATGATACGGCCCACGACGCGAGCATCAGCATCTTTCCTGAAGCTCGGGTGTGCAATGTTTTCTAATAATTCAACATACCGGAGTCATTTATTCCTGCGTATACTATGGTAACCACCCTCAATGTTGTTCAGCATTTTGTATTCCAGACATTTGGTCAGGTTTTTTCCTTAAATGAGAGAGAAGAGAATTATCTTGCGTCCTCACAGTGTTAGCGCAGGCATGTCTACTAATGTGAAACTAGGGCTGGGCTATCTACTCAAACAATGTATCTTCGATATAATGTTTCATATCGTTCGGTCTCGATAATTATTGACATTTTTTAAACCTTTTTTAAAACAAAAAGCAATAGAAAAAATGTTTACATTTAACCACTGTATTTAATTAACAATTTATTGAGACAAACAACAAATATTTTTTGTTTTAACAATCAAACACAATAAAAAATCAATCTCATTTCTAATGTTTTATATGCAGATTAAATAGGTCTTATTATATAGGTCTAATTGTCCCCGAGGCTATCAGGAGGGCGCAAGGACAAATACTGCAGCGATTTAGCAAGTAACTCAATAAAACGGCATTACGTCTAAATTCAAGCTCATAAAATCAATATAATTTGTTAATTGCATAAACAATTATGAACAAAAGAGCATCATGTATTTATGCATTGTTTAATACAAAGAGCCGAAGCGCCATTCACGCAGATTGCTTTTAAAAACATATGAGACGCAGAGAAAAGGAATAAACCTCCACAAATTCGAGACGTTTTTTTCTAAAAGTTTAAACTGTTTTAACTTTGCATGGCTTTCTATACATCTCGAGTGCAGCAGTCATATTTGTCCGTCTAAAAAATGCGCTGAATATGCGTTCTGTGTGAATGGCTTGGTTTCGGTTTTAACCCATTCAAGATCTTCTCCGCATTGAGCTTATATATTTCTCTAATATTTTGAATGAATAACATCTCGTGGGCTAGACTAACAAAATTTAAAATGCAACAACGTCACTTACATCATCTTGTGCCACTATTGACGCTCCCTGATGCACACCTAACATTCAAATGCAAATGTTTATTTTAAATTAATTTTTTTTTATTCACAATCTCCTCATCACAGGCAGGCACAGCACTCATTTCAGCTTGTGTTCGTGTTTGAGTGTGCTATCTGAGTCACTCATAGTACGTGCCTATATCGTGCACTATATCGAACATTTTTTTTCTATCGTTATCGAAGAAGTCTGTCGATAAATATCGATACCGTTTTATCGCCCAGGCCTAAGTGAAACTGTATGTTCATCTGTTTCAAGAACAGCGCCGTTGTTACATCGCTTGTGAGGAATGACATGTAGCTTTTAAGTTATTGAGCTGTTTTACTGATAAATTGGTCAGAGCAGCGCTGACAACATGTTTCTGTGTGTGTGTACTATATGTGTGTGTGTTTGTAAGGGAGAGAGAGCGGGAGAATTAGAGTGTGTGCTTTCTGTATATAATAAAATGTAACTTTGTGGCAAAAACATGGAAATAATATGTCATTTTTATGCTATTTACTACATTTATTTGCTTGGTCAATGTCGTTGTGGGTTTGACTGTCTTCTGAGGGTTTCTTACTTTTAGACTAGTCGACTACAAAATTTCTGTTTAAATGGCAATGAAATTATTCGTAGCGCACATCCATAGTTTTCAAACAATGTCACTTTCTCCTATCCGCCACTGATCAGACAAAGAGATAATCTTGGTTAGGACATGGTGTAAGACTAAACCGGATCCCCTGTAATCACTCTGTCTCTGTCCTGCAGTGTCGGGGCCGAGGAAGGAGGGGGCAGATTCTGGGAGGAGCTCCGCCACGTCGGTCTGCCGGATGACATTGATGTCCGAACACTCTTTGATGAGTCGGGTAAAAACCTGTTAAAAACTTTACCTAGGCACAGACAGAGAAGAGCCAACAATAGAAAATACTGTAATTTAGAGTGTTTCTGGAAAGAAATCAAAGGTTTTCTTTCTCATATCAAGCTGTTGAATTTTTTTTTAATATGTTCAATTGACTTTTTCCACTGAGAATGATTTAATGAAGATAAAAAAACAGCCTGAAGGCTTTGGTCTGGAACCAACCTGAAACTAGACAGTGTAGTCAGACACACCACACTTATTTGAGGTGAGGAACTGAAATTGTTAGAACAGTAAAATGAACTTGAATGGCTGTTCTGCCTGTAACTATCTTTAGTATGCTGGTCAAACCCACGTGACTTTCTGTCTTCTGTAAAACACTAAATGAGAGCTTGGGTAGCATGTCCCCTTTTGTGTTAAACAGAAGAAAGAATGTAATGTATGATTTAAAAGAAATGAAGAGATTTAGCTTTAAAGGTCCCATGCCATCTTGTGATTCATTGTGTTTGCAGGTCAGTGCTGGGCTCATCAAAGCTGTGCGTTGTGGTCAAATGTTGTGTGTCAAGCGGAGGATCAATCACTGCTAAATGTGGACAAAGCCATCCACTCAGGGAGCACAGAGGTATGCTGGGATATCTTTGGTTTAGCTGACGTGTATCTTGGCTGAAGCATGTGAGGACTCGTGAATAAAGTAGTGACTGTAAACTTTATGTAAATGTTACTTCACCTCACTGAAGTACTTGAAAGGTTATGCAAATGAAGGTTAAAATGCTCAGGTTTCTCATTAATGGCTGCATCAAAATGCACTTTTTTTTTTTCTTCTGCTGAGTGACCATAATGTGTCTATATTTTTATTTTATCCACAACAGTTATTATTATCTTTCCTGAAGCTTTTTAAAGATTTTGTCTTTTATGGATTCCATCAGAATATGTTGTGTTTTTGATGTTGGTCCTAATTATCTGCTGACGTTGCAGTGTTTTTTTTTTTGTTTGTTTAATCGACAATTTTATTGGTACATTTTTGTTCATGATTGGTTTCTTTAGATTTTATCTTTTATGTTTAGAAACGTCATCTTATGCTAACTTATTAAATTATTAGTGTTTTTAAAGATTAAGTAAATTTTATTTATAGAGCACATTTTAATTCAGCTTACACTGACCAAAGTACTGTACAAAACAATCATAAATCAAAGTATAAAATAAAATTAGAATCCAAGATAACAATACTAATCCATAAATTAAAAATCAGGAAAGGCCATAGAATAAAGATGCGTTTTAAGTCTAGTCTTAAAAACCGAAATAGACGGAGCACTCTTAATGTCAGGTGGCAACTGATTCCATAACCGTGAAGCAGCTACTGCAAAGGCTCTGGCACCTTTGAACTTAAGTCGTGACCGTGGGACATATAAAAGAGCTTTATTAGCAGATCTGAGGGACTTAGGAGCAGAATTAAATGAGATAAGATCAGAAATGTATGATGGGGCTTGTCCATTAAGTGCTTTAAAAACAATCAACAAAATTTTGGAGACAGGAAGCCAGTGGAGCGACGCTAAAATTGGAGTGATATGATCACGTTTTTTTGCACCAGTTAACAATCTGGCTGCTGCGTTCTGGATCATCTGCAAACGAGCCAGTGAAGATCGGGGAAGATCTAGGTATAAGGAATTACAGTAGTCCAATCGTAATGTGATAAATGCATGAATAACTTTTTCCAAGTCTTGAAAGGAAAGTGTTGATTTAAGTCTAGAAATGATTCTCAATTGATAATAGCAGTTTTTAACAACTGAGCTAATTTGCTTTTCAAGACAAAGCTCAGAGTCAAAAATAACACCTACATTTTTTGCATGTGACTTAACTAGGGCTGGGCAAAAAAAAAAATTTGATTTTTCGATTAATCGTTTTTTAAAATTACGTTGATTCGATATCGATTCTCAAAAGCCGTGAATCGATCTTTTCCGGGATTTATTTCAGCACACATTTAAAACAAGATCTGATTAACGTGAATCTTATCATTAGTCTTCTCCACTAGATGTCACCCTTATTTACCTGAGAGAACGCGCACACCAACACACGAAACGGGACATGTCATTCAATTCCGTGCCTTGCCTGGCATACTACGCATGATTACACAAGCTTGGTGATGAAAGTATAAAGTAATACTATAAATCTGCGGAAGCATTTGATATCACGCATGAGGTGCCATGATTTCTGCAATGAATGAATGGCGGGGCACAATTTTTTTGTTTACTACACACATACTAAAGCGCGGATGACGCTCGCGGTGTTTTCAGCTTCTGCCGTATCACTGATATTCGCTGATATGAACGCGACTGTCGTCTCCAATGTTATGTGTGATGTGTAGAGTAAACTTCTTAGGCATTTTACCAATTTCATTGAGGAAAACACTCATCCCGCTTATGATATCACATACACAGCAGCTGCAAGTTCTTCATGGCAACCCGTCAATATAAAAGTTATATATATTACAGAATATATTACTATTTAGCAGTCTTAAGAATCAATGCTACTACTGCTTATAAATATTAATAAATCTTTATTTTTAAAAGGAATAATCACGTTTGTTTTATTTTTAATTTTAACAGTAAATCTCTGTTGTGCAGCACTTAGTTTGCCCAAAAAAATAAAAGGGTTTTTCATTTGATTAGGATAAATTAAAATTAATGTTTTATGCCTTCATCTGATTACCAGAAAAAATTAAGAACATTTTATAGGGCTCTATTATTGTTTAAAAAAGGACCCATACAAAAAAAAGTATAGGTTTAAAATACAGGCATGTGGTTCTTAATTTCTTTTTATTAATTCACCATTTGTAAACTGATGTTTACTGTTAATTTTTTAGAAATATCAATTGCATTTGTATTAAAACTATATTCACTGAATGTAATCAAAGAATCGAATCGAGAGCTTGCGAATCGAAATAGAATCAAATCGGGACATCTGAATCGATACCCAGCCCTAGACTTAACATATGGTGTGAGACTGTCTAAGTTACTAACTATAGAGTTTCTGGTTTTAGAGGGACCAAAAATAATCACCTCAGTTTTTTCATTATTTAGCTGGAGGAAATTATTCGCCATCCAGATTTTAATGTCCTTCAGACAGTCCATAAGGGGCTGCAGAGAATGTTTCAATTTTAATGGAACATATCAAACTGAGAATCATCAGCATAGAAATGAAAATACATGTTATATTTCCTAATTAAATTACCGAGTGGAAGCATGTACAGATTAAAAAGTAATGGCCCCAGAATGGACCCTTGAGGAACCCCACAAGGGAGAGAAACTGATGATGAGGAAAACTGGCCGATAGCCACTGGAAGTGTCCTGGATTTAAGATGTGACTTAAACCATGATAATGCTGTATCCTTAATACCTACCCAATGTTCAAGGCATGACAAAAGGATGTTGTGATTAAGCGTGTCAAAAGCGGCACTTAAATCCATCAAAATCAAAACTGCATTTTCACCACAGTCAACCGCAAGTAGCAAATCATTCATCACTTTTAGCAAAGCTAAATAACACAAATGTAATCTTTTTAACAAATTTTTAAAAACAAAAATTTGATGATGAACAAGTAAATAAATTTAAAAAATAGCTTCATTTAGTTTGTAGTGCTTTTATTTTTTATTTATTTAGACTAAAACAGTAAAGATTTGTTCACCATTTATTGGTTATTGGCAATAACATGTAATTAATTCGGGCTTGTAAGGTTTCAACCAAAATGTTAATATTGGTGCATGTAAACCAGCAATTCAATGATAATCTAAGCTGGTCCTGTTCAGTTTCAAAATCCCATATATTAAATGTATTACAGCTATTTGAAATGCAGTAGTTAACCCACTATTATTAGTACTTTTTGATAATTTTTAAATTGGCTGTATATTTGTATTTTTCATTTTAATTAATGTTTTTATGTTATGTTTGCTTTTAATGTGTTTTATATTATATTATTTTTTTAACTTTGATTTATTTTTATTTATTGTACTGTTTTAGTTTCTTTTAAACTATTTATTGTTTAACAATTAGTCAGTTGCAAGGCAACATTTCTAAATTAATTTTTTATCTAATATTTATATTTATTTTATTTCAGCTTTATTTAAAAAAACAATTGTTTTTATAATAGGTTTAGGTAATAACACACTGGTCATTTTTATAATACTTAATGATTTTTTTAAAATTAATTTAGTTTTATATATTACATAACTATTTTTGGATAATCTAGTTAATTAAATATTTTACAAGTGAAATGCATTCACCCCAAATGATTTCATTATTATTTGCAAATGAATGTAGACTATTTCTACATTCTAAATTCTATACATTTCCATGTATATACCGTATTTCTGCCCAGGCCTAATTTTTCGTTTATTTCTTGCTCTAGTTTAATGTCACTCTGATGACACCTGATAGGGTTCTAGGGCTCTTCATATACCTGCTGACTCGTACGGCCGTGCTGCTGTGTTTCTGTGAAGGGCTAGAGCTGGAGGAGGAATCTCACTGGCTGCTAAAGGTCGCCGCTGATCAGCTGTGAAATAGAAAAGGTCACGGCGAGCTCTGAGTTCTGAGCATCTCATTAAACAGAACGATGGACGGAGACGCAGAACAGATCGATTCGAGTAGAAAAGGGAACGTTGGCCTAGTGCTGGTGTTCAGAGGGAAATATGTACGTGTTTTCAGGAAGCTGTTACGGGTTACAGTTATAATTAATGCTAAATGGAACCTAACATTAGGGAAGAGTACAATTAGATCACCTGACCCACGAAATAACCTGTCATGTTTTTGTTACTCAGTTCACCTGGCGCGTGATTTGAGATGTGTGAGGAATTACATGCTTTTGCTGTCCCTGAATATTTATTAGGAATCGTCTAACTAGTAGTACAGGTTTGAACGATCATGTAATTCGCAGCGAGGACACAGTGTCAGTTGTTTTTGTAAACTGCAGTTATTATTTCACAATTCTTGTGGGTTGTTGGAGGTCTCGCGAGCTCCAGCTGCTGGTTTTTGGCAGTGGTCGTTGAGGGCTGCAGGCAGATGCTGGTTCTTGATGAGGGTATATGTGATTATTCTGAGTAATGTCGTCAAAAATGTAGATTTTTCGATACATATTGGTTATGAATATTCAAAACAGTTTTAATACTCATTTTCTAAGTACTGATGCACCATTACCAGCTGCGCTTTCTTGTTCTTCTCTCAGACTTAAAGTTGACACACTGTAGTGTGTTTTAATCAATCAATTTCCTCTTTTCTTTTTTTTTTTTTTTTTTTTTTTGTGGATTTGTTTGTTTGGCTTTACGTATATTTAAGTTTTAGTGATTTTGGTACATCATCTTTGTTTTATTTTATTTAAGTTTTTCATTTAATATTAATATTTTTATTTATTCCAATTAACAACAAAAAAAACGATTTCACTAGTTTTAGTAAATGAGTACAGACAGTTTTTTTATAGTAATTTATGAATTAATGATTTTGTTTTATATATTGCATAATTATGTCATAATTTCTTTTTATGTATAACAGATTACAGTATTTTTTCCAAATTTGTAATCTTATCACAGACAATTAAAAGTATTTTCCGACAAAATAAACGCTTGAAGGATTAACTATTGAAATCAAGTCATAAGTATTTGTAATTTTACTAATATAAATTGAAATAATTAATATATGTATTTTTAAATATTAAAATGTGATTTTTATTATTATCGTATAATCCCACTCAGAGCTATCAGACATGAAGAATCTCAGACAGCAGAGTTTCAGGTGTTAAGAAAATACTTTGAATATTTTACTTGTGGTTTTGAAAATGGTATTGAATAATGGTATTTTTCGAGACTAGCTGAGAGTTTAAGCATGATGAAAAGTTTGGTGAGAATGAAATTATGATGAGAGTTCGATTGTGTTGAAAAGTATGATGAGAGGGATAGTTCACCCAAATGAAAATTCACTTAATTGCTGATAACATTGTTTTATTTGTACATGCTGCATTGTTTTAACTCCCAGTTCACAAAAGGAATTATGCAAATCTGTATAAAAGCTTCCCAAAAGATCCCACACCCCCAAATGAGTGTTTCACAGTGCATTTCCAAGTTTGCAGGCTGGTTCTGAGCACATTTCTGTGGAAGATTCAGCAGATTACTGCGGTCTGCTGTACTTTACTGTGACTGCATCATTCTCACTCACACACCTGAATCTGCTCTTTCATACGCAGAAAGTGCACCTGACTTTGCACATCTAGATGACAATAACTTCATTTCAATACATGGCGCTGAGATATTGCGCACAATAGTGGCGCAACCGTTTCGTGAATTGGCCCCTCTCGTCTGTGGTCTGTGGGCGCCGATACAGAGCAGCGAAATAGATTGGAAAGTACCACATCGTCAGTCGGTCAGTCTTTGATGTATAGTCACTGCGTGCTCCCCTGACTGTTAGTCATTAGAACACCAGCATTACACGGGTCAGCTTTCATAGTCGTACAGAGCGTAAAGTCGATAGGATTTGTTTGGTTCAAAGGGTCATATGATGCTTTTTTAAAGATCATTATTTTGTGTATTTGGTGTAACAGAATATGTTGACATGCTTTAATGTTAAAAAAAACATTCTTTTTCAAATACTGTACATTATTGTAGGTCCTCTATGCCCCGCCTCTCTCAAACGCTTCGTTTTCTACAAAGTCCCTCCTTCCGACAAGAGCAGTCTGCCCTGATTGGCCAGCTGACCCAATGCATTTTGATTGGCCGAACACCACAAGCACTCAATGGAAATGTAACAGCACTTACCATAATCGCGAGCTTCATCTTTCAAAATAATGTAAAGACAGAGCCCGAAAGGGGAAAAGAGTCGCGTGACAGACACAGTGATGAAGCTGCGTTTGCAGTACACAAGCCACCGTTAAGACAGCTGACTCCACTTTGATGGACCACCTCTCTCTCCTCCTCTCTCTCTCTCTCTCTTCACGCACGCACGCACGCACACACACACACAATGCACAAAACTCTGCATTTAAACATAGCAAATACTTAAACTAATAACAAAAACAGTAGCTGATTCAGAAGCGCCAGATTGTCATAGCAAGTCAGGACTTACCTCCTATCCTAGGTTCATGAAACGGTCGTCCATAAAATGCATTGCTGTAAATCTTAAAGATTCCTAAATGCATCTACTTCCGGAAGACCAAATAAAGTGCTTTTGCTTTCGCATAGAAACACAAAGCATCTTCACGGCATGGAGGCAACAACACTACTGTGAAACCTGAAACTACGCCTTCTTTCTTTGCATGAACATCTGGGCGGCATTATGCAAATATTTCCAAATAGTGAGGTAGATATGTGGGGGTGTGTTAGAATGAGCCGTTTTAGGTAGGCGTGTTTGAGTCTTAACTTTTATAAAGAATATGTTTTTGGGTTTGAGACTTTAGTTTTTACAACTTTAGGGATCTTATCTATTCACAAATAGCTTGTAACACTCCAAAGAGAAAGGAAAACTTGAAATCGCATCATATGACCCCTTTAATATTAGTTGCCAGACATTTAATCTTGAATGTTAATTATGTGATGAGCAGTTAATGCATGTAAGGTTTCAGTTAAGGACTATAGACAGTGTTAAAATAATTGATGGCCCTCTTTTAACATGTTTTAGCATCAGAACTGGAATCTGCATTGTTAGTGTCTCATCAATTATGACTCTTTTCTTTTATAGCATTGTGCATATTGTAAGCGCCTTGGAGCATCCATCAAGTGCTGTGAGGAGGGGTGTGATCGCTCGTACCATTACCCCTGCGCGGGGGCCGCCGGCACCTTTCAGGACTTCAGGAGGCGCTCTGTCCTGTGCACAGAGCACATTGAGCTGGCCATCAGCAAATGTGAGAATCGTCTTTATTATTTGCTCTTATAACATTTATTTTATGCACTCGTTCAAAGCAAGACCTTGACGTACTATAAAAGAACATGCTGTGACTTTCAGACTCCAATTCCCAGATCAAAAAGAGCCTTGACTGAAACTCAGCCACAAAATCAACTTATTCTAACTCATTATCATACAATGCCATTCAAAAGTTCAAAAGAGACTTTGAAAAACCTCTCAAGGCTTTTTTTTGTTATTAAAAAAAATACAGCAAAACAGTCATATTGTGAAATATTATTACAACTTAAAGTTGACTGTTTTTCAGCATCATTACTCCAGTCTTCAGTGTCACATGATCCTTCAGGAATCATTCTGATATTCTGATTTGCTGCTCAAGAAACATTTCTGATTATGATCAATGTCAACAGCTCAATGTTTTTGTGGAATCTGTGATACTTTTTTCAGAATTCTTTTATGAATATAAAATAAAAAAAAACAGCATTTTGAAAATAGAAATATTTTGTAAGATTATAAATGTCTTTATCATGATTTTTGATCAGTTTAATTCATTCTTGATGAATAACACGGTGCATGACCACTCACATTTACTTTGATAAGACGTCATTTTTTGATACTCCTCACATTTTTTTTTTGTTAGTTATTTTATTGACTTTTCATTGCCAAAGAAATCCGTCTTAGATGTTTTTGTTGTTTTGAAATTCATAGAGGATCTCTCACTAGTGAACTGACAACATAAAAATATGCCTTTATTAAAAATGTCAGAGGTTTTTCTTTAGAGTAGAGATTCAAAATACATATTAGTTATTGGTCTTTTTTTATACTATGATCAATGTTGGATATTTAATATACTTAAATAATTATTAAATTGAATTCTAAAAGTCATTGGGAATTGGATTAGGTCATGTAAAGTGGGCATGGATTTAGAAGCTTGGATTTAGTTCACATTTATTTTTTCATTCATCTTTCTTTCTCTGTCTCAGATGAAGAAGAGGCGAACTGTATATTGTGCGACAGCCCCGGGGATCTCCTGGACCAGCTTTTTTGCACCAGCTGTGGGCTACGCTATCACGGCATGTGTCTGGACATCAGCGTCACTCCTCTGAAGAGGGCAGGCTGGCAGTGCCCCGAGTGCAAAGTCTGTCAGACATGCAAGTGAGTTGCAGCCAAGCTTTGCCTTTTATTCTCCTTCCTTTTGTTACTCATTCCTCAATAGCTCATCCGTATTTGCTCATGCATCCTTTGAGGTTGCAAGAGTTTGCTTTTCAGGCCATGTCCACACGTACACGGGTATTTTTATAAACTGAGTTTTTCCTTCCGTTTTTAAGGGGAGACACTGCAGGCAAAGACACTGTTTTTTTTCATGCACCTGTCAATTTTGAGATTTTGGGCTTTTTGGTTTTTCATAAAGTGTTTTTTCAGACTAGTGGAAAGAAAACATCCAAAAAACACATTTAAGTGTTTCCTTTATTGCACTTTATCTATTTGCATCAATTATGATGCATATTTTTAAAGGCCGTTTTCTCAAAATGAGTTTTTTCTCCAATACTGAGCCACAAATCTCCACTTCAGTAACGCTTACTCACACCAAACTTTACATTTTTATTCCTGTCTATATTCTGAAGGTTTTTACAGAGGGATTTGTTCATATATAATTTTCTTGATTATATACAACATTTTATTCCCCCCAAAATTGTGAAAATATATTGCTTTCTGGCTGTTCAAAGATTTTTCTGAATTATGGAGTGACAAAAAAGAGATACCCAAAATTCCCTCTGTACATTTGAAGGAATTTACAGAATTTGACTCTATGTCAAAAAAATTCAACAAGAATTTTGAATTCATCCAGTGTTCAGATTTTTGTACTAGAAATTTATGCAAATTAGCGCATACTTCATTAAATAATGCCTCATTTGCATATGTAAACATAACGTTTTAGAAAACTTGTTATACAAAAAATGTTTGCAATTATCAATGCAATCAATCAACTGTGTAAGGTGATAACTATTAGTTAATTTTTTTACCATATTAACCTGCAGTGTCTCTCACCTTCAAAAAATCTCCGTCCACATGAAAACGCAAACGCATGCTATGAAGCACAGTCAAGAGCATGCCAAACCAACAGGTGGCGATATAATCTCAACCGTAAAGCCATGTTGGCCAATCAGAAGCCTGAAAAAGTTTCCAGTAGGCGGAGATAACAGCGCATGCTCCGACGTCACAAGCCAAAAAAATCTTCACCCTGGCAGGCGTTTTCAAAAATGTTCGGTTTCAGTGAACTGGTGCTGTGTTTGCTTGTGGACGAACGGCCTAACCACGTAGAAAAAGCTGCGGTTTTAAAAATAACCGCGTTTGTGTGGACAGGGCCTCAGTGGAATAAACAGACACCTGCTCGTGTCTCATGTGGGCTTAATGGATAGTCACTAATTAGACACATTCAGTTATATGTTGTATACAAATCTATGCGGTAACATACAGTGTTAAAAAACTGCAGCTGTGGTTTCTGGAACTTTACTGTATACAGTAGCAACATTTAAGGTTTTATGGAATTAACTCAAATTTACAGTAAAAACCTATATTTCATTCACTGATATAATGTTAATAAACCAACCTGTTGAAGTACTAAAATCTCTTTTGTACCTTTATAATACACACCATCAACCATCACAAACACACATGGTACTGAGAGCCACATGATGAATCAAAGCTAATCACATGTAGCTTTTTCAGAAACTGAGGTAAATACAAATATATAACAGATACACACAGTGTCATACACACAAATCCTAAACACCACCATGGTAACACATATAACACTAAAATAATGCAATAAACATTAATTTAATGACATACGGTGTAACACAAACCGTAATGTACATAACTGATCAGAAATAAAACACTAAGAAACCTTTACTTCAATGAAAAACCATCAAATGTAAAGTGTCACACAGGGAATTCTGGGAATGAGAATCAGAATAACTATAAATCAGAATAATTTAAGAGAATTCAACAAAAATTACATGAAATGTCCTATTAGATTGGCTAGTTTTCCACCATATATAGTTAGGGAACTTACTGTTAACCAATGAACAGGTTTTTAACCACAACATATTAAAATTACAATAATTTTTTTACTGTGTTGGAATGTATTCATGGGGGGGAAAAAATGTATGCACTGGTAGTACGGGATCAATTTTCCACCTAAAGTATTGTGGTCATGGAATAATAAGCATGAAACCAAAATTGAAGTAAGCAAGTAAAAATATATTGCACAAAATTTGAAAATTAAAGCAAAGTTTTCAGAATAGTAAACAATAGTCACAGATCGAAAAATAATGAATGAAAAATTGAAAAATGCATTAAAAAAAATAATAAGCATGAATTAAAACTTTAAACATATTAGCATACAAAAAAAAAACAGCATAAGCATACAAAAAACAAAAATATGAGCAGAAAATGTCTTGTGCACAAAAAACTGAAAAATATAACCAAGGAAAACATGTTTTTATGTGCAAGGCAGATCATTTGTGTTAATATTTCAGTTTTGTGCAATATGACTTTAAAAATGTTTAAAGTGTTGATTCGTGCTTATAATTATTTTAAACGTGTTGTTACATTTTTGATTTACGCTTATTATTTTTCGATCAGTGACCATTGTTTGCTTTTCTGAAAACTTTGCTTCATTTTTACATTTTGTGCAATATATTTTTACTTGCTTTTTTCATTTTGGTTTCACTCTTATTATTTTTTTGATCCATGACTGCAATACTTTTGGCGGAAAATTTATCCCATATGGTAGAATTAGATAGATTGATTGTGTCCTTGTTTCTTTCAGGGAGCCTGGAGAAGATACTAAAATGCTAGTGTGCGATATGTGCGACAAAGGCTATCACACGTTCTGCTTGCAGCCGGCTATGGACTCTATCCCCATCAACGGCTGGAGGTGTAAGGTAAGGGCGGCTTTGAGACGTTATTATCTCGAAATGATCTCCCATTTCTTTAATGCAGTATAGCTAATCGTAGTTGTGTGTTTGTAGAACTGCCGGATGTGTTTTCAGTGTGGCACCCGGAGAAGTGAACAATGGCACCACAACAGCCTTTTGTGCCAAAACTGTGGCGATCAACAGGACACCAGCGTCCCCTGCTTATGTCCCAGCGACATAGATCCCGACGTCCACAAAGACCTGCTTTCTTGCCATCAATGCAAAAGGTATATTTCCTTCACAAATCTGTAATCTAGTTCAGTAGCAGTTACATCCAGTCCAAAAAGTCTGTCTGGAACCTAATTTTGGATGCAGTGAAAGGGTGAATCGTCAGCTGCCTCTTTTTCTTTAGGTGGTTCCACCCAGAGTGTGAACAGCCAGGTGAAGGTCACGCACATCCACAGTCCAAAGATGATCACATATGTTCCATCTGTAGAAACGCCGGCTCTGAATCAGATCCTGTGCACACGGATGCAGAAGGAATGCAGGCGGAGATTCAATCACATGTGGATGTTGAAGAAAACGCACAGCCAGTTCCAACAAACAATGATTCTGAGCCTGCCAAAGTTCAAGACGCAGAACCTCATCAGCCTGTCAGCGAGAGGCAGAGTGAAGAGCAGCAAACAGATGAAAAACAAGTGACGGGTAAGACCGACTTCAGTGTCTGAATGCAAAAGCTAAAAAAGTTATCGTTGGATTGTTCTTGGAAGAAGTGGGACTTAAGTAGTTTTTGTTACACTCTCAGGAAAAAAATGGTACAAAATCTGTCACCAGGCATTACCCTTTCCCAGGGTACACCTTTGTACCTTATTTAGCCCCAAAGCAATCCAGCTCCTAGATGGCCCACTTTCCTGCAGAGTTGAGCTCCAACACACCTGCCTGAAAGTTTCTAGTGATCCTGAAGATCTTGCTTTGCTGGTTCAGGTTTATTTGGGTCTAGAGCAAAATGTTGCTGGAAGTTGGCCCTCCAGGAGCAGGATTGGACACCCCTGCATATTAGTACCTTAAAGATATGTATTATTACCTAAAGTGTACATATCAGTACCTTTTAAAAGGGTACTGCTCCTATGACAGCTTTTTTCCTGATTGACTGCTTTCTTACCTGTTTTTGCAGCTGCCCAACAAATCTAGTTAGCCTTAGGTTGGTTTCTGACATACTGATATTTGTGGTTTTCAAAAGCAATCTTTTAAGTTTTTATTTGATTTTAGTGTCTTATTATCTTGGTTTTGGGTTTGGTGTCTTTACCGTTCATTACTTTCATAGTGGTCCAATAACTTCAGTTCAGCCTGGAGTCTTTGAAACATGAGTATGGAGGCTGCTCTCTGAAGCACCCCAGTCCTTCAGGCCAAAATATTGCTGAAGTGGAAGAGTAGGCCAAAGCATCCCATAGGCCCACATGCCTGTCTTGATTAGTTTGGACTGGTCTTGAGGAAAGGGGTATTTGAAACATGGCCTACTTTGCCTGGGGAAGGCAAAAAGTCTCCGAAAGTGTTGCTTATGTGATGTTTTCTGTTTATGTGCTGTCAAAGATCTGGTGATTCATTAAAATAGTTCCTTGTCATCTTTTCCTCACACTTATGCCATTCCAAACCCGTATGACTTTCTGTCTTCCGTGGAGCACAATTCAGTTTTCCACTTGAAGACTGAAGAACATCTCACTTTGCAGATCTGCAGGAAGTTTGACATTCCTGCCAATCTCCTCCATGTGTAATATACTATCAAAGCATTGCGTTCAACTAGCTTTGGGTGTGTGGTGCATTAATACCCCGCTGTCACTGTACAAATGTTCAGCACAGTGTCAGTAACTGAATTCCCCAAACTTTAGGGGAACAGCTGGCCACAGGCCTTTTACAGCATTGTTCGTCCTGGTGCAAATCTCTAGGTGCAGAGGTGAGAGATGTGGCCTCATCCCACACTGGGTTCATGGTTATTTAGGGTGCCACAGGGCCCTGAACATGTGTGCTTGTGTTACAATGTCTAGTAGTATGATGTTTCATGTAGTATGAAAGCTAAATTAGTAAAGAAATTATTGAACTATTTATTTATTTTCATTACGTGGCAACAGGTGGTGATGTGGATGGCAGCTGGATGGAGGTGATGCCTTTGCAGCAACTAGCTTTTCAGAAAGACTTCAAGGCTTCTGCTCATTGGTCTTTGACCCTCACATTGATTTTAGAGAGGCTTGTTTATGGCACCTCTCACCAGAGATGATGCCCACTTGGTCCAGTGTGGCTGGCCATTCTCTCTAGCTTTACTGTCTCTCTCTGTCATTCTCCATTACATTACATTGAATTATGTTACATGTCACGGTCTAACAGTGTTCACCCATCAGAGAAAGACCCCATATGTGTCTGATATTATTTTGAGAATATGTGCTTATCGGACCATAGGTCTTTTGACGGGACCTTGTACCGGAGGTTACCATGGCGACTTCACATTTTAAATGGGTCTGAGACGCAGCTGGTGATCAGATGTGACTGGAGACCAACAAGTGCAAGCGGTTTATGAAAACACACTCTGTCTTTCACAACTCAAAACATCCTTCTGTCCAAAACTATTTATTGAAATTAAAATAACTCGTTAATCAGTAAAAATCTTAATATTGGGACATCTTTAGTTTTTTTTTTATTATAAAAAGAAAAAATTATGGATGGAATTAATATAAGCAACAATAATTCTGGGGTAAAAATGATTGCTATTATTATTAAATAAAACTAAAACTAAACATTTCTGTTCATTAAAATAAAGCTGAAATAAAATAGATATTAGATGAAAAACTTATAGATAGTTCACAAAAAAAAATTTAATCTGTCATTTATTCAACCCATTTGTTCCAAACATTTCTGTTTAACGTAAAAGAAGATATTTTGAAGAATGTTGCGAAGCAAACAGTTGTTGGTCCCCAATAACTTCCATAGTAAGTCAAAAACATACTATGGAAGTCAATGGCTACCAGCAACGGTTTGGTCCCAACATTCATCAAAATATTGTGTCGCAGAGAAAGAATTAATGATTAATAAGAGTTTTCATTTTTGGGTGAACTATCCCTGTAAACAAACAAACAAATGTTCCCTTGGCAACTAACTGAGGTTTAAGTGGAAGCACTAAAATGACTAACTGAAAATAAATGCTATAATAATTAAATAAACCTATATAGTAATATTTAGTTGGCAGATATTAATTTTTTTACTGTCTAAATAAATTCAAAATAAATCACCAAAAAATAAAATCAGTTGGATTAATCAAGTGAATTTAGGCATCACAACATTAAAATATACAGTATGAAAATGGATATTCATTGAGATTGCGAGGATTACATTAGTGTTTTTCAAGATGAAATTTAATGGTTGCTTTTGATGGCAATCATATAAATGTACAACTAAGGTAAAACTAACATGAAAACTAGAGGAAATGAGTATGGAGCAATATATGAATAATCTAGATACCAATAAATAAAATTAAATATATAACGAAAAATGAATATGGTACAATATATTTGTGCATCATTAATAACATAAACATTGTCTTCAGAAACATTTTTTGTTATGCTGGTTGAAAGTCTCTTCACATCCCGATAACAGTCATTAACTTAAGTGGTCTTCTAAATGTAATTATATTATTGATATGTAGTTATATATTCTGGGAAGCGTAGGATCAAGAAATTGTTCGTCCAATCAAAATGTTCGTCGAACTGTACTATAAAGATTTCTCACAGGTGAATGGCTCATGATGTATTGTAGTAATGTTGGCTCTGGTTGTCTGGAATGTGCGCATTCATGCGTTCAGGGGGCGGGGCTTTGGACAGTGATTGTAGGGAGGGTGGGCTAAAGGATACAGATGGATTTCAAGATGTCCTACTGCACCTTTAAAAGGTCCCAATGAAAATCAAAATAAAGTATCAATATGTAGTCTGAAAGTTTATATAAGGCAGTGTGCTCCAAAACGGGGACAAAATTGCAGTTATAAATTACGTTCAAAGCTTGCAGTTTGTGACTTCCGCCAAAACGGCTCAACAATTTTTTTGACGTCACATCGTACTTCATCTTCTCATCAAATCTTCTGACCAATCAAATGCTCTCTAGAATCAGAAGCGCCGGCCCCCTGCACTATAAATAGATGCTGAAGCGGCTGAGATTGGTCACTTGTTCACAGTGTAGTATTTCCTGTACAGTGAATGGCTCGAAGTGCACAATGTAGATGATAGGGAGCGATTCAGACAGTGTAAATATGCTTTACATTGGGGCAAAAGAAGTCTGGTTTCGCGCTATGTCCATGCGAACCGCGGCAGCATACAGCCTATGATCCGCTTTGGTTCCGGTCCAGAGACGCGATCGCACGGAGTGGATCATATGCGCGAGTCGGCATATATTAAAAACTTTTACAACTACACAGCCTCAGCATGATTATGATCACTATTTTGTTTCATATTGAATCTAGGGGGTAATCTATTAGACTGTGGCTGTCAAATGTGGCTTTACCGAGCTCAACGGCTCTAACCTGAGCAGATATAAACAAAACGCTATTGGCAATTTTAAAAAGGGGGCAGGGCTGCTCGATATGTCCCGACCTCTCTTCCTGCTTCAGTTGTAATTACTTCACCACATAGAATAATGCTGCGTGTTTGAAGGCACTTCAGGGGACCTTTAAGTTAGTCCATTTACATCTTGTCATTGACTATGAGTATGTTTCCTCAGTTATCAATATGTCTGATAATGAATATGGTGTATCCCTACCATCCCTATCCACCATCTTTTTCCTTTTAGTGTCTTCTATTTGCCAGAAGTGACTTCATCTGACATAACAGCCCATAAGTAGCAATTGTCGCTTCTTTCTGTAATTAAAAGTAGTGTTGAATAACCAGAAGTGCAAGTCGTTGTCATCTTCTCTCTATTATAGCAGTCACAGGTTCAGATCAGAATCATAGCATATCTCTGCTCTTCTGATTAGAAAGAAACCTGCCCTCTAATTACCTCAGATGTGCTCAGCTGATGTAAGCCGCACTGGACGATAGTCATTTAGCCTTCTGTGATTTCTGTAATGGCTGGTTATCTGTTCCTACAGGAGATATGAAGTCATTTATCTGATAAGGCCCCTTAAAATCAATGGATTAAAGTGCTTGAGATGGAAATTTGTTGTTCCAGGCATACATTGAACAGAAGAGAGCGACATTATAGACAGTAAGAGGACAATAAAGCATGTTAAGAGTTGTATGTCGGAGCGTAACAGTGTGGATCTAAGACAACACTGGATAAATCACGGGGGGAAAAAGGTCTACTTTCAGTTAGGGCTGCACGATTAATCGAATGCGATTGTCATGCGCATTTTGTTAGTAATGCCGGTTCTGTAATCAGCAGGAAATCATCATCACGTGCTTTCAGATGGAGCAGCATTTACTACACAGAGCCGTAGTTCACTGACAAGTTACGCAAAAAAAATCGCTTCTGAAATCAAAGAAATCGTTGGCGATAATGACAGCTGTTTGCATAGCTTCTCAGTGAACTACGGCTCTGTGAAGTAAATGCTGCTCCATCTGAAAGCATGTGAAAATACCACATTTAATAACATATTTTTACTCCAAAAACGGACTTCATAACATCAGTCGAGTGTTTGAAATAAATCCTTCTGTGAGATGATGTGGCTTCTTACACAGAATAAAGCACGCAACATATTTCATAGTATTTAAGCAGTGATAAAGGCATTGCATTTTAAATATACTTTATTTTAATGAAAATTATAATAAGAACTCCGATAAAACTCCGTATTTTGTCGTAGTCGTGTGTTTGACAAGCAGTTGAATCTTCTGTTTATTCAGCTGCAGCGATAGGCATTTTCTGGGTTTCTTCTGCGAGGCGTATTTGGAGTTTCAGCGCGAGAGCGCCCTCTAGCCTTTGGATGGAGATTTACTGCTGATCACAGAACCGTGCTTCACTGAAAGATACGCATGACAATCACAGCTTCTGTCGAATCTCGATTTCGCTTTATTGTGCAGCCCTACTTTTTTAGTACTGCTCAAAGCCATTGTATTCTCTTGAGCACAATGTTTTCTGAACAACACACCTGCCGTATGCGCCTGCGTTCACACTTGCACTTTTCTACCCTGATGTGTTGTTTTTCCAATGCTGTAATTATTTCCACTAATGCTTGGAGCAGTTTGGATTACGTAACACAAGTCAGGACTGTCTACTGACTTTTCCCCCCTTCCTCTAGAAATTGTGGCAGACGCTAGAGGTGATTTAGCCAAGCCAGAGTGCAGCGAGACCTCAGACCACAGCGAGGAAACTGAGCAGACTTCAGGTACTTCATCTACTCTCTTTGCCTTCAGTGACACCACATACACGTTTAATGTTATCTAAGATGCTGGTATCTTAAAACCATAACCACGATTCTTGGGTATGTCCGTTTTAAAGGACGTTCAAAAAAGGTGGTTTAGAATAAATTTGTTGAAAAATGAAAATTTTCCCTGACAGTTTGATGACCATTTCACAACAACAGATGAAGACAAGCAGTTAACTAGTCCATAACCATAGATCTTGAAAAATGAAGTCAGCGTGAAACAGCATTCACATCCCATTTTATTTCTATAATTTAACATAATTAGGACATGAGGATTTTCACCAAGAGAATTCAAATGGACAGGACTTGCTTTTATACATTTGCATGTTGCATAGTGGTGTATGTACATATGTCTCTCTCTCTCTCTCTCTCTCTCTCTCTCTCTCTCATCTCTATATTATATATATATATTATATAAGATATATATATATATTATCATATATATAGATATATAATATATATATATATAAGAATATATATATATATATATATATTGCATATATACTTTATATATATATATATATATAATCATAATACAATTGATAGAGCATCAAATTTAGAACTATATTATATATTCTGTAAGATTTCGAAGAACAATAAAGAAATTGTAATTGTAATTGAAAATGATATATTGCTTCTGTTTTTCCTCTTTTGGCATTCACTTTGGATAAATGCATCTCCTAAATGAATAAATGTACATTTAATTCAATGTACATTAAGGTGATTTAATTGTTGTTGTGTGTATTTAAATATACAACATTTTATATAATGCTATATAGTCCAATTTGCTTTTACATGCCAACAAAATAAATTTTGTTGAATCTGATCAGCCAAGTTATTCGTCATCAAGATTTTTGGTTGAAATATGAATGTATAAGATCAACATTTCTTTTTCACCATTTTTATTTACCATGTTACCTATACAAGTCCATTTAAAATGGTATTATAGTGTGTAAAATTATTTTTAAAAGGTACAAATAATCAGTTAACTCTCAATCAATATGAGCTCATTAAAGTTGCATTCATTAGAATTTATGATAGAATTAGAATTCTATTGAAAATGGTTTTGGATGTAGTGTAATATTTCAGCTTCCCAAAAGTATTTCTTCAATCCTATTTAAGCAGTAGTAAAATTAGCCCAAGTGGCTAGAATAATTTACTACTTCATGAAATCATATCAATATATTCAGTATTTTTTATGATAATAACATTATGGGCTATTTTTACCCTCTGACATACAATGGAAAATCCCTGTGTTTTTTTTTTTTTTGTAAATCCTTGGAAAGTCATTTTGAATGTTCTTCTGCTTCTTGCGTTTGCAGTTACATCTCCTCAGGAGACAAAAGGTCCTGAAGATTCAGAGCCGCATGAGCAGAAGCTGGTTTCAGCTCCAGAGACGTCCACAGTACAGCAGCTTGTGTCATTCTTTGAAACAGAGGAGCCTTCAGAGACGTCATCTACACTCACGGAAAACATCTCCCAAAATGAGGATGACAGCAAGCCCTGCCTGGAGGAGCAGAAAACAGACCTATCACCCACCAAAGAGCCAACTCCAGCCTGTACCTCCCATGAGGAAGAACCCATGGAGGTTTCCTTTACGGAGGAACCTTCCACAATGGCTCATGGAGTTACTGTAGAGCCTGAGGTTAGTACTGCTAAGACTACGCCAGGAGTTCAGAGCCAGGAGGAAATGGATGTTATGGTGCAGCAGTGCAGCATTATTCCAGAGAGCCGCATGCAGGAAATGGACATCACTATGGATGGTGATGAGCGATTTTTGGCCAAGCTGAGTTCACTGGTGGAGGAGAGGACGTCATTACAGCAGCCTCCATGCAGGCAGCCTGAGGGTTTGCCCTCACATGGGCTTGGGGCATCCCAGCTCCAGCTCCAGCTCCAGGCAGTCTCAGGACAAGCCATCAGCAATGTGCCTTCATCCACCTTCATACCATTCACCCCAAAAATCGGCATGGGAAAGCCGGCTATCTCTAAGAGGAAATTTTCACCTGGAAGACCCAGAGTCAAGCAGGTCAGTCATATACTTTATGATCAGTTGTGTGGTGGTTTACTTAATCCGTCATCTGCAGATTCCTGTTTATTTTTTAGGTTAATTAATAGACATAAGGCTTTGTTCAGACAATTAAATTTTTGGTCATTTTGGCGTATCCATCTTAGTTTTATTCCGTTATTTGTGATCTCAAAAGAAAATAAAAATCACAATTTTGACTTTATTTCTTGTCATTTTGACTGTAGTTAGTAGTTAATATCTCATAATTTGACTTCATATCTCACAGTTGCAACTTTATTTATCGTAATTGGAACTTTAAATCTCAATTTGACATTGTATCTCACAAATGCTTTTTTTCCCTGTGGCTATATATCTCAACATTTTTACTTTATTTCTTGTAGTTACAGCATTATATTGCACAACTGCAACGCTATTTATCGCAATTGTAACTTTATATCTTAATATGACATTGTACCTCATAAATGGGATTTCCCCCCCCCTGTAATTGTGACCTTATATTTCACAATTGCAATTGTATTTATTAAAATTGTGACCTTGTTTGTCATAATTACATTATTTCTTGTAAGTGCGTTAATGTTATTTCTCATAATTGCAACTTTATATCCCAGAATGACATTGCATTTCACAAATGCAATTTTTTTCGCTGTAATTGTGATCGTGCAGGCAGCCTTTAACACAATTGTGACTTTATTGCTTATAATTGACTTGTATGTCACAATTGCAAAAAACAAATCCTGTAATTTTGGCCATATATCTCACAGTTGCGACTTTATTTCTGGTAAAACACACAAAAAAAGATAATTCTAGTAATTGCAATGTTAATTGCAACATTAATTAGTCATAATTGCGACTTTATCTCAATATGACATTGTATGTCACAATTGTGAATTTTTCCTGTAATTGTGACCATATATACCACTATTGCGACTTTATTTCTTGTGTGACTTTATATCCCACAATTGCGGCATTATTTCATGTAGTAGTGACTTTGTTTCACAATTGCACATTTATTTCTTGTAATTGTGACTATTTCTCGTTATAGGTAATTGCATTTTTTAAATAGAATGTAGCAGTTTTATTTTTTGGCAGAAAATGTTTTCCATATGTTTCAGTCTAAACACAGCATGTCTCAGACATGCTCTCTATATGGATAGGCTAAATATTTGTGATTTTGTGAATGTAAAAGTTTGATTTTGTGCAGGAACAACCTTCCATGCGTCAGAAGCTTTATTATAGACAAAACATTTGATAAATTGAATTCAAAGGGGATTATTTCAGCATTAGACATCTCACATACATGTCATTCTCAGCCATCAGATCATCATTCATGCATCACATCCTGTTTCTGATTGTGTTTTCCTGTTAACCAAACAACCTCTAATTCATAAAGGCTGTGTCCAAAGGCATCTGCCTTGCTGTCCAGTCTGCACAGACAGTTTTATTCAGACAAGCATCCGGGGAAAAATAACGTCATGTCTAATGATCTAGAACTAATGAAGTTTAAAATTCAAGTGAGCTTTAAACATAACCAAATGAATATCTAATGACTACAATGTCTTTCTTGTTAAAAAGGGTAAAAAATAAATAAATGAATGAATGAATACAGAAAGAAAGAAAAGAAAATTACCCCCCAAAGAGCGCATGCATGAGTACATGCATTTGCATATTTGGTTAAAAACTGATGTTCATTTTACTTCAGGCAGCTTTATGTTTTAATTGAGCAAGTCTTAATTCACAGCCATCATCGTGATTTCCGGATGATCGCTAAGTATTAATTAACTTTATAGCCACAAACGGATTAATTCGAGGAATTAGGCGGCTGTAAGAGGCCTGCTCTTTTGCACTCTTCGTGCGCTGGAGTCATGTGATGTCACGCTGACATAATCGCAGGTGTTTGTAAACAAGACTGCGAGTGTTCCTGTTGTCATGGCAACAAATGTAGCACAAGCATTCAGATGCCAGGGCTCTCAGTAACACTTAGAGACCAATTCTCACTATTAACTAACTGCTTATTAGCATGCATATTACTAGCATATTGACTGTTTATTAGTACATATAAAGCACATATTAATGTCTTTTTCTGCATGACCATATTTCAGATCCCTTAATCCACCCAATACCTAAACTTAACAACTACCTTACTAACCTAAATTAACAGTTTGAGGCAAAAGGCGTATTTAATAATTAGTTAATAGTTATTAGTTAATAGTTATTAGTTAATAGTGAGAATTGGTCCCCAAACTAAAGTATGACCAACCTCTCTACTGCGGTGAAGGCCTGTTCACAACGAGAGTAAAAAGGAAAATTGAAACGAATTGCAGAATCAAAAATTAATTCCCATGTTTAATGCAAAATACAACTCACTAGTGCGGTCACGATACCAAAACCAAATAGAAATGTCATTTTTTCTAAAGAAAGAAAATGAATATGCTAAGGAACACACTCCTTTTTTTAAATAATTAAGAAATATATTAAATAATATTCTTATTATATGAATTAAATACTACTAAATATAATTAATTTCGCAATGAGTCAAGAGTAATTCAATTAGATTAATTATAAATTTAAGAATATTAATACAAGTAAAATCAGTAAAAAGAATAAAAGATTACAAGCATAAAACAAATAAGGAAAGTACAAACTAGATTTTTAAAAAAATCAGTACTTTTATTCATTACACATTTATTAAATGAGAAGGGGAAAAGTGCCATAAGACTTTCTAAGTTCAAAAAATATTTATTTCAAATTAATGCTGTTGTTTTGAACTTTGTTTCACTTTGAATCCCTGATCCGTGTTTTTGTTTTGTTTTTTTTACAAAGTATTAAGCAGGCCAACTGTTTTCAATATTAGTAATATAATAGAGTTTTTGAGCAGCTAATCAGCATATTAGAATTATTTCTGATGGATAAATTACATTTTAAAATATATTCAAATAGAGAAGTTATTTTAAATTGTGCAAATATTTTGCAATATTATGGTTTTATTTTATTTTAAGATTTTTGTAACAACTTACAGAACAAAATATATAAACAATGCAACACAATACAAAAAAGGCAATATTCCTATATTTTTACTGTATTTTTACAGCCCTGGGTATCATAGGAAGTCTTCTTTAAAAAAAAAAAAATGCAGAAATCTATTGACCCCAAACTTTTGAAGCCTTTAAACCTGTTCGGACACAGTCATTATTAAAAAAAAAAATCTATTCTGTTTGCTGCATAAACTACACACTTGACCTTTAAATATGGTCTCTTAAGGCACTGATGACATTTTTAAAACACGCCTCATCTTCCTCGAGCGGATGATTCTGTTCAGTTTTTTCCATCATTTGCGCATGCAGTCTTTCACATTATTTAGACTGACAGAAAACATCTCTTTTTGCCCTAGAAACAGTTATATTATACAGAATACAGTAAAAGGAAAATTTTTGTTTGCATGTTTAAGAGCAATATAATCAGATGTATATTGCCAGGAAGCGCTTTGTCTCAGATGTCATTTTTTGAGTTCATTCACAGCTCTAATGTGTCATGTTCTCTGTTAGCCATGTCTGTGTTGTGTATGCATGTATCTGTATGTTTCTTTGCTGGCTGTACTGTTTAAGTTGTTGCATGTTCTCGCCCACATCTCCTCCTCTCTCTCTCTAACCCACCCATCTTCAGGGAGCATGGAGCGCCTTCCACAGACCGAGCTCCCTGCGATCACAATAGAAAAGGGTTGGTCACAAAAGTGTGAGTAAGTCCCGCGCCGGGCTAAGAAAGACGGGTGTGCGGTGATAATGTGGACGGGCCCCTCAGCGCAGTGCACTGGCAGCGTACAACACAGCTCTGGTGCTTCCGCGATTATGCATGAGTACTTCCGTGTGGTAAATACAGCAAAATGTTCCACGCAGCTGGCAGTGGGTGTTCAGCCGTGTCTACACTGGAAATAGCCAGTTTGGCACACCTTCAGCTGATGAACTTGTTTTTTAGTTTTTTTTTATTGATTTCATTTTTTGTAATTTTTAATTATATTTTTCTACTTTTAATAATTACAAATAATTAATTGAATTTATGTAATTATAAATACCTAAAATGATCACATTATCAATAATTATGTAATAATATATACATATAATAGTTTTGATGATTTAAATACAAGTTTTTTAAGATATTTTTCCTAATTTAAATATTAAGATTATTAGTTTAATTATGTAATTACTAAATAATATTGTAAAATAGCTATTCTAGGGGGAGGGGGGGGGGGCGGAAAAAAAAAAAAAAAAAGTAATTGTATAAATAATATATTAAATAAATACAGACAGATAATTGAAATGTATATATTAAAATGTATGTATTTTATGCATTCTAAAATATTATGATAATATTAATAATACAGTTATTAATATCATTAATTATTAAAATAACTATTGATTTTGTTATGTTTTATTATATATATATATGATAAGAAATTGTACCCATTATCGATAGTATTTATACAAGTCATATATAATTACTCTATTGACTAAATATTACACTGTGTATATATAGTCCTTATATCTTCTTTTAAATAGTTAATAAATTGTTTTATAATTTAACATTTAAATCATAATTATTTAAATAAAATATATATAAAATAAATATTTTGAAATCAAATTGATCACGTCCAGTGCAGACATTATGTAAGAATTGTAGAAAGCTAGAACTCTTTAACAAACCTTCCCCAGATATCCTCAGGTTTCCAAATAATTACACGCAGCAAAATGTGTTGTTATAAAATGCTAAAGTTGTGTTCTCTACAATATGACTGTTCATTTTTCATATTATGATATTCATATATGATAATAATGTAATTTTCAAGCAATAGGAATTAATGGGAATAAATAGTAGTTTTCGAGGGAAGGCAGATGTATGAAATGTAAACCACACCAGACCCTTGACTTTTCATGCAGAGAATCCGAGAGTCGTGGCATGGCATACGCATTGAAAATGTACTCATAACAATGATTATGTTGGACAGCTTTGATTTGGATTTGGACTGAAAAAAAAATGTATGCTGCATTTTTCATGTCATAAACAAGCGCAGCACATTACGAGTCACTAACATGATCTGTGGCTTCATAATACATCCTAACCATTTTTCCCAGCATGCACAGTGCTTTTCTTTCCATGACCCTGCTTGACTTGGGCTAATGAATGAAAATGAGTTATGAATGTGTTGACGTAGTGAGCCCATGTGTAGGAGCAGATGTGCAGCGTGTTGAAGGGTCAGGGACTGGGCTCGCTGGGCTTCAGGTCCATCTGTTCCTGAGCCGCTGGAGCCGCCTGGATAATCATCTGGGCACGAGGCCAGACCAGGTCCCATCATGTCTTGACAACGAGCATGTTGGATAGCATTTACTACATGTCAAGTGTCACTGAAAAGACAGCATCGACATTAAGATGATGATGGAGAGGAAGCAGGAAAATACTGTATATTAATATGGTGGTAATTCTACGCCTTTATAGGAGCGAGTGTTATATTGAATATTCACAATTTACACTGGGTATAGAAAAGAATCACCCCCCCTTTAAAATAACCCCATCTTGTTGCTTTGCAGCCTGAAATGAAGACGCACACAGTTTTTGTTTTATCCAGCTGTATTTACGCAGTGCAACTTATTATATCCAAGTGAAAGATATAACACCAACATGTCAGAAAAAAAATAAAAAACTGAATCACTAAGTTGGAAAAAGGATCACCCCCTTTTGTCAGTATTTTGTTGAACCACCTTTTGCTTTAATTACAGCCTTTAGTCTGTTGGGATTTGTCTCTACTAACTTTGCACATCTAGACTTTGCAATGTTTCCCCACTCTTTGGACTTTGCAGAGCTTGCCTCAAGTTCGTTTAATTTGATGGTGAGTGTTTGTGGACTGCAGTCTTCAAATCATTCCTCAGATTTTCGGTGGGGTTTAAGTCTGGGCTCTGACGAGGCCATGCAAGAACATTCAGCTTTTTCTCCTTCAACCACTGTGTGCTCAGTTTTGCTGTGTGCTTTGGGTCATTGTCATGTCTGAAGGCAAATCTTCTTCCCGTTGACAACGTTCTGGCAGAGGGCAGCATATTTCCCTCAAGAATTTGATTGTATTTTTTTCCTTCTATCCTGACAAGTGCTCGAGTCCCTGCTGCAGAGAAACACCCCAGAACAGGACATTACCACCTCCATGCTTTACTGTATGAATGCTGTTATTTGGATGGTGAGATGTATTGGATTTCCGCCAGACATATCATTTGGTATTGAGTCCAAATAATTTGATTTTAGTCTCATCTGCCTCAGAATCCTAGAGATGTGTTTTGGCAAAGCTCAGTCGTGACTGCATGTGGCCTTTCTTGAGGAGCGTTTTTTTTCTTGCAACCCTCCCTTACAAGCCACAT
Source organism: Sinocyclocheilus anophthalmus (assembly GCA_018155175.1). Lineage (NCBI taxonomy): Eukaryota > Metazoa > Chordata > Actinopteri > Cypriniformes > Cyprinidae > Sinocyclocheilus > Sinocyclocheilus anophthalmus. Next base: position 424,168 of record JADLZN010003190.1, read on the forward strand.
TTGTGGAGAATTTGTTATATTTTTTTCACATGCACACAATGACCACTCTTTGTCATAAACTCCTACAGCTGCTTCAGAGTTGCTGTAGCCCTTGGTCTCCTCTCTGATCAGTTTCCTCCTGACTCTTTCATCCAGTTTGGAGCGATGTCCTGATCCAGGGAGGCTCTGTGTTGTAACCAAATACCTTCACTTCTTAATAATAGACTTCACTGTGTTTCTAGGCATTGATAAAGCCTTTGACATGTTTTTGTGTCCATCTCCTGACTTGTTCCTGTCCAGAACTTTATACCGGAGATCTTCTGACAGTGCCTTGCCACCCATAGTTGATTGTTTGCTTCAGTTGCACTACCAAGGACTGAAATGCTCCAGAAAGCTCTTTTCATGCTGAGGCTGATCAAAATGACCACAGCTGACCACAGTTAAATGTGATTATTTAAAGGGGGATGATTGTTCTATACCCACTGTATTTGCAGTGATTTGCCTGGAGATGAAATTTAAGTTTGTACTTATAATTAAATTAAGATTCATTTTAAATACATACTAATTGATTACATTTTTTGTATATGTATAATATTTTTAAAACTGTAATTATTAACCTTAATTACAATTGAAATTAGCATTTTTTTCATATTTTTTAGTTCATTTGATTCAATTAATTTATTCTTGTATGCATTTTATCAATGTTTTTAATTTAAGTAAAAAAGAACATTTACTTATGTAAAATTATTAACCTGGTATATAAACTGAATGACAAAATATTGTGTGTGTGGTGTGTGTGGTGTGTGGTGTGTGTGTGTGTGTGTGTGTGTATATATATATATATATATATAATATATAATTTATTTATATAATAATCAATGAATATCTAAAAGAAAGGTAATATAAGACAATGAAAGGACCAATTTAAAAAGCATCAAGTCTGAGTGGCAGAGGCAGAAGTTGAAAGAACTGCTGAAATGATGGTCCAGCGAGCGGAGCAGTAGATGGAGAGGGAAGGGAGGGAGAGTAATTCTTGGAAAGGGTTTTGATTGTGACAGTCAGAATGGCAGCCCCTGAGGAAAGGAAACGCTCTGACAGAGTAATAGAAGTGAAATCGCTAGAATAACACGGCCGAGGCCTCTCAACAGCCTGATAGCCGTGTTGGCAGCTCCCTTAGATGCCGTCTCACACCGAGTGTCACGGTCTCTGCAAAATTGGTGTCATTATGGGAAATGTTGCTCCACTGGGACAGCTAGGTAAATTGAGGGAGAGCCGTGTTTGGTTTGGATTGGTTATTTGATCACAGTGCGTTAAAGTTGAGCTGGTGGGCCGGTCATTAAATATAAACATAAGGAGAAAAGAAAACTTTGGTGACTTGTTTCCTGCTCACGATTGCTTCGGTCCTGTCCATGTAGAGGACTAAGTCAGCAAGAGTGTTTGAAGAAGGCTCTTTGAAGTGGTGTACAGAAGTAAGATGAGATTAGTCTGCTCATTTGTTGGACTAACTTCACATGACAGGAAAAGTAGTTGAATGCTTCACCGTTTGGAGCATCACATCATTTTCCTTTCTTTAGTCACTCCATTTAATCACACGTCAGACGTGTTTGTCAGCCTACTAAAATCATTTCATAAATTACTGAACAAGTTTTCAGTTAGCTGTAGCAATACTATCAAATAGCTTTTCTTTGCTTGGTTGAAATCCTGTTGACGGAGTTGACATGTTCATTGGGAAAACTGGAAATACCATAAAAATAGACTTTTCAGATTTGGAAATGTTATGCAAATGAATAGAATTTTTATATTTTATATACTTTTACATTTTTATAGTTACTGTACATTTTTGTAGTTACATTAAGCGTTAAAATATTCAAGAGCAAAATATTGGGGTCAGTAAGTTGTGTTTTTTTTATGTTTTTGAAAGAAGTCTGTCATACTCACCAAGGCTGCATTTATTTGACCAGAAATACAGTGTAAACGGTAATATTGTGAAATATTATTGCAAATTTAAGATAACTGTTTTCTATTTGAATATATTGTAAAATGTCATTTATTCCTGTGACACAAAGCTGTATTTTCAGCATCATTACTCCAGTCTTCAGTGTCACATGATCCTTCAGAAATCATTCTAATATGCTGATTTGCTGCTCAAGGAATTGTTTTCTTTTTAATATTAATTTTTTTCTTTTTTTTTGTTTAATCTTTTTGTGATACTTTTTTGATACTTTTGTGATACTTTTTTTCAGAATTTTTTAATTTTTATTGAAAGCTTAAAAGAACAGCATTTATTTAAAATCTAATTTCTTGTACCAATGTTACGTTACTGTCATTTTGATTAATTGAATGCTTTCTCGCTTGATAAAGTATTAATTTCTTTCATTAAAAAAAATCTTACTGACCCTAAACTTTTGAAAAATCCTTGTCCAGTGATTACAAACTATTGGAAAAACCATGGGAATTCATTGAAATGTGTAGGATCCCTGTATTTCATCAGAAATGTGAAATTATAAATTCAAAGTGGGTGTATAATATTTATTACAGTGTAACTACACACTATTGAACATTTATCACAATTATAAAGCTACTACTGCTTCCTTTAGCCTCTTCTTTTCGATGAGAATCACTCTCTGGCAGTGAACATGACCCTGATGGTGTCTCTGTGGTGTCAGCAGGGCCGGGGATCTGGCTTCCCCAGCAGGAGACGGCCCAGGGGTTCGGGTGTCATGGGCCGGGGAGGACGTGGCCGGGCCAGAATGAAGAATGGAGTCCCTCCAATACCTACACCAGGAGTGCGTCACATTATCTGACAGCTACTACATGGTTTGTTCCGATATGTGGTAAATTGCTATACAGCTCCTCTGTTTATCTGTATGGTCTGTTTGTGTCACTGCAGATAAACATCATGGAACCCATTTGCACATTTAAGGAAGAGGAAGAAAACGCCATGCACAATACAGTAGTGATTTTCTCTAGTACAGACACGTTCACTATGAAACAGGTAAATGTTTCTGAGTGGTCGTGCTGCTTGCAGCTGTAAATGTGGAGTCTGCTGCTCTCTTACACTAGTGTGTGTGTGTGTGTGTGTTTCTTTAGGATATGTGTGTGGTTTGTGGGAGTTTTGGACGGGGTGTGGAGGGTCGACTGCTGGCCTGTGCTCAGTGTGGACAGTGTTACCACCCCTTCTGTGTCAACATAAAGGTGAGCACATTGAGCAGGATGAGGCCATTACATCCTTCTCTTTTTCTAATACTGTTGGAGGTGTTGATGGTTGTGTTAATTATGACTGGCCTTGCCAGAAAAAAACCTTGCCAGACCTGGGAAGAACATTAAATTAAAAATTAAAAGAAAAGAAAATCTTCATAGCTACAAACCAAAGTAGCACTGAAATTACTTAAGTATAAAATATTTTTGTAAAATACGTGCAGGGCGACACTGTATTGATATTATTCAAGCACTGTGTTTGTTTTTAAACACCTAAATAATACATTTTTCTGCAGAATTAGCTTTTTAAATGAATACTTTCATTCATCAAGGGCATTAAATTGGTTAAAAGTGATGGTAAATACATTTATAATATTACAAAAGATTATTATTTCAAATAATGTTGTTCTTTTTAACATTCTATACATCATATCCCTTATATCTTACTGTATATGATTTCTGAAGGATCATGCTCCACTGAAGACTGGAGTAATGATGCTGACAATTCAGCTTTTCAATCACAGGACTTTACTTTTCATTTTAACACTTTAATTATTTTACATTTGTTCTATGCTTTTTGTCATTTTCATTAGTTTTTATATATATGTGTGTTGGGGTAATATATATATAGAATAGTATAAATCATTTTTTTTTTTTTTTTACTGTTTAGATTTCCTTTATTAGTTTTTAGTTCAGTTTTTAGTTTTTATTGTTTTCCAGTTAGTAATTTTAATGCTTCAACTTGAAGCTGTTGAAGAAGTTGAAGTATTTAGATGTATTTTATCAGAAGTTTAAGTTTTTCATCTAATATTTGTATTTTATTTAATTTCAGCTTTATTTCAATTACCCAGATGTTTTAGTGTTTTTTCTTTTAGTTAACCGTAATAACCCTAGTCTGTTTGGATTTTACTGTCAAGATAGAACCAATATATTTACTTAAAGGGATAGTTCACCCCTATTTCTTTCTTTTTTTCTGTGGAAGACCAAAGATGGTACTGTTTGAACTGTCTAAATTTTTTGTTTTTTTTCCCTACATTAATGTCGTAGATACTGCACAAAAAAAAAAAAAAATTTGAAAAAAAGCTGCTGTGGCTACTGCAACACTGTGTTTTTAGTTTTTTTTAAGTTCTGTCTTTATGTGCTAACTGACATGCATTGGTTGTCAGATCACTAAGGTGGTGCTGAGTAAAGGCTGGCGGTGTTTGGAGTGTACCGTGTGTGAGGCGTGCGGTCAGGCCAGCGATCCCGGACGTCTGCTGCTCTGTGACAATTGTGACATCAGCTACCACACCTACTGCTTAGACCCGCCCCTGCAGAACGTGCCCAATGGGAGCTGGAAATGCAAATGGTATTCCACATCACATAAAATAAAAAATTTATTAACGTGAAAATGTCTAGGATTCATTTATAATTTAAAGGTGGGGTAAGTGATTTCTGGTAGCCAATGTTCATATTTCAAATCACCAAAAAAAAAACGCCCCTACCCCAAGAGGTTCTCGCCCCTATTTTGATAGTTCCGTCCCACACATATGTACGCAACCCAGGCAACGATTAGTTCTGTGAAACAAAGCAAAACCAATGTTACACTGTGTCTACACCGGATGCGAGCGGCGCGACAAAATACTGTAGAACTCATTATAATCAGTTATGCTGTCTACACTGGATGCGGTGCGACCCGACAGAAAACTGCTGCTGCGTTCTATGTATCACGTATTGACACACATTTCAAATGATTTTAAATGGTCACTTTGTCGGGTCCAGTGTACTAGACAGACATTAGCTGTTGCGGCGCAGACACAGTGTTACTCACCTATCAAGAAGAAACAAAGCAACCTCGGCATCCGATCGCAGGCCTTCCGCTCCTTGAGTTCTCTCTAGCGCTGGAAAGCTGATCCAATATTTACACGGGTTCTACTTTTTGCCTTATTGCCTTAAGCCTTCTTTTGAACCGCAGACTTTTTTCCTCTTTTGTTTTTTATCTGCCATCTCTATCTTTCTGTCGCTCGGCTCAGCTAATGTCCGTCCTGTGCACTGAGCGCTCTCTCCTCCACATCATGAACAGACACGCCCCTTAATGCTGATTGGCTACAAGTTTGTTTTAGTACTCGGCCCGACTCAAGTTTTCTAAAGCGTTTTTGAAAAAATACATACCCCACCTTTAATTTACTATATTTACGTATTTAAGTTAAAAATATCTTCATTTACAAAAGAAATTTTACTTCAACTGTGCTTTAGCTGCTTTTTGTTCTTGTGGTTAATTTAAGAATACTTGCTAGTTACAATGGAGGACCTTTTGTGGTGTGTGGTGTGTGATTAATGTCATTGTGCCCGCTTTGGCCTCCCGCAGGTGTGTGTCCTGTATGCAGTGCGGAGCCACGTCTGCGGGTCTGAGGTGTGAGTGGCAGAATAATTACACTCAGTGTGCCCCTTGCGCCAGCCTGGCATCATGCCCACTGTGCCAGCAGGACTACAACGAGGAGGAGATCATCCTGCAGTGCCGCCAGTGTGACAGGTGAGCGGTGGTCTGCGCTGTGCATGTACCTGCTGGGGTGCTTGGATTCCTTTCAACTCGCAAATCTCTGCCATCAAACATACTAGATACAGTTTCTGAGGAGGAGATGCTGGCCCGTGCAAAACAGTGTTAATTTTGACAGCAAATTTTGATTTAGTTTTAGTCATAGTCTTTTGACTAAAATGCCATTTAGTTTTAGTCATATTTTAGTCCTCTAAATTGTTTTTCGTTTTAGTCGACTAAATATCATATGATTTTAGTTGACTAAATCTACGGTAAATTTAGTTGGCTAAAATCTAATGGGTTTAGTTACAATGCATTTATTAAGCATTTCTCTAAAATTTCCAAACTCATTATATAGGTTTGATATTAAGGTTTTATCATGATAGACACCGATTTAACTGCGGTGACACACAACATGCCTTTGTTAAAATTAAATAAAACAGCTTCTCATGAAGAACAAGAACATGGTCTTCTTTTTAATGAAATACCAATGGTTATAAAGGCTAATTATGCATTCTTTATAGCAACTTGTTTACCATATTCTTCATTCTTTCAAGCAGACATATTTTATTTCTATAAATAAATTTAGATTATTCTTTAGGGCTACTAAAGTTTTTCAGTGAAGAGCAGTGTGTGATTTTCTGTCTTTCTTTTGTTGCTTGATTAACATCAATGATTTGGACAATAGCAACTAAATTAGGCTGATATCCCTTTAAAACCGAATGCACAGCTGCAATGGATGCAATGTACTGATACACTTTCTCCCTACTGTTTACGTTCACTTAAGACGTAATCAACTGTGTTTACGTGAATACTCGTCAAAACGGACAATTCAACATCAATTTTGTGTGTAATTCTCCGTTCATGCGACGCGAAAGAGTACTCACGTGTTGTGAGAGGCGCTTTCTGTGTGTGTGTATGCTTCAGTTTCTGCGCTCAGAAAACCGGACCGAATCGAGTTCTCTCTTGCGTCGTCAGATTTAACCATATGTCTGCTCTTCTCTTACTCCAACATATTGACATTTTTGAACGTTTTATGAGACGTGCAGCAAGTGTGTTAGCTTATGTCCCGCCGGTTCATATGTATGCATCTAACCTCCGAACCATGCAGCAGATTCGTTCTGAATGAATCTCTTCCCAAATCGTCCCTCCCTATCATTTTCGTCTCGTTTTTATTCGTTGCCGAAAATGTCAATAGATTTATGTCATAGTTTTTGTAATTCAAAAATAGTTTTAGTTTATCGTCTCGTTGTCGTCGGTGAAAAAAAATGTCGCTGACAAAAATTCGTCAACGAAATTAACACTGGGTGGGGGGCAACAACAATAATGTGAAATATAATTGATAATCTGTTTAGATAGTGGCTTTCTAGGGGTTTAACTATAGATTTGAAGCTTTGGTGTGTGTGGGTGTGTTTAAAATTTTAACTTTTATCAGCAGGACACATGATCAAAACTGACCGTAAGAGTTTATTATTTTAAAAATCTATTCAAATATTTTATTTGCGGTAGTAGAACTTTCTATTCATCACAAATCTTGAGTTATCACCGGTTCTGCATATATTACAGCACCCGTTTCAACATTCTAATAATAACTGTTTCTTGGGCAGCAAATCAGCATATTAGACTGCTTTCTGAAGATCATGTGACACTGAAGAATGGAGTAATGATGCTGAAAAATCAACTTTGCCATCACAGGAATAAATAATATTTTTAATTGCCTTCAAATAGATTAAATAGAAATTTTTCTTTTGACAATGCAAATATTTTTTAATATTATTGTTTTACTGCATTTATAACTGAATAAATGCAGCCTCGGTGAGCATAATAGATATCTTTCAAAAACATTTAAAAAAAAAAGCTTAAAATCCCCAAAACACTCCAAAAGTTTTGGCAACATATTGTTCTTTAGCGGTCTACTATAGTTCTGCTACTCATTGCATACCTCCCATATTGTATACAATGATTCTTCTTCACACTAAAAATAACTATTTAATTCTATTTTAAAATATATTTCATTATTTTGTACATTTAATTTTATTATTATTTATTACTAAATAGAAATGTGAAATTAAACAATAATTAGAAATATTTTCTGCATATCGTTATTTGAATTACTAAAAAAAAAATAAAAAAATCTGATGACAATAGTCATAATCATGTCTCCAAACAAAAAGTATAGATTGATGTCTGTTTTTTTTAGCATGTTGATATGCAGTTGCTAGTAGTTCTTGGTGGTTACTAGGGTGTTACGGTTCCCACCTCCAGGGATATTTCAATCCCTTTATTTAACTCATATTTTTACCTGTTTTTTGTCAACTACAGTTGCAAGTTCTAAAAGTAGAAGATGATGAAACAGAAAAGTCTCTCATGCCTCTCCCTCAATACGCGGCACAGTTTGAGTTATCGTTCTAATCTGTCATACAAACGTGCTGTTTCTGCTGTGTCTGCAGGTGGATTCATGCCTCGTGTCAGGGAATCCTCTCAGAGGAGGAGGTGGAGAAGATTGCAGACACCAGCTTTGACTGCAGTCTGTGCCAAGGCTATACCCCCCTCTCTCCCGGTAAACAAAGCTTTAGCACAATCAAGCCTGGTTTATGTTTATAAATCTTTTTTTTTTGGTTGACATTGTGTATTTGTGTGTTCATTACACAGTGCCTGGAACGCCGGCCAAGTCTTGTTTGGATTTAGTCGAGTCTGTTTTCATGCCTCAGAGAGTCACAAAAACAAGAGATCCTGGTAATGATGTCTCTTTACTAAAACATTAAAAAAATTGTTTTTTCATATTTATAAAGGTGTCAAATTATAGTCATTTAAAGACGTTTTGATAGCACAATAATGAACTTCATTACTTAATGTGAACTAACAATAAAAAATATTTCTAATGCATTTGTCAGTCTTAGTTATTGTTAATTTTCAACATTTAAATACATTATTAAAACAAGTTCAAGTTGTGTCTGTTATTATTTTTTAATTGACCTGAGCTAACATGAGAAAACGATGAACGGCTAAATAAAAACCGTAACAATTGCATTGCTCATTGTTAGTTAATATTAGTTAATGCATTACCTAATGTTAAAGAGTTAGTTCACCCAAAAATTCCCAAAAATTCTGTCATCAATTACTCACCCTCATGTCGTTCTAAACCCGTAAGACCTCCATTCATCTTCGTAACACAAATTAAGATATTTTTGATGAATTCTGAGAGCTCTCTGACCCTCCCATAGACAGCAAGGTAACTACCATGATCAAGGTCCAGAAACGTAGCAAGGAGATCTGTAAAATAATCCATGTGACATCAGGGGCTCAACCGTAATTTTACGAAGCTACGAGAATACTTTTTGTGCGCAAAAGAAAGAAAAAAAAATTCTTCATGTTTCCAATGAGGTTCCTCTGTGTTTCTGCTCCACAGAGCTGACGAGGACGTACACCCAGGACGGTGTGACGCCTCCAGACCCACCGACTGAACTCTCCAGAGACGGAAACCTGGACAACACCAAAAGTACTGCTTCCTACATCTCAGCCGTACTGAGCAGTAGTTTCATATCCATGTACAAAGAGTAAAGTAATAGAGATGCAATTTGGAAGGTTAACAACTTTACCAAACAAAAACCAAATTAAGATCATTAAACCTACGCCAAATGGGGGTTTGTGAGGAAACTGCAGGTGTTGATGGAACACTAATAATTAAAACAAATAAATGTGGTTGCACAGTTAATTAAAATAAAACTGAATTCACCATATGGCTTAATGCGATTTTCAATCAAAGGCTGAACTTTAATTAAATTAAAAGTTTAAAAGTTTTCCCGTAATAAACTCCTAATTGCTGCTTTTTTATAGTAAATGAGAATGCAGTGTTCACTTTATTTACACATTTTGCACCATTTCCAAATTTATCGCATTGTACCAATATTTTACCAGAATAAAAGTTTGATGACTTGAACATTTGAAAGTGAAGAATTTGAGATATAAATATTAGAATTGTTACTTGCATTGTAAAATAACTAGTGCTGCGACTCGTGTCACCCAAAAACAAATAATCGTGATTAATCGCATCCAAAATTAGAGTTTTTGTTTACATAATATATGTGTGTACTGTTTATATTTATTATGTATATATAAATACACTCACATGTATGTGTATATTTAAGAAAAATATGTTGTTTATATATTAAATATATTTATCTGTAATATAAATACAGTAATATTAAAATATATACTGTGTGTTTATTTATATAGACATAATAAATATACACAGTACACACACTTATAATATGTAAACATAAACTTTTATTTTGAATACGATTAATCGCGATTAATCATTTGACAACACTAAAATAACTCATTATTAGGACAATAATTATTCAAATAATCTTTTTTTTATTTATCTTTTAAGTTTACAGGGGAACTTGAATCTATATGCCCAGCTGTCAAATTTTCTCTATATTGCAATCATTATGATCACACTTGTAATAATACTCGCTTTAATGAGCTTCTGCCTAAAATTAATTAATGTTAGCTAGCTGTATGATTATCTTGAACTGTTCATTTGTGAAATGACCATTACTTGGACACATCACTTCGATACAGATCACTCTAATTGTAATTAACATCATGATTTTCTTTAAAGCTGCTTTGAAACAACGTGTATTGTGAAAAGCGCTATACAAATACACTTGAATTGAATTGAATTTAACAAGAGTAATATATTTTCTTAATTTTTATAATTACCATGAATACTAATAATAATTCTTAAATAATAATAAGCCCTATATATAAATAATTATTAAAAAAAAATTAAACACTAAAAAAAACGCTAAAAAATAGATTTTATAATATTTTATCTGTTCACTCAAGCCTAAGCGGCTGATGGGAACGTTTGGGAACCCCTGGCCTATGTCATTGAAGATGTTGTATAAAAAAAGGTCCATGGACACTTTATATGATTTCTAGTCAGTATTTCTTTCATCTATGTCGGCTGTCTTGGCTGGGAAATTTTTGGTGAGCTCATGGCAAAGCATTATGGCAATCCATGCGATTGTGCCTCCGATTCTTTTGAGAATTAGGTATTGTAGAAGACAGCATAATCTCTACCTACAATTTAAAACAGCCTTCACATTATGTGTGCCATAAAACTAGGTAGGCAGCTCATTATAGTGATTCTAAATTTTATTTTTAGCACAAATGGACTGAATCTATTGTGGAAGACAGAGTTTTAAAGTGTCTCGTTTTACAGTTATCTTCCTATAGTCTGGGTTTGTTAACCTGTGTGATCCCTGACAGCTTTGTGTGTGTGTGTGTGTGTGTGTGTGTGGTGTGTGTGTGTGTGTGTGTGTGTGTGCGCGCGCGTGTGTGTGTGTGTGTGCGCGCGCGTGCGTGCGTGTGTGTGTGTGTGTTTGCGCGTGTGTTTTGCAGCAGAAGGGGAGATTGTGGACGGTGAGGGAAAGTCAGACTCCAGTCCGGAGAGAGAGGCCGCAGCAGAAGATGACTCTAAAGACACAGATCCATGCAAGAAGAGGAAGAGGAAGCCCTACCGCCCTGGTGAGAGACTAGATGCTTCAGTGGAGTCTAACCAAACACATTTTCATTTGCACAAGTGATTTCCTTGTTACAGTATTTGTCTTTTTCAGGTCTGCTGGAAGTTGTATGTTCATGCATGATTGTACTTTATACATGGTAATTATGCATGATTAGAAAAAGGAATAGAGTAGAAGGCACAGAGCTTCTCTTGTTTTGTTTATTAATCTAATAATAAATTAAATCAAGTTTATTTTTTAAATTAGTAATTTTTGTTTAAATACAATTGTATTTTTTTTCTGTGCCACTGTATCAGATGTTATTAATTGTACATTGTCTATTCCAAAACATCCAAACATCTTGTACATATGAATGACTGCTCGGATACAAAAAAATAAATAAAATCTGTAATATTTGATGTCTATATTAGCTAATGTATGGAAAATGGTCATGAAACAAAGGTTGACATTATAAGTTGGCAAAAGACACCCTCTGGGCCTCTTTGGTTACTTTTGACGGAGAATTTTAGATTTTGACTTTTTAAAAATTATAGCTTCATCGGAATGGTACAAAACTTGGGGACTTTTATGGCATTTGTTATGTGATACTACACATAAAAAAAATGAGGGCATGATTAGAAAAGGCTAAAAAAAAAAAGTCTTCTCAGTCAAAAATGACCACCATAGGAAATAAATGGGAAAATATGAAAAACATTTGCATGCATAATCTACAAATCAGCCATAATGCAGAAAAAAAGTGCACAGCTAGTCTCATTTTTTACCTGAAATGCTGCATTAATTGAAAAATAATTTTTAAGAAAATTTGAAAAATAATTTTTGTACTATTTTCAATGTGGAAAATGGATCATAATTATTGCATAAATATGAATTGGTGCCATCAAATTCTCTCAAAATACAAAATGAAAAAGAAAAAATATTATTGAACAAAAATATATTGAAGTTTCTGCTTTTATTCAGGTATTGGAGGATTCATGGTCAGACAGAGGAACCGGACAGGTCTGGGCAGAACCAAACAGGCCTTGTTCAGGAAGGACTCCACTGGCTCTGAGACCCTGCAAGGCAAAGATGAGAGTGAGTATCATTCAACACTTTCAGTACGATGACTTGCTGCTAGCTTATGTTTGATCCTAAATCAATATCTTCTGTCTTTATTATTTTTTTAATATCTGTTTGAGTGGATCAACTGCTGCCAAATGTCCACAACCACTGCAGAAGTACATAAAGCTGGATTGGGCTCATCCCGATCACATGTATTTGACACCCCTAATGTAGACTGATCTATTGAATAATATCTACATTAATACATTTTGAAAAATACATTAAAAATGAATGTATTCATGTATGTGTTTACGGATGTTATTTTTGAATTACATAAGATTTGAATGTAATGTAAAGAATGAATAGGGTTACTCTTTTCTGTCCTGACAGGCTGGGGTGACCAAGCGCCTGACACTCCAATCGATGAAAAACCTCCTTTGTCTGATTTTCCCGACAACCCTGAGGTTAAAATACGGAAACGCTACAGGAAAAAGAAGACCAAACTGGAGGAGGCTTTCCCTGCTTACCTACAGGTCAGCTTTTCAAATATAATAGATTAACTCGATTTTAAAGACAATATGAGTGGTGTTTGTCTGTGCAAAATATACCATCACTTTATTGAGGCTTTGTTTTTGCGAGGTTGTTTTTGGTGGTTGCTGGCTCAAATTCTCTGTGATATTTGGTGTCTAGATATGGCTCGGGTCCTTCAATGCAAGTTTGTGGGGGTTTTCATCTACCAGGCAAATATCATAATTCACATTCTCTTGGAAAAGCTATGGCAGATCTCTGCAAAACAAGCCACACAATATGAGATCATTTCTAAGCTGCAGTTGCTCTTTATATGAAAATACAGGGGGTTTTTTTGTGCTGAAAATATAACAGAAAATGTGCGCATAAATTACGTAATCGTGTGGAAAGCATATTTTGAGAAAATCCTGCTAAATTACAATTTACTAGGGCTGGGTAAAAAATATCGATATCTCTATATTAATCGATTCTCATTTTTACGGAACGATATCGATTCTTAAATCCCAAGAATCTATTAATCTAGCCTGTTTTAAGTTAATGGACAGAACGTTGAAGGGGACGGAACGTCCCATCCAATATATCGCAATAAGCATTGTGCGTTGGTACTTTTAATATGAAACAAAGTCTCAGATTTTAAATTCTGTCCATTGTATTGCAGTATTTAAACAATAAATGCCGTTTTTGGCGCTGTTTAATGTGGAAGGACAGATCGCTGTAGACGCAGCAGCGCGAGGCGCACGTGAACTGATCATCTCCTCCACATTAATACCAGTTTCAGCACAAAATAAACATGATTAAATCAGTCACTCAATCAGTGTTTCAGCTGCGCAAAGACGTCAATATAACGGCTTGTAAACATTGTCATGTAACGTCACATTTACCTCAAAAAAACATATTCGGTGACCATAAACTCATTAGTCAGATAGAAAAATAAACTGTAGAGAGGGGCATTTTGTTAAATATATGTACCATATAACATATTCATTATCATTTTTACTGTTCTTCAATGTTTAATTTATGTTTGAATAAATCCATCAAGTTTTTATGACAGCCGCCATTGTTTATATATTTAAAAAAAAACACATTGAAGTAGAAATATTATTATGTAATTGTAACTTTATTATTTTAAACTTTATTAGTGTAATTTTAACAAATCAGTCAATTTAACCTTCAATATTATAGTAATGTAGTACTAAATGACTCTCATGTATATTTTACAGTATTAGTTGAGAGATTTTTTTTCCTTGAGTAAATTTTGGCATGTACTGTACCTGATATATAGCCAAAATAATCGATATTGAATCGAATTGAATCGCAAGCTTTTGAATGAGAATTTAATCGAATTGTGAAATTTGTGTCAAAACTCAGCCCTACAATTTACCTTTCAAAAGCTGTAGATCAGAGATAGATAGATACAGTAATGGTTTCTGAAGGATCAAGTGACACTGAAGACTGGAGTAATGATGCTGAAAATTCTACGGAAGAGGATTAGGGCCAAGCAATAATAAAAAAAATAAAACCATCTCGAGATTAAAGTCATTAAATTTCAAGAAAAAAGTCTAAATAAAATGTTGAGAATAAATTTATTAAATTGGAGGATTAAGAACGTTTCGAGAAAAAACTCTTTAAATTTCAAGAAAAAAGTTGAGATAAAATGTTGAGAATAAACTCATTAAAAAAGTTGTTAAATTTCGAGAAAAAAAGTTGAAATAAAATGTTGACAATAAACTCATTGAATTACGCGAAAAAAGTCGTTAAATTTTGAGAAAAAAAGTCTAAATAAAATGTTGAGAATAATCTCAATATATAAACTTTTTTCTCGAAATTTAATGAGTTTAATCTCAACACTTAATCTTGACTTTTTTTCTCGAAATTTAATGAGTTTAATCTCAACATTTAATCTCGACTTTTTTCTTGAAATTTAATTACTTCAATCTCGAGATGGTTTTATTTTTTTATTATTGCTTGGCCTTAATCCTCTTCCGTAAAATTCAGCTTTGTCATCACAAAATAAATTAAAATGTAAAATGTATTACAATAGAAAACCGTTATTTCAAATTGTAATAATATTTCAAAATATTTGGATTTTCCATTGTTATATACTAAATAAAAAATAAATAAATACAAAAAAATAATTCAAATCAGTAAACTACTATTATAAAACAAATAATTCAGACTCTAAATTCTAGCCGATATTCACACATCGGAATTCTCTATTAATGCAGTACTGTAAAAACAACAAATCTGGCGCTGTACTTAACAACCTTTAATCTTGACTTATTTGAGAGACATTTCACTTCCCACTGTATTTTCATATTACTCTACATGATTCTGTATCACCCTCACATGTAAATAGCATATAGCAGTCCTGCACACTGATGTTGTATTATACCATCATATCACCCAGCCCTAGAAAGGAAGAATGAATGGGATGGGAATGACATAATTGGTTGGTTGAGCTAATGCTAGCTGTTCACGCTAGCTCCTGCGTCAACACTGAGAGAATCCACCCTAAAGGTGCTTCTCAGAAGAGCCACTTCAAATCAATTATTGAAAATGGAGGCTTTTAGTGTCTCAGCCAGGCAGGTTCCCAGAGCTGGAAGCTGTCAGGTGAGCTGAACTGAATTGACAGAACAGGCGGTGTGCTGGGAAGTCGTATTACGGCCACTACAGCACGTATGTTGTTTTCTTGCTTGTTCCTGTGATTGCCGCGCGCACGTGCAGCAGCGTGTGTCTCCGTAGATCATGCGTCCTGTGGGGCCGCGCTGGAGACGGGATGAAACATGAGCTCATTTGAGGGGCTCCCACAACGTTACAGTCAGTGCAGAGTAACGCCATCTGAGAGGCAGAGCCTCGCTGCCAGACAAGCACACAGCCATCTGGAAGGGCTCCATTGTACCCAAAAAAGATACTCTATCAACAGTACTTTCATTACGAGTGATAACAGCACAATGTGATTTGAGTACGCCTCTTCAGAAGTTTTGCTTTGAATGTCATGATCACCCTGAGTGCACTACTGTTGTCTTTGGTAGGAGTGATGTGTGTGTGTATTTTGCACAAATTATATTGTGTTTTCCAGCCCTGGAATTTGGGGGGGGAAAAAATATATATATGCGTGCATGTGTATTTATATATACATAATAAATATACACAGTATACACACACATATTATGTAAACACAAACTTTTATTTTGGATGCGATTAATCATTTGACAGCCCCTTATTATATTGATTTAATACATGCCATTTAATTCAATATAATACAGCCCTTATTATATTAATTTAATATGCACACAGTGTGTGTGTGTGTGTATATATATATATATATATGTCATCTAAATGTTGCTTTTGTGTACACTAAGATGCAATTTAACCCATAGTGATGTTTGATCTTGTCAAACCAGTTCACATGAAACAGTCTCAAATTAATGGAGAGGAAATGTTGTAAAAAAATATGGAAACCCGGGCCAGATAAATTGGCTAATCTTCAAATAGCCATCTTCAAATAATCTGTGTCCACTTGGTTGATTAACAGAAGTGGGAACATGTTTCATTTTCAGATATTCTGTAATATAAATGTTTCTTTACATTCTACATGTTTTGCTTTCATTAAATTGCATTATATGCAGTATCTGCATTTTATTAGCCATGCGCCACCCTACTCTCTAAATATTTCCATCACCGTCCACCATTGAAAATATTTTATTGTTTGGTTAATGCTTGCTATATGAAACCAGTAATTTTCTAAAACCTACATCAACTTTTACTAGATGGACAAATCAGTCACATATTTTATACTGAATACTGAAGTACTCTGACTCCTCAATCTTCTCTTGCAGGAGGCCTTTTTTGGGAAAGACCTGCTGCATAAGAGCAAACAGAGCAGACAGGAAACCACACGGCTACTAGAGGATGAGCGAGACAGGAAACAGCTCTCGGCCAATCAGATGAAGCCACTGTCGAACGCATCACTCAGTGCATCAGCGGCACTGCTGCCCAGTAAATCAGTAGCAGCACGTACGTTTCTCACAGCTACTGGTGCTCACACACACACACACACACACACACGGCCTGTCTCAGCCTTTCTGTTTGTTTTTGTCATTTTTTCATATGATATTCATACCCAGTCTGATTTATACATTTAGTTCCCTTAAAGTCAACATGAAATTTAAATTTACTTACTTAACACACATTCCTGGTCTTGTTATGGAGAGCGGGTGCCAGCAGAGTCACCCAAAAATGTCCCCTTATGGAAAAAAAAAAATGGATTGTGAATGCAATTTCATGTTGTCTTTAAATTTGACCACAATTTAGACCACTTTCTTAGAGTACAGTCATTAGGCCCTTATAATCACTTCCCTGCTTTATCCACATCCACAGAGAACTCTGTGGAGCCTCTAGTGGACCTGTCCGAAGAGCTGAAATCAGACACAGAGCTGCTGGGAATGTTTTCAGATAACAAGCAAACAGAGGAGTCCGGTAGGCCTTTATGAGTGTCTCTAAACATGAGAAATAACAGCACGTGTTTGCTGTTTCAGTGGGCTCCAGCTCTCTAGGTCTACTATTATCATTGTTGAAGAATCTGCTTTGAAACACGAACTTCATGAGGTACAAACATAGTTAAACTACAGTAAGGATTCCCCTTTTTTTTTTTTTTTCTTTGAAGTCGTTTTTTCTTAGTGTAGTTTTTAACTACGTTACCAGTCATAAATGTAGATACACTTGGCTGAATTAGTTTAAAATCTTTTGATATATAGGCTTGTGCTTAGATGATAGATTTAAAGTATTCCTATCAAAGAATGTTCAAATATAACCTAAAATTCAATCATTTCAATAGGGCTTTCAAATGTAACACGTTAACACATGCAGTTAGTTAAATCCGCACAGGTAATTCTTTTTTCTTTTTCTTTTATCACACACTCACACGCACATTTCTACACCCAATAATTACACATTTATTAGCTTTGCTTGAAAATGGATAATCAATAGTTTAATATCTAAATATTTAATTATCTGTAAGAGATGGTCTTTATTGTCTTGTCATTATGTTCATTTTCTTGGCATTTCCATTTTTCGTTCTTAGCTCATTTTATTTGACATTGTGTATGAATCATCTGCAGAATTTTTCTTTCTCTCTTCATGGTGCTGATCCCTCATTGTGTTTGGTTTGGGTCTTTGTAGGTCTTGATTTTTGCCCTTTCCAAGTTGAGTACTCTCCTTCACTATTTGGTAAGAGCTCATGGTCATATTTTAAGTTATTTACTTTTACTTCTATTCTCTTGCACCCCTTTGCTTGGGTTTTATGGGAACATTTGTTTTACTTTTTCTATTGTTGACATATCACCCGCAATGTGCACTGCACCTGAATCTAATCATTATGCATCATGCAGTCCATTTAGTTTCACCAAGTAAAACATCCCAGAACGCACGGCTATCAGAAGCATTTACATTACCTAACAGATTCAGAATGATGCAGCAGTGCAGTGCTGGACTAACAGGTGTGATCAAGGTGTTCTAGAGACAGGCATTTCAGAAAAACGAAGGCAATGATGAATGGCCTTCCTCCTGTGAGCGGCAGTCAGGGCCTCTGCCTGAATGGATGAGTGAAGAATAGGGACACTGTTCCAGCACCCACCCCGCCCCAAAAGTCCCGAGATCCACTGAGTCCTTGGTTTGATGAAAAGGAACCAACCTAGCAATTTGTGAAAGATGTCGAGCTCTCATCCCCGTTGTAAAAACAGCCTTGGAGGACGAGGTGGTCTGACCTCCCTCAGAGCCCACTGTAGTATTTCTATTTGAATTATTTTTGCAGCACAAGTTGTTTATTCAGTTTCGTTTGTGTCATATATGACTCAGGTAATCACAACCTGCTCTGGTCTGGTTTTGCTTATTAGTTTTAATTGTTAAAGAGATAGTTCACCCAAAAATGAAAATTCTATCATTATTTACCCTCATGTTATTCCAAATCTGTATGACTTTCTTATATGGAACACAAAAAATATCATATAAAAAGAATGTTTTTGGTAACACTTTAGTTTAGGGACCAATTCTCACTAATAGTTGCCTTATTAGCATGCATATTACTAGCATATTGGATGTTTATGAGTACTTATAAAGGTCTGGACACACCAAGCTGACCGCCGGGCCGTCGGTGAGCATCTTACGGGTTTGTTGTTTTGGTGTGTTCCACACGTCGGATCTCGTCTGTGGCAGTTTTCCTGATTCAACATGTTGAATCGGTGTCGGTAAGAGAGCTCTGATTGGATGTTCAGTTTAGCAAAGGCACTCAGTGCACTAGAATTAAAGCAAAAGTGGTGAAAACGAGCAAATTAAGAGAGCGCAGAGAGAGAAGACTTTTTAATGTATAAAACCACATTCAATATGCAAATATTTTCATGACAATATGAGCATCTTAAAATTAAGAAAGTTATCAACGTAACTGATATTCAAAGTAGCATCTCGTATATCCTTTGGTCTTGGTTTGATGTTTATAGTTCTGTCAGGACCGCTATCGTCAAAGATATGGTTCTGTTCTGGGCAAAAACTCCTGCCCGTCCATGCACCCTAGCATGGATAGGAGCAGGGAGAGCAGTTATAACCCCCTGGGATAAACAGAACCAACATTAATGTAGCAGAGTGACAATTTATGTAACAATATGATTCAGGATTAAGAGTCTGACTCAACGAGGAATATCGATTGCCAAGTCCTGACTGTGGACAAGAGGAGGAGTTGGGGATGGAGGAAATTAATTAGCTCCTGAGCAAAGCTATAAGCTGCTGAATAATACTGAATGGACCTTATATAAGGAAGTAGTGATAGGCATCGTATGCCTGTAGGTAGACGTGGATCAGCTGAGAGTCGGCTAATGCAAGCTTTACTATCGTGACTTGCCAGAACTCACGCTTCGCTTGATACTATTGATACCTGTTGATATAGACAGTTAATTCCTTACACGCATGCACAGAACGCACATACTAGTTTGCAGTCGGATCTAGTCTGTGCGGTGTGATCAAGCGCAGCTTTTCGGTCCAGACGCAGCCAACACAAAGCGACAAACTGTCGGCTTTCGTTGCCACTTCTGTGAAGTCAGCTTGGTTTGTAAAATATGGCTGCATGACCATATTTTAGATCCCTTAACCTACCCCATACCTAAACTTAAACAACTACCATACTAACTATTAATAATCAACAAAATAGAAGTTTATTGTTATAAACAATAAAAGTTATTATTTGCGTATGTTCAACAAATGAAACGGAGTTATACAGATATGAAACTTTATGAGGGTGAATATAAGAACATTTTGTATTTTTATGTGAGCTGTTCCTTCAGTTTTTTAAGATCAACTATGACTAACCCAATTTCAGGACACCAGGGTCCGGTGGTTTGTCATTTTAGTTTGTCGAGATAGACATGACATTATTTGTGTGCTTTTGTATACGTGTTTGTATAGGTCTGGACATTGCTTCTTTAACAGAAGATGCATCTGTTTCATCTCAAACTCATCTAGGCCGAACTCACCCACGTCAGGTGCCCGAAGAGCCACTGGATGGCATCCTCAGCCCTGAACTGGACAAGATGGTCACTGATGGTCTGTATAACAAATGTATGCATTGTTGAATAGTAATACTTGTTACTTAAACATCTAAATGTAAACAGCGAATCTTTTTGCCTTACAGAATCAATTCTCAGCAGACTCTACAAAATGCCAGGTAGGTTATAAACTCAAAGCAGCAACTGCCAGTGAACGTGTTCATTCGATTGTATTGAAGTATTGACCCATTCCTTGCAGAGCTTGGTGGGAAGGATGTGGAGGATCTCTTCACAGCTGTCCTGAGCCCCAGCACCAGCCAATCTCCTCAGATGCCTCAACAGATCCAGGGAGCTCAAACCCTGCAAGGTCCCGCAGGCACTGGTTTACATCCCTCCCAACCCAACTCAGGTTTGTTTTAGGAAAATAAGGAATATCAGGACTCCAAACTGCAACCAAATCGTCGCATTTTGTGACCATTTTTTTTTGTAAGTGCTATAAACTTTTGTGAGTGGACAGCATTGACCAACTAATAAGCGCTGCCATTTCTGTTGCATATGAGAAACATCAAATGGCAAACGAAACAAAAGCATAATGAAACGTGTTACTCGTTTTAGCTGCGCAGCACAGACCGTTTATCAGCTCGGACCAAAGCTCAGAACAGGTTTACTCGGGAACCAGTGTTGATCTCGCGACACTGTTACTGTACAGAGCTGCGAGTTCCATTGAGAAGCGTTTGAATTCGCCACAGAATGAATAAGGTTGCTGCGAGATCTAGTGGAAAGCATTCGAATTCTTCACAGAATTCTCAACAGATCAAACAGCGCTGATGTAGAAAACCAGAAATAGTAAGAATAACTATAGCCATGATGTTGTGGCAGACAAAGTCGAATGTTATTACATTATTCTTTTCAGGGTTGTAAACCACAGGAACTATAAATAAAAGGATATGGTAACACCTGTTGAACAGTAAAGGGGGGTGATTCTTTTCTATACCCACTGTAAATTGTATTTTTAATGGGATGACCAAAATTTACTCACGTTGTTGCGGGCACAATTCTTGTAAAATTCAAATTACCACTAACCAGTAGACGGCAGCAGAGGAGCACTTATTGGCATATTAGTCACTAATTTCTACTTTTTTGCTTTATATTTTGAGGTTATAAAATCACCATTGTAAAATATAAAATTATCAAGGAATCAGTTTTTGTCAAAGTTTTGCACTTTGTTGAGTATGAAGAAAGAAATGTCACAAAGTGCCTTGAAAAACCAACTTTTCTTCAATTTGTGACTGAATCGCATAAAGTAAGTAAAGGGTGCTCCATTTGTAATCACTGAAGTTGTCGGTCAGTTCAGTATAATAATATGGAAGAATAATGGTACATTTAATAAGAGTAGAATATATAACTTTTTGCACATGTTACTGTTGTTAATGAAAGTAAACATGCTTCCCAACTCAAGGTCTGTGCTTTACTGTCAAATGTGTATTACAGAGTAATAAACATGTTTTATTACGTAAAATATTAATAGTAACTGCACTTATTATTGCAAAACAATAGTAATTTTATGATTAAATTATCTTTATTTTTAATACCCCACAGACCACCCCTCAACGCTACCAAATATGTTTCTGGCGCCACCATCTGTAGAATTTAGTGGCGCTGGAGCCACTGCTCTCAGATGTTAGTCTGGAGCCCTGAATGTTTGAAACCATGATATGGTTAAGACTCTAATTTAGCAGTTGTCTTTTGTTGGTAACATTTGTCTATGTATGATGTGTGTCATATTTTTTCCATGTTAAAATACTCCCATGCTGGTTTTAACCCTCATGTGGTGTTCGGGTCCTTTTTGCTCTGTAACCTCGTTAGTGTGAAAGGGTTCTGAACACAACACAAGGGTTAATGCACAGACAACTGTAAGTGCGGCATTCATAGGTTGACTTTCAAAAGAGTGTGAACAGTGTGGTGTTGTCAAAACAATTCTTCAATTTTTTTAGCATAATCATTAAAGAAATCTATATTGTTGAACCAGCATGGTTTTGGGGGTTTTTGGTTGAGACTTTCTGTTTGGCCAGTGACAGACAGGGGGAGCGTTCAAGAAACCTGTTTGACTATTTTTGTAATTTGGTGTTGATGGCATTTGCACATTTTTCAAAAATCATAAATTTCACCTTTACCGGAATGTTCTGTGTTTTGTAAAAGCTCAATCGATGGCGTCTGTGGCATTTTGACTCATCCCTTAAGTGCATTACTGTAAACACCTTTTTGTTTGTTTTTACAAACTGAGGTTGTTCATTCTCAGATGAATCAAACTGAATTATATTCACTGTGATAAATCTTGAAGACCAGACATTGTTGTATGCACCGTTGCTCAGTTGTATTATGTTTTTCTACAGGAATGTCTTCACGAATGCCAATGATGAACGGTTTGATGGAACCCAAACAGCAGTTTTCACAGTCCCAAATTGGTCCTGGAGCAGAGCCTGATATGGCTCGAAATATCCCATCAATGCAGCGCATGCCTTTCTCAGACAATCTTAGGTCAGCCATGAGTATATCTGCTTCAGACATATGCACACCCACACATATCTAAATTGCAATACTGATAAAAAATGAACAGACTACATTTGTGTTAGTCTTTTCTTGTTCAGTAGGTGAAAATACTGTGACCTAGTAAGATAAAATCTGTATTTCTAGATGACATATTTATTATATCTGCTGCACAGGGACAGGAAGTTCAATCTGATAGTGCAGGAGACTGCTGGTCCGTGGTCCGCTACAGGGTCAGCTTCTGCCTCTGCTCCAGCCGCCGCCTCTGAGGTGGAGGGAGACTCCATGTCCACTGCACAGAAAAGCACTCTGAAGTGGGAGAAAGAAGAAACGTTTGGAGAACTTGCCACGGTTGCACCGGTCCTGTACACTAATGTCAACTTCCCAAACATCAAGGGGGAATATCCAGGTCAGCCAAGGGACTTCAAAGTGATCTGTCATTAGCAGCTTTGAAAATCAATAAAGTGCTGTTACAATCAAAACAAATTGCTATTAGCAATCCATTTTACTATATTTAGTATGTAATCTAACATATATTAATGCAATTAAGAATGTCAATATGGTATATTTAGATTTGCATCTCTTCTTAATGTCCCTCAATGTTATTCTTCTAATAGATACTTTTATTTTAATGTTATAACCTTACAGACTGGTCAACACGAGTGAAACAAATTGCAAAACTGTGGAGAAAAGCAAGTTCACAGGACCGGGCACCATATGTGGTAAGTTAACACAGTATCTGCTGCAATACATTTGAGTTTATCATCATCGCCAAGCTGGAAGCTGGTTTTCTGGTGAACCAGCATATACAGTGTTTTGAATGCTGGTGTGTCGAATGGCTTCACCTGCTAAATTTTGCTGGTGAATAACGTGGCTATGTTGGTCTACCCGCTAGACCAGTATCAGGCCGCCACTAAAAAGCTTGGAATTTATTTCAACAGGATAAAGGGACTCTTGAGTGTTGCTCAAAAGTCAAAAGAATAAATTGGACCCAAGGAGCTCATTATGGTCTAAGAGATGAATACATTTAAAAAGATATGATTAAAGGGAAGGAGTGCCACTTAAAGTAAAAAAAAAAAAAACTTTTAGACAATTAGTCTAAAAACCATGTAATTTTAGCAAATTTATGCAACCTTTGAATTTCAGTGGTCTTTCTTTGATATCAACACTGCACAACCACTCTGCTATTCACAGCAAAAGGCCAGAGATAACAGGGCAGCCCTGCGCATTAACAAAGTTCAAATGTCCAACGAGACCATTAAGAGGCAGCCGCCTCAGCCACAGCAGCCTTTAGAAGTGTTTGATCCTGCTATTCCACCACTGGACCCAGAATTACTGTTCAAAGATCCACTGAAGGACAAGGAATCAGAGCATGAACAAGAATGGAAGTATAGACAGGTAAGTCTTCTATAGACATTTGTTTGGAAAAGAGCTAAATTGTTGACTGCCAGAAATGTTTTGGTTTTGTCAACAGCAAGTAAATGATATAAATGGCTTCTCTACGTCTTTAATTGTCTAATTTGTAGAACTGAGACACAAGTTTCATTTTTCATCGAGAGCGTAACATTAAAAACAACAAACGTGTAACAAATGTGTCACAACTGCATTTTGTGCTACTGTTTTTAATGTTGAAATGTTTGCATGGGCAGCCTTCGGAATAAACTCTACTAAAGCATATTTGTTTACTTGAGAGGGCAGAAAGGAATATGGAAAATGTTTGAAATGTGATATTTTCTTCATGCATAAACTCGGACATCTTAGGAACTTCTCAGAACTTCAAATGAGTTACATCTGTGTGTTCCCATTTGCCAAGAAGTAATTAAGCTTGTCAACAGATAATTTGGTTTGATTTATTACTGTTGAATTAATTTTATTGTAATTGTAATACATTATGTATTTTAAATAAATCACATATGGTACATTTTCTTATTATTTAATCATTAATATATATTTTTTCCACTTGTTGCAGCAAATGAGACAGAAAAGTAAGCAGCAAGCTAGGATTGAAGCTACACAGAAACTTGAGCAGGTGAAGAATGAACAACTTCAACAGCAGCAGCAGCAACCGCTCCCGTCAATCAGCCAATCTGAGGATGACTCTTCCAATAACCTGAAGAGTCCAGTGTCTGTGCATTCCAACAATGGGAACATGTCTCCCAAGCAGCCCAGTTCAAAAAATGAGGTTTCAAAGTCACAGCTGCCCGGCACGCCCACATCGTGTTCCCCAGATGACGTCTTTTTGCGCCCTCATCCACCACCCCCGTCTTCAGGATCTCAGCCACAGAGCCCTCAGATGTTCTCCCCTAGCTCCTCTGGCTCTAGACCATCCTCACCCTGGGATCCCTACACCAAAATGGTAGGCACACCCAGACCACCAACTACTGGGCAGGGAAATCCACGCCATAACTCAGAATCAGGGAAATCTCCCAGAGGTCTTTCAGAGCCAATTGATTCTCCAACAGCCATATGTAATGACCCCTATGCCAAGCCCCCAGACACCCCAAGGCCAGCAGGAGCTCCAGACCCTTTTCTCAAACCTATGTGCCCTCCCAGAGCTAGTCAGACTTTGGAAGGGAGGCATCTTATTGGCTCCCCAGGCCATGATCCATTCTCTAGGGTGTCTGTGAGAAAGGAAGCCTACCAGAGGATGCCTCAGGGCAGGATGATACTCTCAGACCCATATGCTCGTCCTTTACTCACACCTATCCCAGGCAGCAATGAATCAGGGTCCGTCCAGGTCTTTAAAACCCCTATGCCACCCCCTCAGACTCAGGAACAATATGCAGGCATGCTTGCCCGGAGAGCAAGTGGGGATCCCTTCGAAAGACCAATGATGCCCCCTCGTTCCTCTGAGGGATTCTCCCAGAATCAACAGAATGATCCATATGCGCAGCCTCCGCTCACTCCTCGTCCTATAGTTAGTGATGGCTATGCAAATCAAAGGGTTCCACGACAGCCCCAAACTCTCCCTTTTTCTCAGCCTGGGCCAATGGCACGTCAGCCTTCCTGTAATCCATATGCTCGAGCCCCCTCCACCCCTCGGCCAGACTATTCCCAGTGCGATCCCTATGGACAACAACCTGCTACACCAAGACCTTCAAGTGACCCTTTGACCCAGTCTCCATTTTCTAACCCATACGCTAGAATGCCAGGCACACCTAGACCACATGACCCTGAACCCTACTCTCAGCAGCCTGTATCTCGCCATCCGGTCATGATGAATCAGCCCTCTCAACAGTCTCAGCAGCAGACTCAAAACCGCATAATGTCCCCTATATCAATGGACCCTTACGCACAACCCCCTGGTACCCCACGCTCAGGAATGGCAGACCGGTTCCCCAAGTCTCCAAGTCACCAAAGGACTCCAGATCCTTTTATTCAACCTCCCGGAATGCCACGCACTGTTGGGCCCGATCCTCATGCACAGTCAGTGGGAAGGTCCCAGTCATTACCTAATGATTCATGTGCACATCCCTTACGAACACCTCATCCTGGAGGCGTCGGACAGGGCTTGGGACCTGGGCCCATGTCTAATCAAGATCCATTCTCTCCTCCTCAAGTCTTGATGCAAGACACATTTGCCAGTCCAACAAAACATGGACCTCAGCCCCTCAAACATCTGGGCATGACAGACGAAACCGGATCTCAGCTGCTATCCAGTCAACCCAATCAAACTCCCATCCATGACCCTTTTGAGCAGGCCCCCATGCTTCCACATCCTCAGTGTGGAGAAAACAAAGAGCAACAAGGTTTGGTACAGAGTATCAGTTCCCACACCATGGGCCAGCCCAGCTCTGAAGCTCAAATGGTACCTCTTGCAGAAGCTGAGGAAAGACTCAGACAGGTGTTGTTTTATTTTGTTGCTACTCTATTTAAGATGGTTTATTTGTTTTATTAAGTGCACTGTATTAGTTACAATATATAATTTGTACAACAACATTTAACACAACATTAATTTGTTCACAGCGTCAGCGTATTCGAGAGTTGATCCTCAAACAGCAACAGCAGAAAAGTGCCATACGTCAAGATAAGGGTGTACAGGATCATCCTCTGACCATGCCTCCAGGAACCCCTCAGCGCTGGAGTCAGGAGTCTACAGGCCAACAGAGTGAAATGTTTAATCGCCCGCCACCACCATATCCTGGTTCCGGAGCTGTAAGAGCCCCTCAGAGATTCCATGGGCCATTCCCAGGAGATCAGCAGGGGCATTTCCCTGAAGGCCAGTTTCCTAGACCACAGTTTCCTGGGGATGCTGACTCAAATATAAGGCAGCTTGGGCCAAGGTGGGTGATTTTATATACTTCAAAACATTTGTATGAAATGTAGGGACTAAAGTTTTTCAAACACTGCAAAAATAATAATGTTCTCCTGTTGATTTTAGGATGCCCATCACTCCTAATGTCCAAGGTCC
Organism: Sinocyclocheilus anophthalmus; assembly: GCA_018155175.1. Taxonomy (NCBI): domain Eukaryota; kingdom Metazoa; phylum Chordata; class Actinopteri; order Cypriniformes; family Cyprinidae; genus Sinocyclocheilus; species Sinocyclocheilus anophthalmus. The sequence continues at coordinate 451,450 of JADLZN010003190.1, forward strand.
TCTGGGAGCTCCAAGGCCTCATCAGATGCAGGACCCAATAATTGAAACTCATCCACAGATGAGAAGATCCATATCTATGGATTTGGGAAAATCAGTAGGAGGCAACCCTTTAGTAACCTTACATTTGCCTCCTAGTGGCATGCACGTGCAACAGCACAACATCATGGGGCAGCCCTTCATAGAACTGAGACACAGAGTGCCAGATAGCAGACTGCGGCTTCCCTTTGGAACTCCTACTATGCAGGGAAATGGAATGGAATCGCCCTTACAGCAACGACCCCCAGGTTTCATGGGTGGCCAAGAAATGGGATTCCCCTTCAATCAGATTCCAAAACCAATGGACACAACAATGAATCAATCTCAGGTAGCTAATACGCAGATGCAGGCATCTCTCAGCTTGGGGAATTTACTGCAGGCCAATATTCTGTTGAGAGCTGGACATCCACATATCCCCCTGACAAGGTCTATAAGCCAACCTGCTTCCAACGAGACTCTCAGTGCTCCCTTACTCACAAGTATTGCTGCTACATCTGCTGTACAAAACAGTGAGGTCCCTTTATCCACAAATGAAGTACCGGAGGAGAAAATCGATACTGATGAATCTGCTGTGAAGGACCTTGAAGATGTTGAGGTGAAGGACCTTGTCGATGCCGATTTAGAAAACCTAAATCTCGATCCAGATGATGGAAAGGACTTGGATCTTGAAACAAATGACCTGCATCTAGATGACTTCTTAACGTCTGGGAAATTTGATATAATTGCTTATGCTGATGCTGATTTAGATCTTAGCGAGGACCTGGATCTCAGTGATCCAATAGAAGACCACACTGAGACGTCTGATTTCCAAAAGACAAAAGCAGAGAAAAAGACTGATAGTTCTGATGGCTCATCATCATCATGCTCTACATCGACAGCGAAGGAAATGGTCAATACTGCTCAATCTCAAGGTCACATCAGTCAAGACGTTCCCCAGGATCAGGTGCTGGTTTCCTTGAAAACAGAAGAGGATAGCAAAAATGGAATTAAAGATTGCTTGTCCCAAGACACCTCTTGTAAGAATCAGGTAAATGATAGTGCTGCCATTAATCAAACTGGCTTTGAAAATGATATTGATGCCAGTTTACAGGTTCCAAAGTCTGGAATTCACCCCGATGCTTCTCCAGTGTTTTCAAGCATGCTGGTCAATGTACCACTAGAAGGTGAATCACAAAAGCAGGAACACTGTGGACAGTCAGCGGCACAAAGCAACCCTCCAAATCATGAAGCTACCATGTCACTCAGTAGCACTATGCTGGGGCAAGGAAACTTCTCAGTGCAGGGGATGGATACTGGCCTCAGTATTGACCAGTCTTTGGTGTTTTCTCATGGTGAAAGTGCATTAGCAGTCCCAGGCTCCATTCAGGAACAGCAACAAAACCATATTTTTGGTATTGATCAAAAGGATGCTGTACTCTCAGGGGAACAACACCGTATTCTTATTCAACAGGCGATGCTGTCACAGGAAGGCCATCAGAACAGACCACTGCTTCTGGAAGAGCAGCCACTTCTTCTCCAAGACCTCCTGGATCAGGAGAGACAGGAGCAGCAGCAGCAGCAGCAAATGCAAGCTATGATAAGACAGCATTCCAGCGAGTCATTCTTCCCTAACATAGGTAAGGGGTAGCAAATATAATGAGTATTGTAATTTTGTTCTTCCTTTATGCGAGATTAGGCCTTTGTCTGTTTTGCATGTGGCAAACGGCTGGTCAAAGACTGAAAAGATAAGAAACTCATTGTACAACATTTGACTATTTCATTGTGCACATAGAACTACTTTATTGCAACTATTTAAAAAATGTGGTTTTGCACAAACTGCTAAATTTTAACAGTTTTGAACAGTTTCAACCTGCTGTTCGGCTGGCAATCCTGACTGTGAGTAATTTTGATTGTAATTTTGAGTAAATGGCATATATATGCAATGCACTTCTGATGGAATTGGTGCATAAACTTTGATTTGAAAGTAAAACTTCTTTTGTTTTTACAAACTGATGTTTGAAATTTTTTGTTGGTGGTAATCAGTACCATGCTGCAGATGCTGTGGATAGAGCTTTACTTATATTTAACAGAATAATCCATTAAAACACATTTTTACTGCGTTTATCACAAGCTAAACAATTTAATATTTGTACTTCATATTTTTTAAGAAACTGTGTACTTGACTATAATTTGCTTAAATTTGCATACTTTTCCATTGATTTATTCAGATTTTGATGCTATCACAGACCCCATAATGAAGGCAAAGATGGTTGCATTGAAAGGAATCAATAAGATGATGGTCCAGAACAACATGGGAATGTCTCCTATGGTGATGAACAAGTGAGTTAATAAACTCGTTTACTTGACTGAAATATTATTCGATATATTTCAGTGTATGAGCATTTGCAGTAATGTCTCTTCCATTATTCTCCTTCACAAAATCTCAATTAGTGTCCAGACAGAGCAGGCGGTATCAGACCCTGATGGAGGTATAACTCCAATACAGTTGGCTGGACAGGTGAGACTCAAATCAGATTTCTTCTTATCAGCAGGCCCACATGGAATCTGAGCCTGTAGAACTCTGCAGAAAATTTTGCAGATTTCAGCCAAATTTGAACGCCTACATCTTGTGTGTTTATAAAATATTTTGGCTAATTTGATTTTCCTTTACCTCCCAATAAGTGTGTAGTAATCAGTAGCTGTATTTCTTAGAATTTGGCAGATTTTCTTCTTTAGTCAATGCAAAAAACAAAAAAAAGGTTTGCTGTTCAAGTCCATAATGATTGTCTCTTTGTTCTGTTAATTTCTCATTTAGGATGGCAAACTTAGTCCTCACATGGCACGACCCAATCCCCCAAATTTTGGGACAGGATTTGCCCGTAAGTCTTTAATAATTATAGATTAGTAATACAGTCCATATTGTGTAAAGATGTGTATAATGTGTAATGAAATTCAAAACTAAGCATATATTAAATTGCCATTTTACATTTAATCACAAACATGTATCTGTAAATGCATTTGTATGTATGCTAGTAATTAATTCCAATCTTTCCCCCATCAAGGTGACGCACAGAAGGTTCAGTATGAGGACTGGCTCAGGGAAACCCAGCAGCTGCTTCAGATGCAGCAGAAGTATTTGGAGGAGCAGATAGGGGCCCACAGAAAGTCAAAAAAGGCCCTGTCAGCCAAGCAGAGAACTGCCAAGAAAGCAGGACGAGAGTTTCCTGATGAGGATGCGGAGCAGCTGAAACATGTGACAGAACAGCAGGGTGTGGTGCAGAAACAGCTGGAACAGGTAAAGCACACACATAATATCAGTCATTTGTGGATTTAAACAGTTTTCAGTTTATAACAATATCAAAAAAGTATTTTGATAGTGTTGAAAAGTAAATTACAATACACATATCATTTCATCATTGAAAACAATGCACCTTGTTATTTGATTTAAGGCCAATTCACACCAAGAACAATAACTATAACAATAGGTCCCACACCAATGGACGATAACCATCTGTTTAATATAAGTGTGTGCTGCAGTTGTTGTCTGCTGCTTTAAATGATCAAGCTCTTTAAAGTCAGGTGACTCTGATCGGCTTTATCTTTCATCAGATGGAAAACAAAACACTCTGAAAGTGATTCAAATTATATTGTTCCTCTGTGTTGTTAGCGCTAAAGTTGTGGCATGGACGTCACTATTCTCCCAAAATTAGAACAGTTATTAAAACTTTGTCCTTAGTGTGAACTTAATCATCTCATTATTTAGTTGTTTTTCAGAATTGTTAACAGTGAATACAGATTCCTTAAGTACTTAAATATTTGGATGACTGTTTCTCTTTGTAATAGTCAAAGTTAGAAATGATCATTTACACTAACAAGTTTTTTGCAGTAATCAAGGACAGAACACATTCTGATAATAAATATCTGTTAAATCTGTGGTTCAGCTATGGTTTGTACAAATTGAAATGGTAATATACCTAAGGAATATTGACGACGGGCCATTGAATTATTATCAAATAATGCACACCCGAGGTGGTGATGTGGCCAGGACGTGAAGCGTCAGCTATCTTTCCTCAAGCTCGGGTGTGCATTATTTTCTAATAATTCAACAGACAGGAGTCGATTATTCTGCTTATACTATGGTTACCACACCTCAAATATTGTTCAGATATTGTATTTCAAGACATTTGTCCGGTTTTTGTCCTTAAACCTATCTTATTTGTAGGACTAATTTCTTACGCATCTCATCCAACGTCTCTGTTGTTGAGAGTGAGAGAGTGAGTGAGTGATTAAGCTTGTGTGAATTACGTGAGTCTGTGCGCCTCTCAACAGTGTTCAGCAGCAATGTCTCTACTAATAGCGGAACAGTTCATGAAGTTCATCTGCTTCAAGAACAGCGCTGTTTTACCTCGCTAGTGAGATATGGCATGTAGCTTTTACTTTGCTAAAATCATCAGAAGCAGTGCTAACAACACATTTCTGTGCACATGTATGTTTCCGTACATAATAAAAGTAGTTTTGTGGCAAAAACAGGGAAATAATTTGTTGATTTTATCTTGGCGTTTACTATATATTTGCTTGGCTTGGAAATCATTTGGCGAAGTGATATTGACATATAATGCGGTCAAGACCGTGCGTTTCCCTGAAAATAATTGCACACCTTAGAACATTCATCAGCCAATCACATTCAAGCATTCAACAGCCCCGTAGTATATAATGAAATAATATTTTCTGATGTAAGACATACTGCTACATTTACAATGAATTCATGTCTAATGAAGAGTATTATTTCTAAAATACCATTGTTGGCTTAATTCATACGTTGTTTCAAGGATTCACCACCATATATTATAGAGGCAAGAACATATTCCCTATTCCTCAACAGTCCAATTTAAGATTTTTAAATGTAAAATGTGTCTGTTTTTTCCAGATTCGCAAACAGCAGAAGGAGCATGCAGAGCTGATAGAGGAGTACAGGGTTAAACAGCAGCAACAAGGTGGCATGCAGCCCGCAATGATGCATGGAATGCCACCAATGCAGCCTCATGCTGGTATGATGCCAGTTGGGCCCCCAGTGAACCAACCTATGATGGGTCCCATGATGCCCATTCGTCTCCACCCTAGCCAACCAGATGCAGCTAATGTGAGCAACACAGCAGGTTGGCACCCTGGTGCACCTGTTCCCAGTGGAGGACCTCAGATGCCAGGAGTAATGCCCGCTCAAGTAGTGCAGGCACAGCCTCCGCAGCCGGCAATGGTCAGGCACGGTCAGGAGCAGGCGGGGGGCATGAATTTCGACGATACCAACCCATTTAGCGAAGGCTTCCAGGAACGTGAGCGTAAGGAGCGACTACGCGAGCAGCAGGAGAGGCAAAGGGTGCAGCTCATGAAGGAGGTGGAAAGGCAGCGGGTGAAACACTGCATGGAGCAACAGCAAGTCCCTAACTGCCAAGATGGCACCATGAGGGCCTTGTCCCAAATGCCTTTTTATAACCAGGAGCTACCGCAGGACTTCATACAGTCACCCAGAATGCAGCAGCAGATGCAAGGTCCACCATTTCCACAGCAGCAAGGCATGCAACCAGGGTTCGTTGGAGGACCATCCAGACCAATGATGGGTAACGGTCCATTCCCTCAGGAAATGGGACCGGGGTTTGTTTCTGAGAACCTAGCACCCCATGGGCTTAACTTTGTCCAAGCACAAGCTAGACCTCAGAGATATCCTGGGCCAAACATGATGCCTCAGAATCCAACTCAAGCGCATCAGTTTCCAATGGAGGGTCCCACGCCCTTGCCTCCAAACTTTCCAGGTCCCGGTCCGTCACTTATCCAGCTGTACTCCAACATCATTCCAGAGGAGAAGGGCAAGAAGAAAAGGAACCGCAAGAAGAAGAAAGATGATGATTGTGAGTCCCTGAGAGCTCCTTCCACACCTCACTCGGACCTGACAGCCCCGTTAACACCCTGCGTGTCAGATACATCATCCACACCGACAAGGAACCCAATGGTCTTTGGCGACCATGAGTTCTGCGAGACGTCCCAGCCTGGATCGTCTACACCAGGCTCCATGAGCAGCCAGCTCCACTCTGAGCTGGAGCGCCAGCTCTCTGAAGGCAGCTGTGGTGGAGGGCCAGAGATGGCCATGACCCAACAGGAGATGCATGACAGGATCCTGTCCAACATCAAATTGGAGAAGGTGGAGGCGAGTGACTGCCACGGGCATAAGGGAATGGAGATGGAAATGGGACTAGGCATGGTCAAGGTAGAGGGAGAGAGGGAAGGAATGCTGCCTCATCCTGCGAGCCAAAGTCCAGCCAACAGCTTCAAAGGAGATGCTGGGAATGAACTCCTCAAACACCTCCTGAAGAATAAGAGGACTCCACCTCCTGCACTGCCCCACCAGAGGTCTGAAGACCGTTTGAGGTCAGAGGAAGAGGGATCCACAGACTACAAAGCATTTCTGCGACAGAGCTCCATGGACAGCACTGGGGTGAGTGATTCAGGATGCATCATTTTCATTTTAATACATGTGTATTTATGAACTCTTTGTCTTAACGGTGTCATTTTTCCGTCCCCACAGACATTTTCGGATTCAAATCACCCTGATTTCCCTGGACCATTACTTCCAGAGGACAAGAAGAAACAGAGGAACAAGAGGGCACCCAAGAATGGAGACAGACCCACTCCCCGCTGTAAAAAGCGGAAGAAAGAAGGGGACGAGAATCAAGCAGTGTATTCCTCTACTGAGCCAGTGATGACCCAGTTAAAACAGGTACGACGAAAAATCCTTTTTATTTTCAGTCTGTCATAGCCCTGTCAGTAGGGATCCCTTCATAAACACCAAACAAGAAATGTGTTCTTTTTGACTCGCACTGCAGCTTATCATTTAGCATTATGAGCAATATTAATAGTGTTCATTTTTCATTATTCCATGGCAAAGTTGAATTTTACTCCAGTCTTCAGAGTCACATGATCTTTTATAAATCATAAATTGATTTTAATAATGTATTAGAAAATGTAGGAATCAACGTTAACTAAGATTAATAAATGCTTTAAAAGTATTTTCATTGTTAATTTGTCAACTAATGTAATTAACATAATGGAACCTTTTTGTAAAGTGTTTCTAAGCCTTTCTAAATGTATCTTCTTTTGAGGACGTTTATGTATTTTTACTGAGGAAAAAAGACGAAATGCTAATAAAGAAAGTGATTTTTGCTGTAGCAAATCCACTCAATGTTAGATATCATACACTTTTTGCATTGCTATAATAATTTCTTGAGTTATGCCCGGTGGTCTGGTATATATGTGGTTGTCGAAGCCACTTTGTCATGCACTATGAGAAAGAGTCTAGCATGTTCTGCTTTTAATCTCAGACATGATTACAGACAGGAGAGGCTGTGCCATGTCAACTCATGTCTAGCGTATCATCACAATAGAAATCACAGTACAAAGGAGGGTGGTGCTGTGAGGCATTATGAATGCTCATCACATGAAAGAAAGTCACTGGTGTAGATAATGAGCTCTATGACTGAGGAATCTGGAATCGACACCGCAATTTTAAAATCTCCTGAATGAAGTTTTCTCTATCAAAAAAGTTGCTCATTACATGTGTGTTTTGTTAGCAATTTAACATTTCTTTTGTTTTTTGTCTTTTATTCATTAAATTGTTTGAAGAAAAAGTGACAATAAAGACATTTCAAATAATAAGAAGAGATGTTTCTTGAGCAGCAAATCAGCATATTAGAATTATTTCTGAAGGATCATGTGACACTGAAGACTATTGATGCTGAAAATGCAGCTTTGCATTGCAGGAATAAAATACATTTAAATAGAAAACTTTTAAAAATGTTTTTAAATTGTAATGATATTTCACAGTAGAGTTTTACTGTATTTTTGCTCAAAATAAATGCAGCCTTGGTGTTCATAAGAGCATTTTAAAAACATTTAAATATCGTATTGACGCCAAACGTTTCAACAGTTAAGTTATTTTTTCTGTATTTTTGAGAGGGCACCCATATTTGGTTCAATCTAACTATATACTAAATCAATCAAATCAATTTAATTCTTTTTTAATAACATTTTAATATCTTTTAATAAAGTATATTGTCTTTTAATATAATAGTAAATATCGTCACTGTGAAATAAAAAAATGTTTAAACGATTAAAGGGTCTTGGCATAAGATGCATCTCATACCTTTTGCTCATCACATGAGAAGTTGTCAGTTTTCTTAATAACATTCATATAGGACCTCATGAGTGCAGGTCTCTCTTCAAACACTTTTCTAAGCATGACCTTTATCTCACATTTCCCTTGTGTCTCTCTTTGTCTCATCGTTTCACTGCACCAGCAGCTTTCTCTCTTGCCCCTAATGGAGCCTCTGGTGGGGGTGAACTTTGCCCATTTCGTGCCCTTTGGGGGCGGACAGCTGGACGGAGAGAGCCGTCTCTCGGGTACATTTGGGAGCGCCTCGTTGGACGGTGTCTCTGACTATTACTCCCAGCTGATTTACAAGGTAATTAAGAGCAGCTAATAAAACACTCCATGATTACATTTGCTGCTGAAGCTTTTTTATGACCTACTTCAAGTTGCGTGACATCAGCAGTAAACTCCACTTATTAGATTTCATGTATGAGATGTGCAGATGGTCACTCATATTTCTCTCTCTCTGCAGCAGAATAATTTGAGTAACCCTCCCACACCTCCTGCCTCCCTGCCCCCGACTCCTCCTCCAGTGGCGCGCCAGAAGTTGCTCAATGGCTTTGCCACAACAGAGGAGCTTGCCAGCAAAGGTGGCGTCATTGTTGGCCATGATGGTGAACAAGTTATAGCAACAACCCAAAACATAGATAAAAATACATGTATTATAATATTCATAATGACACCAATGTTTTTGTTTGAACAGTCACCAAAGGGCTGCTTTCTCGACCGCTGCAGTTTAAGGCTGAGGAGGAGCTGCTGGCTCGAGCTCTGGCTCAGGGGCCCAAAACTGTGAATGTGCCGGCCTCTCTTCCCACCCCACCTCATAACAACCAGGAAGAACTCAGGTCAGTAGACAGATAACAAGAACTGGGATTACACTTCCCATTGATGTTTTTAACATTTCTGTTATATCAAAGTCTGACCTTCAAATGTGTATTTTCAGTAACAGAATAGTTATAATTGCAATTTTGCTAAGTTCTAGATGTATTAGCAGGGACCAGGGAGACTGGAGTAATGGCTAATGAAAATTCAGATTTCTTCAGCATTAAGAAATCATGCTGACCTCATACTTTTTCATTTTGAATGATAGTGTACATAATTGTTTCCCTGTCATTTTGAGAAAGCACCCATATTTGATCCAAACGAAACAAAAACACCATATTTTTGAGAACATATTTTAATATCTTTATGCTAATAAATATTAGCATCGCTATAAATGAATTTGTTTTGAATATTATAAGATTTAGCATTAGGTGTGAAATGAGAGTGCAGTCAATTTGGTAAAATAAAGGGTTGATTCCTCATCTAGGGTAAGTTTTCTGTCCTCTAGGATGAATTTTATAGTGTTTAATTACTTTTTACTCTGTCTTTTTCTGTCTTCCTAAGTTTTGAGACTGTTGAAAGTTAAAATGTCTCTGTTTTTGGCTTATCTCCTACACAGATTTTTAACTTCCCTCTATAATACATTTATAATGTTAAAACCAGAAGTTGTAATTGTACTGCCATACTTCAGAGTGAAGATCAGAATTTGTTTACATCATGATCTTAAAAGTCATGAAGATCGGTAAAAGTCAGTAACAATCAGTTTCTTTTTTTTTTCTTTTCTTTATAAGTTCTAACTGAATTGACTGCTAGCTAACCTTCGTCCAAGGCCAAATCCAAGCCCAACGCTTTCTCCAAAAACTGAAAAATGTCATTACAATCACGCAATAAAAAAAAAAAAATGTACACCAAAATCCACTTGAAGGTTGATCAAGGCTTTGTTCAGCCTTTTATTCCAGAGCAAATGCTTTAACACAGATGAAACCCTTTTGAAGAAGTTTCATTATTTTGAAACTTTCAAAAGCGCCCCAATTAAAGAATCCCCATGGTATGTGCGTAAAGGTAATGGAAACAAAATAGCAGGTTGACAGAACTTTGAATGTGATTTAAATCTATTTTTCAGCATCTCAGTTAAAACGTCACAATGTATTTTTCTTATACACACAGGGGACAGGAGCACTGTGAAGACAGAGACACCCCAGACAGCTTTGTCCCGTCGTCTTCCCCAGAGAGTGTCGTTGGCATGGAGATCAGCCGCTATCCTGCTCTCTCATTGGTCAAGGAGGAGCCTCCTTCTCCAGCCCTGTCTCCAGTAATGCCAATGTTTCCTGTCTTTAGGGGCAAAGGTAATAAACTCTTTCCATTTTGTGCCTACGCTTACATTATAAATGGTCTGGGCTCTGCTGGGTGACCACAGCGGAATTTTTATTTATTTTTTTTAATCTGTTTTTGTTTATTCCTCTTAATTTGTAGGCTCAGAGGTCAGGTTACGAGAGGTCAAGATGGAGCCTTCATCAGTGTTCTTCGGCTCTCCATTTGGATCAGTGCAAAACGGCTCCAACACTGGACTGGTGTCCATCGCCATCACACTGAAGCCAGCAGCTGCCGAGGTGAGAAACAGTGATGTTTACCAGAGAAATCCGTTTCTATCCAAATCACTTGATGCACCACTGCAGAATGTCTCTTGAATGACAGTACAAGAGCATTACATCAAGTACAACAAAACATGGAAGAAGTACAGCCATTTCCCTTCTACAGAATGGGCAGATACACAAAATTTGACAGATAATTTAAATTCATATTACAAACAGTCAGTTGAAATGGAGCGAGCAGAAGTAGTATAAATAACTAGATTATTACATTGTCTGAAGAAAATGCGAGTTGTTTCTGCCAATAAGAAAAACCTGCTGCCTGAACCCTAAGTATAAGCCGTAAGAATAGTGATGCTTGCCTCAATAAACACAGCTACTACATTTCAAATAATGTATGATATAATATCTAAACCCCTCTAATTCTTCACTGTGGTCTTTCAGAACATCACTGATGTTGTTGCAGCCATTGCTGACCTGATCCGTGTGAAGATCCCCAGCAGCTATGAGGTCAGCAGCGGCCCGGGGGGAACTATGGGGGCCATCAAGACCTCGGTGGATCCACAGCGTCTGACCTCTGCACTTCACGAGCCAAATGGACTGCGGGCAACACAGCAAGCACCTCAACACCTGCAGCTTCTGCACAACCATATCAAAAGTGAGGAACACCTGCTTATCCATATTTTGTCACCATTAAATCTTTCTAACAGTGGTTTCAGGCCAAATATATGTCTTTGTCTACATAAAGATGTTTTCTGTGTTATCCTTGACATCGGATATGTATAATGCAACATAAAGGTGATTTAAAATTATTTTGGTTTTAGTATTTTAAGAAAAAAAAAAAAGGTTGGGTTTGTAAGTTAAAAGTTTAAAAGTCTCTTATGCTCACCAAGGCTGCGTTTAAAACAGTAATATAGTGAAACATTATTACGAATTGAAATATTTGTTTTCTGTTTAAATACGTATTTTAGAATGTAATTTATTTCTGTGATGCATAGCTTAACATCATTACTCTAGTCTACAGTGTCACATGATCCTTCTGAAATCATTTTTATATGAGCTGCTGCTCAAGAAACTTCTATTATTATAACCGTTGCCAGACAGTTTGTTCGTTAGAATATTTTGTGGAAACCATGATTTTTTAGCAGGATTCTTTGATGAATAGACTATTTAAAAGAACAGCATTTATTTGGAAATAAAATTATTTAGTAACATTATAAATGTTTAATGTAACCTTGATTTAAGTATGGCATTCCTGATGAATATCATATGATTCTTTCCAAAAACCTCAGTGACCAAACTTTAGTGGTATAGATATATATGATCAAATCAAAAAATCCAAATAACTTTTATATTTATATATAATATATAAAACACTTTTGTTACATTATGTCTGACAATGATGGAACAATGAGTAAATGAATAACTGAATAAATAAATCAATCAATTTTATGGTGCATAATACATACATGGATACAGAATGTAGTGGTAGAATTAACCTGATTGGTACACAGTTGCATTCAGCATGTTTACACAAATACAATTATAGGATAGCAATCAGGAATTGTTTATCCATCACTTGTTAACGGTGCAGTATTGTGTCTGTGTCTGCTGATGGAAAATCACTATTGATTTTGTGAACAATTGGAGAAGCTACTTAAACACAGTAGTGATCTTGGCCTGAACTCCATCCTATTGAAGTCTGCTCATCTGTGTCAGATACTCACTTAATGAATGTACTGAATCAGATTACAAACCTCAATACAAGATTACACCGCGTTCATTGCAGGGAAATGACACGGCTCTCTATTATTGTTGTGTAATTGCTGTTTTTGCGCTAATCAGAGCTGGTAGGAAGAACCTCTTCTGTTTATTGACAACTGTGGATCTCTTTCAGGTCTTGTTGGTGGTAGAGCGCAGAATAAGAAGATACAGCAAAACCCAGGACCGAAGCAACAATGGTGTCAACACTGTAAAGTGGTTGTCTTGGGCAATGGCGTGAGGAAAATTACCAAAGATGAGCAGGGCAAAGCACAGGTATGAATATGTTATTTTAGTTTTCCCTTAGTGAATTCAAAAGGGCATTTGAAACCCATTTTAGTTCTGAAATGTGACATATTTCCAAGTGAAATGTAGGGTGGGACTTTATTGTATTGAGTGGGAATTGATTGGATCGTTGTATCATGAACAGAAAACGAACATGCTAAGTATATTCTGGGTTTTGGGTGTGTGCCTAAATGGTTAAATACACAAAAAATATGCCAAAATGCCTGCCTTGGCCAGTATTCACATTAACAAAATTACTAATGTCTTAGGTTAACATAAACAGTTGGGAGAAAATAGGATTTGTGTCAGTATATTAGATCAGTGCGTTAGGTCTTAAAGTGACAGCAGCCTAAAAAACTTGCTGCTGTCTGTCATTAATGTTAATCAGACTACAAAAGAGAAAAGCTTTTTTTTTTTTTTTATTAAAAAAATCAATGTATATTTAATTTGATTACTTTAAAGATTACTTCGATTACTGGTCGGTAGTCTTTCTACCTGAATATAGGAATACTTGCTTGAAAAAGTATTGTTTATTTAATTTCTATCTTTGTACTGTTGTATTTATTTGTTCTGCTGCTTGTCATACTGTGTTCTGTTCTGTGTTTCTTTAGTTGTAGGGCCTGCTAGTTTTAACTGCTCAGTAACTTGCAAATTAGTCTTAAAAACCAACATTAAAAATACTCATGTGATCATGGATCGTAATCCTAGCTGGAAATATTACAATATGATATTTTTGCCAGATTGCCCACCCATAGGATGCATAATTACATCAGCAGGAAAGTCATTTTTCAGAAGCGAAACAACTTGCATTATTACATGCAATTAAAGAAAGACAAGACAAGCATTTTTAAACCCGATGTCCTCCTCTGATTTCTCCCAGGAGTCTCAGTTATGTTCGGATGGTGGTTTGGTGTTCTGCAGTCATAGCTGTCTCATTCTGCACTCATCATCCTCTCAGTCCAATGGGAACGCCGACACCAAGGTTTCTTTTCTCTGTCATAATCCATATGCAAACAGCATGGCTGATTTTATTTGACTGATGAATAAATTGCTCTTGATTACGCATGATGAATGTTGCACGCATTTCATGTTTCTGTGTTGCGTTTCCAGGCATCTGTTGCTCTACTTCCTGAAAGTGCTTTGAAACAGAGTCCCTCTAAAGTCCAGCACCAGTACAGCAACAACATGTCCTCACTGGATGTCCACTGCCTGGCCCAACTCCAGCCCAAACCGTCCCCTTCCTCTCTGAATCGTCACACGGCTTTCACCCCAGCTGAGGCGGCTCAAGCGATCAAGATAGAATCCAAACCTGAAAGCATATCGGAGAGCCATTTTAAAATGATGGTAAAGCTTAAACCACATTCCCAGAGCCACATGGAAGACAAACCATGGCATCACGGCAAAAGGTGGAAAGGCCTGTGCTGGCGAAAGTGGACGGTACACATCACGATGCCAAAAGTTGCCACCCAAACATCGGAGTCAGAAGTTGAGGAGCTTTTGCAGCAGCTCAACTCATCTCTGCGGCTGTGCTCAACCACCCTCGATCGGCGCCGCTGCTGTTTCTGCCAACAGATAGGCGATGGGATGACAGATGGCCCAGCCAGGCTGCTCAACCTGGACTTGGACACCTGGGTGCACCTCAACTGCGCCCTCTGGTCCTCGGAGGTATATGAGACGCAAGCGGGGGCCCTGATCAATGTGGAATTGGCTCGTCAACGAGGGCAAACGGTGGTTTGTGTGTTCTGTCAGCGCTTGGGTGCCACCAGTGGCTGCCATCGGTTGCGCTGCCTCAACATCTACCACTTCACCTGTGCCCTGCAGGCCGGCTGTACATTTTTCAAGGATAAGACGATGCTGTGCCACCAGCACCGGCCGCGAGGATCTGGCACCGCTGCCGGGTTGCACTTAGAACAGCAGCTGCGCTGCTTCTCCGTGTTCCGCCGCGTGTTTGTGCAGCGCGATGAGCTACGACAGTTAGCGGCGGCCGTACAGCAGCCTGAACGTGGCCATACTTTCAGAGTGGGCAGTTTGCTTTTCCATGCGATGGGTCAGCTGCCACCTACCCTGCTGCCCACGTTTCATTCGTCCATAGCCATCTTTCCACCTGGCTACGAGGCGAGCCGGCTCTACTGGAGCATGCGGCACGGCCAGAAGCGCTGCCGGTACGTCTGCTCTGTGGAAGAGCATGAGGGGCGTCCCGAATTCAGCATCCGTGTCATTGAGCAGGGCTACGAGGATCTGGTGCTGACTGACACCACTGCTAAAGGTACAGCCGTCACAGTCTCTATTCGATTAATTATGTCACATATACTGATATAAAAGCTGACAGAGTTTCCACGGGTCAGTAAAAAGGTCTTAAATTCAGTTTGATCAAATTTACAGTCGTAAAAAGTCTTAAATGTCTTAATTATCACTTTAAAAGGTCTTAAATTTGGGAATGAAAAACAGAAAATTGCAATACGGCCTAGTCAGATTATTAAACTTCAAATGGCTATGATTTAATGAAAGTAAAAACATGGCACTGTTGCACAGTCTACCGGCCCGCAGTTTCAGAGCAGTTTGCGGTCAGTGAATCACTTGCGCATTGCCAGTGCCAGTAGATTGCTGCTGATGAATTATGACAATGTTTACTTTGTGGCATTTATATGTTGTAAGTGGTTGTAAGAGTGCATATTCTATCTCTATCACCTTTTCTATGAGCAGCTGGAAATAGTTAAACAGCGACATTTCAAAATAAATCAGGGTGTTTATCAGGCTTGTGTATAATTGCAAGTCCTGCATTATGCATAAAGTATTTTTTTCTGGTTATTATTGCTATTTTGGTTACTTAAACTGTATCTGGCATTTAATTCAACATAAACTAACTTCTCTGTTTTGCCCCCTCCCAAAAAAAAGACTATAAATATTAAATGCATTCAATATAGAGATTTTACTAGCACAGCCTTTCTTTAAACACATTATTGTATATTGTTTGGCCTCTGATTCATATATATTGATAAATCAATAGATAAGATAAACCAATTTCATTATATGTTATATATTAAATAGAACATCTAAAATAGTATTTTAAATTTGCAACTACCCTGTTTTGTTAATAAGATGTATTAAGTCTTTAATGAATGTGTGCCTCAGCTTAAGAATCTCAATACATGATTTATTTTGAGATTGTTTGGGATTATTCTGTGTGGACTGTGTGGAGTATTCTTAAAAACATCTTTAAAAGTCTTACATTTGAGCTCTGCAGATACCCTGAGCAAATATTTTTGTATTTTAGTATTATTTTGAAATGTATGATCGATCAGAACTATGATATGATAAACATTAAACATCTCTCATAAAATAACAAGTAAAAACCAGACTAAAACAGTAACAAGGCGTAACATCATATTGAAACAGCAGCTTTAATGTTCAAAAAGGGTGTAAAAAAATAACTACAAACTTGCCTTTTGTCTCCAAACTAAGTGATGTTTTGGCCGCAATCTGCTGCCAATAGAGTTACTCTAAAGTCCACTTTAAAAGAACAGAATCAAAGCGCTTTCAATTCTGAAATGAGTGTAAAAGGACTGTTCTCTGTGCATTCACATTGTAACTGAACATTAAAGTGGACTCGGATGCCTTTTTGTTGTGCACATATTTCAAATCACCCTGAGACCACCAAAAAAAAACTCTGAATGTGTAGTAGAAGACAACACAAAGTGCTGCCCCAAAATACCCACATGCATCCCATAAAACTATATCCCATAGTTTTTTGAAGTTCAATAATCACGCTATGCCATATCACAATTTAAATTTCAGCGTGATTGTGTAGCTCTCATTTAAAGCCAGTTAAAGATGATCTCAACAGTCCTACCTGCGACAGCGACATGATGGGTTTTTTTTCATTTGTTTGTGTGCTCTAGGAGTCTGGGACAAGGTTCTTGGGCCCGTGGCTGAGAGGAGGGCTGAGACGGGCATGCTGAGACTCTTCCCCGTCTATCTGAAGGGAGAGGACCTGTTTGGGCTCACCATCTCAGCAGTTACCCGCATTGTTGAATCGGTTAGTACGGTCAGCCTCAGTATCACTCACTGCATATTGTAAAGTGAGATTCCCAGTTACATGCAGTTTGTTATGATGAGCTGATTTTGTGATTTGTCACTCTATTGTAGCTGCCGGGTGTGGAGGCGTGCTCGAGGTATCGATTCCGTTATGGACGTAATCCCATGTTGGTGCTTCCACTGTCCATCAATCCATCTGGTTGCGCTCGTTCTGAGTTGCAGACGTACCCCCATCATGAGAGGTCAGTAGCTGCATTTTGTTAATAAGAAGCTGCATTTTGTAAAAAGAGTGTTTCAGTATTGGGAAAAATTAAGGTTCGGTCACATAAACAATTTCAGCAAAAATTGCATGTGCAAAAAACTGTTTCTGCGGGTCTTAACTCTTAATTTGCCCTTCTGAAGATTAAAAGTCCTTAAACTGTAGCAGAAAGTCTTAAAATTGAACAAAATGGAGTTCATGCTTAAAGCAAAAACAGGTATCTGTCAAAAGGGCCTGAAAACTTGTTTTCCCTTTGAATGAAGTTGATTTTTCTGACCCCTTTGACAGATCTTAAACTCACTTCGTTTTGATCAGTTTTTCAGAACAAGACTTCTTATCTTCTGTCGTTTTGCTTCTCAAGTAAATGTATCTTGATTTAAGAAACTTTAAAAATAAGACAAAAATATAGAGGAAGAACATCAAGTTTTAGCAATATAATCAGAAGGTACACTAAAAGTTATTATCAATTCTAGTTAAGCTATTTTTGTTTGTAAAATTAATTAAAAATTAATGGAGATCTGTTGGAAGTTGTATTTTCAAAATGTTACATACAGTTCCTTTTGTGCTCCCTGGACATTTACATTCAGAGAATATACTGACATATTGTTTTTCCTTTAATTTAATCCTTATATTCGCTTTAATTAGTCTTAAAATGGTCTTAAAATGTCCTGCAGTTTAGGGCTGTCAAAAAATAAATAGAATTTCGAATATTCGTCGAATTTAAAATAAAAATCCACATTTTAGGTGTGCGTTAAGGAGGCAGCCTTATCAGTGGCGCACCGCACGAGATGCGATGACGGTGTAAGTGTCGTTGCATTATAATGTTTTTGTTAGCCTGTCAAGTTGAAGCCACTAGATGCGGCGCTGATGCGTTATTGATTACAAATATTGCGGGGAAAAAGAACATCAATGCGGAGAAGATCTTGTTTACGTCAAAACTGAAACCAAGCCGTTCACACAGAACACATATTTTGCGCATTTTCTAGAGGGACATCTGTTGCACTCGCGTCTCGCACAAGAGAACCGCATGTTTAGAAAGCCATGTAAAATTAATGCAAGTTCAACTTTGAAAAAACATATCTCGAGACTTTATGGCGGGGGTTTTTCCCCATCTCACTGCAACTCATGTTTTTAAATGAAAAATGTGCTGTGTGATTGGCTTTCGGCCCTTTGTAATAAACTATGAATACGTACATGATGCTGTTTTGTTTATAGTTGTTTAAGCAACTTACTTAATTATAATTGGTTTATAAACATTATTTTAAACATTATGCACTTTTTTCACAGATAGTCATGTTATCTTATGCTCGATGCGCCCTCTTTTGGCTTTTCTTTACCCTAACTGAAATTATGCATTTTAAATTCTAATATAATTCGAATTTTGATCATATTTAAGCACAAAATTCGAATTTAGTTTTTCAGCCATTTTGACAGCCCTACTGCAGGTCCATTGTTGTTGTCAATAGAGATGTTGGTCAATTTGCATGACCAGCTTGAATACAAGCGAAATCTGTGTGAGGAACGTAAGGACGAAAAAGGGCACGGTGAAAGATTTCCTCATGCATGTATTATTTAATGGGTGACCTTTACTTTTTGAGTTGAGGAACATAAATAATGTTTTCTTTCTGTTTCTGTCATCGCCGCCTTACAGGCTGAAGATCCTCTCCGTGTGGTCCAGAGCATCTCATTGCATCCAGAACTCAACGGTGGCAGAGAGAGGATCTTCTCACAGCAAGCACTTTGTGCACTCGAAGTCATCTCAGTACCGCCGACTGACCAGCGACTGGAAGACAAACGTGTATCTGGCACACTCTCGCATCCAGGTGACTCCATGCACACGAGCGCTTTGTGAAGAACATGTTTGATCATCTCACCCGTCTGATGCACATTGGCAAAAGCTGACTGAAATTGCCAGATTCAAGTTTTAAGGGATTCAGATAGGCCTTGAAATACTCAGTGTGCCTTGAGTAGTGACTACAGTTTCTGTCATTCCTCTAAGAGTGTCTCAATGTGAAATGTCTCTTTTAAGCCTGTATTATTGGCATTCCTCCCTCTGGCACAGTTGTGCGGTCATCTAAAAGAGCCACAGCTGATCCAGTGTCACTTCCAGTTCGCTGCCAAGCTTTTTACATAAAAACTGCTAAATCACCGAGTCATATCTGATGTCTCATTCAGTCAGCTGTACAAACCTGTGTGTTAATTGAAGCAGGGTAGAATGCAATGGTCAGGTCAGTCTGGATCCAGGTCACATTTGCCCCCACCAAAAAAAATATATATTTTGCATATGGAAATGGAGTGATTCTCATTAGAGTACCGTTAATGTACTGTAAAAAATATGCATTGTACTGTAAAAGTGCTGTACTACAATATTTAAAAAAATAAATTGCCATGATGTATAAATTAATTCACATTTTAAATCAATTTAAATTAAAAAAAATTCCACATTACAGTAATGACAATTGGACAGAAAATGTGAATAATAGTTATAAAAATAACGTCACAATGCAAAATAATCTAATGGTAGGCCTGAAGGCCTTTAATTTTCTCACTATATATTTTTATATATATATATATATATATTATCATTTTTTTTTGTTTTTTTGTGTTTTTTTACCACCAGAGTATGGTTCATAAAGTTTTAAATATGGATTTTTTTTTTTACCCCCCAGAGATGGTTCATAAAGTTTTAAATATGGATATTGTTCTTTTTACCACCCCATGAGGTTCCTAACAAGTTTTAAAGTATGGATTTTTTTTGTTACCCCCATGAGAGGTCATAAGTTTTAAATATGATATTTTTCTTACACACATGCATCTATTCACTTCATATACACCTAGGATGGATTATTATCCAGAAGTGAGCTAAACCTGACAAACCTTTTAATCATTTGTAAAAATTATATCACATAAGTTTCTAAAATAGAAAGGGTTTTGTGTTTGTGCTGTTATTGTTTGGATATTGTTTAGAACTAGCTATATACAAAAACAATAGAATACAAAAAGTCTATGAAATGTCCCAAGTAAACGTGTGTGTGTATACCGATTATTCAGATTTTGGGGACAATTTTGTACCCAGAACCTGGGTGCAAACCTGGCAAAACTTCCTTTTGGGGATGTCCTCGTTTGTATAAACAGTATAAAAAAAGAAAGTTTTTAAAGAAAAAAAAGAAAGTTTTCAGTTATGGTTAGCTTATAGTATTTATATGTAGCTGTATATAAAACAGCGTAAGCCTATGGAATATGCCCATTGTGACTAAACGTGTGTGAGCTCTAGCCTTGGGTGTGGATGCATGTCTAATGTGTCTCATGTCTGCAGGGTCTTGGGCTGTTTGCAGCGCGTGACATTGAGAAGCTGACCATGGTGATTGAATACATGGGGGATATTCTGCGCGCTGAGGTGGCCATGGGGAAAGAGCTGCTGTACAAGGCTAAGGTAAAGCTCGCTCAACCACTGAGGGAATAGCGCTGGGAATAATGACTTGACTTCGAAATGCATTTATATAAATCTGTGTGGATTTCTCCAACAGAACCGCCCAGCGTACATGTTCCGCATCGACAGCGAGCGAGTTATCGATGCAACACGGTCTGGAAGCCCTGCAAGGTAAGAAATGAACTTGGCTTCTCATATCAGCTTTCAAATGTGTACATTACTTATGGGAGCAAATAAAAAATAAATACTGCCCCCAAACTTATTAAAAGTTGTAGTGGTTTGGACAAAACCCCTTGAGTTCAATTTGAGTTCAATTTATCCCGTAGGTACATCAATCATTCATGCTCGCCGAACTGTGTGGCTGAGGTTGTGACATTCGAGCGGGGCCACAAGATCATCATCATGTGCTCCCGCAGTGAAGAGGAGAAGATTAGGAAGAGGAATTCCTGAAATGACTGCACCCCTAAAAGTCTTTTATTTTTATGCACCTTAAATGAAATATGCACATCAAGTAATGATGCAAACATGCCCCTGAAATTAGCGTTGCGATGCACAGTACAGTATTGCAGGGCGGTTCTGCTAAATTGTGAATATGCAGCAGCTCGTGCATCGTGCCTTAAATCTTATCACAAATTGGACTGAACCATGTGAAACAGTTCGTGGCTCAAGCCAGCACAGGTCTAAAGAGGCTCTGGATTACACAGGTAATAATGTTGTAAATAATGTTTCTTGCACAGACCGATTGTTTCGCTTCATAAGACCTCAATATATCATCAGGGGCAATGGGTATTATTTTTGTCTTGCCTGTATATGCTTTTTTGTCTCTATCAAAGTGACGGTAGCTGCTGACTTGCATTTTATGAATTACCAAGGACCACAGTTTCAGCTAAAACACTTCTTTACTGTTCTTCTGAATTCATCTCCCTTTTAAAGCAACTGTATGTGTATTTTTGCAACTTCTGAGCATTTGTTGCTATTGTAAAGCAGCCTGCCTTTTTGCGGAGTTTCCTACCTGCTCACCAAACTTCCAAACTCCCAGAACAGATGTTTGAGAAAGAGACCACGTACCATCAGAATGATTTTAAAATTAATACAGTTGCTTTAAAGTTGATTTTTAAAACACTATTTTAATTACACTGTTAAATGTCAGTACCGGCCTTCCTACTATACATACTATTCTGTGGACCGTTCAGCATAATTCTGATCCAGACACATTCTGTTTCCCCGCCAGTGTTTTTGAAAAAGTTGCCAGCCACCTCCAACATTTTTGATGATTTTCACTAAAATTTCATGGCCCCCAGAATATTTTGTTTTATGAATATCTGAACATGCAATACATCAAAATAAAGAACAGAGCTTCTACTTTTAAAACAAAAAGTTTAAAATAGATAAAAGTTTCTGTTTAGTCTCACTCAAGCATTCTTGTTTTTATCAACCTTAAATTAGTAAAAAAAAAAATTAAAAAGCAACATTTTGAGCAAAAAGCTGAGAAAATCAAGTTTTTAATCAAATACTACATCTGGATCATATTCAGTTCGATGATCAAAGCAAAGATGCAGTAGATCGCTTCCATCAACACCCCCAAAGCTTCACAGTCCTTTGCCACTTCCTGGATCGACATTTCACTGTAACTTAGGGCAAAACATTTCATTTATATGCTGTTTTTTGTTGATGATCACCGTGTTTTTTTTCATATCATACATTACGAGATCGCTCCTTTTCTCTGCGTCTTCCTCGCATTGTTTTTTTGAGAGGGGAAGAATACGGCACATCTAGACTCTTCTGAGATGCGTAATAGCGCCCCGAGCGTATAACAGGGAGAACGCGAAATTCCGTGTTTAGCGGGAAAGAGTTAAGGGTCCATATGATCGCTGCTATCCTCAGCGACATTATTTTGTGTATTTGGTGTAATAAAATGTGTTTATGCGGTTTAAGGTTCAAGAAACACATTATTTTCCACATACTGTCCATTATTTTTTCTCCTCTATGCCCCGCCTTTCTGAAACGCTCGCTTTTTTACAAAGCTCATTGGTCTGAAAAGCGGGGTGTGCTCTGATTGGCCAGCTATCCAGAACGTTGTGATTGGCCGAATACCTCAAACGTGAGACGGAAATGTTATGCCCCTCACCATACTGTGATGCCGTGTCCGGCCGGAGCGATGAGACAAAAACATTAAAACCCATTACAAACGAGGCATTTGTTGTATCCAGTGGGGACATAATTACGGATTATAATGACATATACTCTCTGTGATCATTTTGTTAAAAACGCCCCCCAAAAAATTGTGCAAAAAAGCGATTCGCGCCGCGGAGGTCACAAAGCGGCCCATTGGAATATCATTACAAATATTTCCCGCCTACAGAAATTCGAATGGTTTGGGGGTGGGGAGGGGCGAGGTCGTGGTTAGAACTCTTGGTTGAGTGCATCAGACAAGATGACGATGAAGAAGAAGTGCTGCTGTAGAGTTAGTGCATCAGATGAGACGATGAAGAAGAAGAGCTGCTGTAGCGTCAAGTTTTTGCCATGTCGAAGAAACACTGTTTTTTCACCCCCATGCCCAAATGTCTATGTTTGGCCTTCCTAAAGCAGATGACGTCAGGAAACAGTGGTTGCAATTTATTTGACATTGTATCTAAAACATGATTTAGCCAAAAAAAACAACAACAAGAATAACTTTACCACTCTAATATGTTTTGCAATATCTGTGCGTGCAAAGGTTCTGCGCGATTTTGTTCAATATTCTCGGGGTCTGAATCCGTCTCAAATTGATATGGCAATATTGACGCCATCCATTTATGCGGTTTAAGGTTAAAAACATTATTTTCCAAATACTGTACATTAAAGTTTCTCCTCTATGCCCCGCCTTTATGAAACACGTCGATTTTTACAAAGCTCATTTTCCCCTGAAAAAGCGATGTGTCGCTGATTGGCCATCTATCCAGTGCGTTGTGATTGGCCAAATCAAGCACACCTCGCTTTTCAGACCAATGACCAGTGCTTGCTCAAGCGGGTGCCGACAGGTTACCCCCTTACCTACTGTGATGCCGTGTCCCGCCGAGCGATGAGACAAAATCATTAAAACCCATTACAAACGAGGCGTTTGTTGCGTCCAGTGGGGACATAATTATGGTTTATAATGACTCATACTGTCTTTTTACGCTTTGCGTTGCGTATCGCGCCGCGTAAATATAAAACCATTTCTGCATTTGTGATCTGAGAAATGACATACAACAAGTGCTACTCTACACTGCTCTAAACTCGCGTTTGAATTGTCAGTGGCACATTCTTTAAATATAAAAACGTACTTGCAGCCTGTGAGTCAGAACAGCCGGCATTGTGTTACGCTCCCAGAATCAGGAAACGGTCCTCCATAAAATGGGCTGCACACATCTGAATATTTGGGTTAAAACTGTTCTGGAACAGTGTTGTAAACGCAACTTAACCACTGATTTCTATTCGTGTCCTCTTTTGAAAGACCAAACAAGTAGTTTCGCTTTCCAACGCAACACACGGCAGGCTAGAGTGAGCGGAGGACGGCGAGCAATGCTTAGAAACGCGCAGCCGGCGGGCTTGCGTCAACCACATGTGACGACCTGTGCTGGACTCCGCTTCGTCCACGGTGAAGGCTGATCCGGCGATCCACAGCGCGAAGGTGATGTATTTCCTCAGCGACCAGCACAAATCAGCTCCAGGCATGACAAAACAAAAAAAAAAAAACAAAGGAGGAAAAGAAAAAAAAGGAAGCGTATCGTCCTCTTTTGGAAGACCAAACAAAGTAGTTTCGCTTTCACAATGAAACACAGCGCCTTCACGACATGGCAGCTACAGTGAGAATAAAAGTTACGCCTTCTTTCTTTGCGTGAACATTTGGGCGGCGTTATGCAAATCTTCCCACATAGTGATGTAGATATGTGGGGGTGTTAGAACGAGCCGTTTTAGTAGGTCGCGGTTGACTTTACCTTTTATAAAGAATATCTCTTTGGATTTGAACTTAGTTCTTTGCAACTTTACCGATCTATCTTCTTTATGCACCAAGACTTGTAACACTCCAAAGAGAAAGGACAAATTTAAATCGCATCATATGACCCCTTTAAAAAGCACTTTAAAGCACTCTCGACTACATCGCATAATGCTCTTCTTAATCATTATGATGAAATGCTGAATAAGGGCAGAGTTTTGTAATGTTTGCTCTCATAAGAACTATCCACAGTGCTTCTGATTTGATATTCGAACTTCCTTTTTTGTTGCAGCTCTGCTACGATTACAAGCTCACCCCAGTTGCAGATCAGAGCAAGATCCCATGTCACTGTGGAGCCGCCAACTGCCGCAAGTGGATAAACTAAACAGGAGTGACAACAACAACTCCAACAACTCTGAGGTGCCAATTTACCAGAGGAGACGTGCAAAGACGAAACAGCCAATCCTGGAGGTTGTTGATCTTTTTTTTTTTTCTTTTTTTTTAAATGTGCAAGACTAAGAGGAAAACACAATGCAAGAATTCAGCATTGTGTGAGCCTTCGTATCATTTCTTGACTTGAAAGGAAAATGTTCCGTTATGTGCATGTGCCATGCTCTGATGTGATGTGATGTGTTGTGTTGTGTTGTGTTGAGATATGTTGTGTTGTGTTGTCAGCTCGAATGCGTGTGCGTCACACGGGGCAGATTTCACCAGCGAATGAGTACGGAGAATGAGCGCAAGCACTGTGCCGGGTATTGCCTTATAGGTTGATGGAGGGGCAGGCCCATCTGTATGACGAGATCTGTAGAGACTGAACCGTAGAAATCAATGTAGAACATCACTGAATGGAGAATGTACGGAATTGACTTCCGCAAAGGGACAAACATGTTGCACTAAAAAAAAAAATAATAAAAAAAATTGGAAAACAAAAAAAGAAAATTAACTCACAAAAAAACCCACTCAAAATACTTGATTCCATGAGTCAGTTTTATCCTAGATATCTCTCATTGTTTAGTGTAAGAAAATAAAGGTGTTTTGTATTTATTACGGTGTGAGTGAATGAATGGGCCTATTTTTAAAAGTGGTTTTATGCCGATCAAAAGGAAGCCCGACTGCGATTCTTGCACGCAGTTTGAGATTCTGTTACATCTGTAAATACCGTGTAAATATAGAGAAATATCGGAATGATTGACCAAATACTACCTTATTCATATTGATGTTCAGATATTTTAGGTGTGCCTTTTTGTTTTGCTTTTTTTCTCTTTTCTTTTCCTCTTCGGAATTATTTAACAAAGACACATCATGATACCACGTGTAATTACGAAACTGTACAGAATTACAAAGGTGATTTCACAAGAAAAGTATTTTCTCTGTGCTTAGGATATGGTATTTGTAGTGACTTTGTGGTTTATACATTATTGCTGACCGTTTGGTTGGTTTTCATTTCATTTTATTCCGTTATATTTTACAGATAGCAGCGACACGGAATTCAAAAGTGATATTCTAGTAAATCAGGTGGGATTGTAGGGGTAGGGATAACTGTGAAATGAACTTTAAACCTCACAAACCGATTATGAGATCACAAGCATAAACTGAACGGGCACAAGTAGATCACACTCATTTTTTATAAAGGCTGTCGTATGGATTTTATAAACATGTAACGTTGTGCAAGAACGAGAAGTTGTTCGATTGAGAAGCTTGCTTGTTGGAGACGGTATGAGCAGGTATCGGTGAGCAAGAAGGGTCAGCGTAACTCTGAAAATGATGTACATATGAAAAACATGTGCTTGTATTAGTTTTATCGATTGAAGTGAAGCATCTGTAAAGAGAGCGCTATTCATTTTGTAGCCAAAAAACTCTTTTTCCCATTTCACAATGCCTTGTTATTTCAATATGGGAGTTTCTGTGTGCACAATTTCACGTTGAAAAATGGACAGTTTAGACTTTGTATTGTACTGGGCATGAATTTTTTCAAGAGTCAGTTGTATATATTTTTTCTCAATGAACAGCTGTAAGAAAATTGTTTCATGGATATTTTCCTCGTCTTGTATAATACATCAATTTCCTAGTGTTTTTTTCTTCGTTTCTTTTGCTCTGTATAGTAGTCTAAATTGTTTTGGAAACTGATGCTTTTTTGAAGTACACAGAGCGATATAGGGTTTGGTATTTGAGGAATTGAATTTACATTTACAAAAAAATAATAATAATAAAATATTTTACATCATTAACTGATGCACAACTTAATTTTCTTCTGGTAATGTGTTCCTATTTTTTTTAATTATACTTGAAGAAACTATTTAATAACTTTACAAATATTTCACTGTTTCAGAATATTTATAAAAATGTTTTAAATTTCATATTCCATCAAGTTTATATGTGATGCTTTGTTTTATTCTGTTCTCTAAAGACATTTTCACACCTAAATGACAAATGAAAAACATTTTTAAACAATACTATTTTACATTTGAAATAGTTCACCCTGGGTTATTCTAAACCTGGGTAAACCGAATCCTGGGTTATCTTGCATCACCTTTCACACTTTTCATAATTTACCCGGGGTTAACAGTTAATTCTGGATATTCATACACTTTACATTCCCCACGTTAACCCTGAGTTAATGTTCTTATTTGCATATTTTTGCGGTGTCAGTGTCATTGATTGTGACCTGTATACATAATGGCTGTAGCATTGCGCATCCTTTTATTGCAGACCGTACGATCAACAATTTCCTGAAGGGACTTTTAGGACTATAAAGGTAAGAATTAAATGTCTCCAAATACAGTGTTTTATTTTGCAGCATTTTCTTTTGTTTATTCCCTCTGTCACCATGGACATTCCTGCAGTCCAGTTATTGTACCTGGAGCAGAGGGACTGCTCCCTGGAAATCCACACCAGGGACTTCATCGAACTGTCGAACCTGACACACTACCCAGACCGCTCCGCTCTTTGGGTCCCGAGCAAAACTGCCAGGGAGCGATCCTCAACAAGATTTCGCCGCATGTTTGAAGTGGGTGCTGGTAAACAACTCGGCATTCACCATTGGCCTCTCAGAGCCTACCATCACCCCTCTTCCTAACCCAGCACCCAATCAGCCAAAACCCAGACAGATGGAGCAGCCTGGTTCCACCGCAGACACGGAGCCTGCGCCTGCTGCTGAGAAAGAGCCAGCGAGCCCTGCTGAGCCGTGTTCCGCCCCAGAGCCTGAGCCCAAGCAGGTGCATGAGTCTGCAACAATGCCCGTCGCAGAGGGAGTACTTGTAGAGTTTGAGGGCATGGATGGAATGCTCAGAATTCTAGAATTTTCGTTTTTGGGTGAACTAACCATTTTAGAAACAATATATGATAAGAAATCATCAGAGTGATGAACAGTGAACTTATGTCTCATATTGTAATTACAGTTAAGAGTTAAGGAAAAATATCTGGCAGTAACAAATCAGGGTAAGATCATATTTTCAAAAATTGTGTGTGAACACCTAAATCACTGCATCACTCTGACTTTAACCTGACATTCTTACAGTCTTTCACAAGTGTGTGTGTGTGTGTTGTGAGTGAGTGAACTATCTTATCTTTTGGCAAGGTATTTGGCCCTTGCAACAGGATCAGCGTTCACTTGTGCTCTGTGACAAGCCTCTTTTTCCTTGCTTGAAAGTGGCATCTATTGGGGCAAAAGGGGCTCTATGTCATGTCGTATTAATTATAAAATATCAGAAATTTAATGAATTGTAATTTACAGATGTAAATTGTAATCTTTGGTTAACATTTCTATTATCACTACATTTTTGTTCAAATGTAGACACCTAATTCATTCTGCTACATTATTAAATCATGTATGTTAAATTAAAATTTTAAGTGAATGGAATAGAAATATGCATTAAAGCTAAATATTTCAAAAACACTAATGCTGTGCAACATAATTATTTTATCCTAGACTTACAGAGTTTTAATAATAAAGTTGTGGATAAAGCTTTCTCAAAAAAATATAACATTGAACACTTGAAAATAGTTCCAAATAGTAGGTTAGTTTATATTAAATCTTTAATCAGCATCATAAACTAGTGATATTTGACTAAATTGGTCCCTAACAGAAAGGCTTGTAATAGGAGTCAAATGGTGTAACGGGTGAAACACAATTCCCCAAATTAATTATAATATTCAGAACAATGGTGTTCCATTTATTTTTATTTACTATTAAATCGTTCTAATGTAAGATTAAGCCAAACTAGATATGGTGTTTTATTGAGAATTTAATCATTTTTTTAATCAAGATCAATTATTTGGTACGTTTTACGGTTACACCACATTGACATTTTTGCAGTCATCCCCCAAATATTTTCTCAAAATGAATTAAAACCAGAAATTTTAGACTTGGTCCTCAAAAAAGTGAATGTATGCAAATAATTAGCAAGTTTATTTGGAAAATTTAGGCAATACAAGAACATAGACATGGACACAACTCACCAACAGTAGTTACTGGCAACATGAGGGCTATTATTAGACTAGACTAAATGACTAAACAAAGAACACCTGTGAACGAACAATCAAGACAACGACCCAATCACAAAACAGAACTAAGAACCACATGACCAAATTAACCAATGAGAACAAGACACATGAACAAGACAACCAATAGCAAGGAGAACCTAGATCAAAGGAAGCACATGACAAACAGGAACTATGATAAGAAAATACAAAATAAAAAACTGAAAACTTAAAAACAAAACAGACATACACCCCCCCCCCTCTATAGTGCATCCCGACCCCAAACTGGAACACCCACCCAAAAACCAACACAATTCAGAGGTGGACAGGACAGGAGGCCTTTAAAATAAGAACATTACGATCAGAGAATCAAAAATTACTTGTAGTGCCTAGAACAAATCGCCTGTATAAAGCCGATCGAGCCTTCGCTGTGATAGGGCCAAGACTTTGGAATAAGTTGGCCCTGCCGATCAGGTCTGTCAATTTTTAAGAAATTTTTTTTAAGAGCCACCGGGCTCCCTCATCCCTCTAGCTCTGCCTTGTTCAGTCGTTGATCTTCCTCCGCTATGGGATTCCAATCCTCCGGCTTCGCCCCATCCCTCTGGTTCCTTCTGGCTCCTTCCCTTCCGGCTCCACCATTGTCCCTGTCGCTCAGGCTCTGCCGCAGCCGTCCAGGTCCCCATTTCTGCCTCGCTTGCATGAGCCATCAGCTCAAGCCTTGGCCCTCCGGACCTCGGGTGTCACCCTGGCTCTCTGTCTGCTCCAGCTGGGTCTCCACCTCCAGCGGCTCCGTCTCCATCTGTCTTCCCCAGGATGTCGTCAAGGCCTTCTCCATGGCTTCTCCCTCCCTTGACTCCACCCTGGGGCCTCGTCCTGGCTGGTCTCTGGACCAACATCTGGCTCCTCCTGCTCCTGGCTCCTCCCATCCTCCTCTCCCCCATAGACTCCTCGTCCTTATTTTTTTGTTATTGTTTAAACTGTTATTGTTTATCTATTAAAGACTGTGTATATGTTGGGCTACATGTATCAGACACTTAGGAAAAATCCAAATATAGTGCAAATTGAATTTAGTGCACTCAGGGTCTCTTATATTTCATATCGAACAGAGTGATAATTTCTTCTAGTTCGTTATTATGTAATATTTCCCTGCAGAACATTGTGGCTGTGTTGATGTGTAGTTTATTTGATTTTCTGCAGCCCAATCATGTAAAATGGTCAAATCTGGCCACAGTTTCAAGTTTATGTGTCTAACTTTACCTTTAATTGTATAGCGCTTTATACAATACTGCTTGTATCAAAGCAGCTTTACAGTGTTAAATAGGAAAATGGATTGTCAATAATGTAAGAAGACAATAACAGAGTCATTTTTTCAGCTAAAGTCCGTTCAGTGATGATTCAGTGATGTCATCGTCCAGTTCAGCTCTCTTCCGATAGTGTCTGTGTAATCAGTCAAGTGTCCCTTGTCATATGTATTGTGGTGTGTGTGTGTGTGTATATATATATACAAGGGATCATATATATGTCATATATATTCCAAAAGTTTGGAATAATGATTTAAATCATGATTAAATTGGTTATAAACAAACAAATAAATTAAAATAAAATACATTTAATCAAGTGAAGTGAACATCTATAGATATCCCCCGATGAGTGAGTAAGGAACAGTGAACACTAAGGACCCCGTGAATCAGAATCAGAGAAAGAAAGACTGGAAACTTGAACCTGTGGACAGATTGAGCTACAGAAAATCAAATAAACTACACATCAACACAGCCACAATGCTCTGAAGGGCAATTATTGCATAATAATGAACTAGAAGAAATCATCGCTGCAGGATATGAAACATAAGAGACACTGTCTGAGTGCACTCAATTCAGTCTGCACTATATTTGGATCCATATTGATGATCTAATTGTCTGATAAATCTAGTATATCATCAGTCACATGAAAACAACGCAGAAATGTAATAATTGTCAAACGATTTGTGTACATTATTTTCTCTGTTTGTCACTGATTGACATAAGATTACACTTTACATAGATTTTTTTAAATGTAACTTATAACTAACAATAGTGTATCTGCTTCCAGGTATTAAGCATGGCAGAGAATCCATAACGACCCAGCAGTCTGATGATTGCTCTACAGGGTCGTATCACAGCCAAGCGATACGAGGCTATTTTACAGGACCAGCTGCTCCCAATTATTCAAACACTGCTCCATTATGATGCTCCCGTATTCCAGGATGATCATGTCTTCACCATAGACTGTAGGTCTTCACACACACTGCTACACAAATGCAAAAGCGGCTTCTGGAACAGCCGGATGAAGTCAGATACATTCAAGGGCCTCCCGAATCATCACATCTAACATTACTAAATCTGAGAAAGTGCTGAGCAGATATCCAGCTGTTAGAGTGTAGATGGTAAAATAGCAGATATACTGATACATATAGTATAATTTGTTTGCAGATGCCACTTTATTTTATTTGAAAGTGTGCCACACGTTTCTGAAAGAATAAGTATCAAATAGCTTTTACATATACCAATATGACAAGTTTCTGTTAATATCTTTGCTTTTACATGATGAGTGAGACCTGTTTTTGGATGTGGGTCTTGCATGAGGTTTCATTTGTACTGAAACCTAGTTCTAAACAGCCCCAACTGCAATGTCAGTTACACGAGTAGATGTGAGATGAGTACACTAAGGTAGAACGGTATCAAAGCAAATCTGAATCCAATGTTTGCGAACATCTACACTCTAAAAAATGCTGGGTTGTTTCAACCCAGCTTTGGGTCAAATATGGACTAACCCAACCGTTGGGTTGCATTTTTACATTCAATTTTTAACCCAACAGTTGGGTTAGTCCATATTTGACCCAAAGTTGGGTTGAAACAACCCAGCATTTTTTAGAGTGTACAGTAGCCTACACAGCCATTACAGGAAGATCATGATGACTTAAAGAGATTACAGGTAATAATGCGTAAAATAATTGCAATTTCTTGCACAGACATCAGGGAGTCACAGGTATTAATTTAGTTTTTTTTGTTTTTTTGAATGTCAAGTAGCTATTGACTTGCATTTCATGAATAACCAAGTTTCAGCTAAAAATCTTCTACTGAAGAAGAAAATCACGAACATCACTGATGGCCTGAGGGTGAGTAAATTAGCAGCACATTTTCATTTTTAGAAGAACTATACCTTTAAGAGCTAAACGGTTTTGGTTACCATTGACTTCTATGTTCTTGAATGGAGACAAAAAAACAGTTTTAAATTAAATTGTTTGAAACAAAACACAAAAGAACAGAAGTCACACAGGTTTGGAATGACATGAGTGTGAGTAAATGATTTAGTATTTTCAGGTGAACTGTAGCTTTAAGAGCAGTTGCGTTTTTTTGTTGTTTTTTTACAAACATAGTAATAGAATTAATATAATAAAAAAAATGTAGGGTAATGTAAAAATCCACACAGATAAGATCAAATTAACATGTCTTTGGAAAATGATGACTTCTCTTGTAGCTATGGATAGAAAGTGACACTGTCAGTGGAAGGCCGTCAGCTGACACCAGCTTCACACTCACAAGAACTAAAACTCGCTTCTCAGCAGCAGCATACAGAAGGGCCTGCTCCGAGCGGGATTCGAACCCCTGACAGAAGTGGAGCTGAATGCGGATGTCCACGGCGCAGTGACGGCGAGAGTCTCGGGATGTGCTCGCTTTGAGTCAGACGGGCTTCAGCAAGTTCAGTCACGGAGGACGAACGTTAAACTCGTTAAACTGGCGTGAATTATTTCGCGAGAGGAGAACGTCTTCCTCCTAAACATTAAGA
Organism: Sinocyclocheilus anophthalmus; assembly: GCA_018155175.1. Classification (NCBI taxonomy): domain Eukaryota; kingdom Metazoa; phylum Chordata; class Actinopteri; order Cypriniformes; family Cyprinidae; genus Sinocyclocheilus; species Sinocyclocheilus anophthalmus. Next base: position 484,105 of record JADLZN010003190.1, read on the forward strand.
GAAGAATTCTGACTGCAGGAAAATGGGAAGTACAGTGATGGACGCCAAGAAAAAGGACTGTACCAAGAAATCCTCAAAGAAAAAGCGACCCCTGCGCCTAAACATGCCAGTGAGTTGAGCTTCGCTCTTTATATGTGGTAACTTTGCTGCTTCGTCAAGTGTGGAGCGTTGCGTGGGCGTGTGGGACGCGTTTGATGCGTCTTTAAAGTACAGCGCGTCTTCTCAATATCTCCAGGAAGCTACATTTGTGGAAAGTTAGATGTTACATTTTTAGAACATCTTTATGTTACATTGTTGCAACTTGAGCTCAAATTTCAGACGATGTGTTTTGAGTCTCTTTATTACTCCTGCGCAATTTTTCTTACTACAGTCGTGCGAAGTACCAAAATATAATTTTTAATATGAAATCAGTTCTGCCTGAGAGCTGTCAAAACACCCGCCCAACGCGACCGCGTGTGTAAGCTGTGCTTGAACAGGCCTACGGTACGCTTGCTTGCGTACAACAAAACAGACCGTGCGCGCTAGTGTATTATTAACGTTTTCGAGAGAATAGCCCGAAAAGTACGCTTGTGGGCTTGAATTATAAATGGTTTGGCACGCCATGCTATTGCTTGAGCCTGGCTGTGAGGGAAACAGCTGTATTGCTTGAGCCTGGCTGTGAGGGAAACAGCTGTAAGAGAGCGCGTTCTGCGCAGCCGTGACTCATCATAGCGTTACATGCTGAAATGCAAACTCTCTCTGTCTGTAGAATTAACACCAAGGCTAGGTCTGTATATTAATGCTTTATGGAATGCCATTCAAGGGTATCTGCTCGAAACAAAGATAAGTTCAAGCTATGACACTGATATTCTGTCTTTCTTGGGGATAATAATCAGTGTTGGGAGTAACGCATTACAAGTAACGTGAGTTACGTAATCAGATTACTTTTTGCAAGTAACTAGTAAAGTAACGCATTACTTTTAATTTACAAGAAAATATCTGAGTTCTTTTTCAAATAAGTAATGCCAGTTACATTGTTTTCCCATTCATTGATCAACTCCTGTCCCCATGTTGAGAGAAATCAGATGTTACTGTAGTTCTAAAATAAATATGAATATGCATTAATTCATCTCACTCACAAAAAAAAAACAAAAAAAAAGTATTCAGTATTCCTCAAAATGAATAGAAATAATGCAACTCAGAATATGACGCAACCTGCAATAATTAAATGTTAAAACAACACAAATATCCTTTATGTATTTAATCCCATTCTATTAACCAATTTCTTTACTTCTGACCCTTCGATGATTCAGTTCAACCGTACTAATAAGCAAAAATTACTCTAGACAAACATTTGTGTGTCTGTTTATTGCTGAAGTGTGTTGAAATGTCTTCTTCTGCATTCTACTGTACTTTCCCTTCAGCCTGAGGCGCATTCATTTCACTTTTGATGTGAAAAGCTTTTATATTTGCCAAAAATAGAACTTTTTTATTTTAAAAGCAAACAAGCAAGCCCTTTCCAGATTTAAAAAGTAACGCAAAAGTAACGTACCGCATTACTTTCCAAAAAAAGTAACTAAGTAACGCAATTAGTTGAGTAACGCAATATTGAAATGCATTACTTTTAAAAGTAACTTCCCCAACACTGATTATAAGTAAGCACCCTGCAGTCTTTATTAGCAAGGTATTTTCTTTAGATGCACTGACATCGAGTTTAACGGATTGGGTTTTCTGATTACGCTTTCATGGGCTTTGCTTTTAAAGGGAAGCAGTGAAACATGAGCTTGCAGGGCGGGATTTTTAAGTGATTGGAAATTCACAGACTGTATTTTACAAGTCCGTTATGACGATGGATTAAAAAACTATGAGCTCAAAAATAAATAAATAAATAAAAAAAAAATAGGGAAATAACATGGGGAAAAAAAAAATTTTCCATTTTGTGCTGATGAAAACTTACCGTATCTTATATGTTTCAGAAGAATTAAATACCCGATAAAGGTTGGTACAGGCATGAGTGGGGTAAATTTAAGAGTGATCGTGTTGAATGTTTCTTTAAAACCAGGGTGCACTGTTCCCGGAGCCACTGTCTACGGAGTTCGCTCCAACCCTAATTAAACACGCCTGAATCAGCTAATCAAGGTCTTCAGGATATCCATAGTCCTTAGGCTGCCCAAAACTGCTACTTACCTACTAATAGTAGGTGAAAAACAGTAGGTGACTAAACGAAAGTAATGTCCGAATTAACAGGAGTCATAAAAGAGTAGGCAAAAAGTACCCGGATGACGTTCGGCGTGATTAGATAGAATGGACATTACTATCCCATGGGGCAACGGGAAAGGATTTAAGAATGGCAGTGATGAGACGCTGGTAGGTCACGTGACCAGTTGACAACATGGGAAGGTATGAAGTCCAAGATTACGCCTACTACACACATCATTGATTCTATAGAACAGCGGTGCCCAAACTCAGTCCTGGAGGGCCGGTGTCCTGCAGAGTTTAGCTCCAACTTGCCTCAACCACACATGCCTTAAGGTCTAGAGCTTAGTAAGAGCTTTATTATCTGGATCAGGTGTGTTTAATTGGGGTTGGAGCTAAACTCTGCAGGACAGTAGCCCTCCAGTTTGGACCGAGTTTGGACACCCCTGCTATAGAACATACTCTTTTTAGCCTTAGTCTTCCAGGCAAGTATATTGGAGTTCAAATTTGCAGGACGCTGGACCTCCAGGAGACACTCCTGCTCTGTAAACATGTTTTTCCTGTCATAGCTAAGTAATAAACATCATGTTTATGGATAAGTAAAATACTGGTACATCCTATTGTAATTAATTGCACAATAATCAGTTCACAGTTGTCCAGACTTACTCAGATACCTGATTTTTTATTTATTTGACCTCCTCCCAACAATTTTCTGAGAGTGAAAGGGGTTTTGTTTGAAAGATCCTCTCTCTTCCCCGCCCTCTGCCTCATCCTGAAGCTTAGTCATTGCTCTCTGCCTGTAGCCATAAACTTAATGTGAATCATAAACATAACACTTGACCTGTGCATCCGAACATTCTGCAAAAAGCTGCAAACACTGAAAAATCACTTTGAGCTGCCTGCTCTACTTTAGTTTACTTCTTTTACTTTTTTGTTTTAGTTTACTGAAAAATAGTATTAACTCACTTTCTTATACTGATAACTGATTTTTTTTCCTTAAATATCTCCCTGTAGATTATAGATCCTATAACCCATAGATCATTTCATGTTTGTATATCAAGGAAAGCTGCTATGGGCAAAGCAAACTATACTGTAGCTCTCTTACTGGGTTACAATCTCTTGAATCTTGTGGCTTCCTGCCTATTTAAAATACAAGAGGAACAAAACAAATCATACTGAACAGTAATTGTCTCTATTTCATCATATTTTTTCATATTATAGGCTCTATCTCCTGACAAACAAGAATATTTTTTCTACATTTAATTCATCATTTAATGGCCACTTGCTTTAATACGAAATATTTCCAGTTATTCATCTGCCTCCATATTCATAACATCTCTGTCCGTATGAGAGGTGTGTCCTGGTTCCGCTCATATAGCACTCTCTGTTCAAATGCTACAGTTTGCGAGGGGATTGTAAGTGAAGAAATCTAAAATCTTGGCCTCAATACAAAACCATAACATCACTGGCACCACAATAAATATATATAACTGTGCTCATTAATGAACCTCTGTGAGTAGGACTCTTCAAACATATTCTGGAATGTAATATTTTGGTATTGTCAGTGGGTTATTTTGACTATGATGACTACAGTGGTGTATAGCGTAAGGTAGCCTGGTTCTGGTCATCATCTGTGAAGATGAAATTTCTGCCTCTCCTATGTTTATTTGTGGTACTTGTTAAAACTGTTTGTTGAGGAGAGGAGTAGCTAGCAGTAGCAATGCAATAACATTACAATAGTCAATATGCAATAAAGGGAAATTTGCTGTTCATTTATTCAATCTCAGGCCATCCAAGATGTAGGTGACACTTTTTCTTCAGCATAACAAAAAAAAATTTTTTTTAGCTGAAACCATGGTCCTTGTCGATCCATAAAATGCAAGTGAATAGCTACCGTCACATTGAGAGTCAAAAAAAGCATATACAGGCAAGACCAAATGAATACTTGTGGCTCCTGATAATATATTGAGATTAGGGCTGTCACGAGTACTCGATTATAAATAAATCCTTGATCGCATTTTGCCCGTGTTGATTAACCTGCAAAATACCGAAATCATTATTTTGAACTGGTTCTTTTTTGTGAACTAGTTGAACCAGGTCATCAGATCGGACTGAACCATCAGAAACCATCAGTTACCTACTCAATCAAAACTCACTTTTGGACATTCCTGACAGTCACTCCGACTCGAAATGAGCCGGAATACCGGCGTTTCTGATCCTATAATCCTGCTTTTTGCCAACTCATTTAGCGCTCCAGTTCTTTCAACAGTCACTGAATGAGGAAACTGTTTGACTCGGACCGGAGGCCGATGAGTGGGTCATGCGCGCTTATGTGAAACGGAGCCTGAAGAAGGGTGAAATTAAGATTTTAAGAGTTTGTGTAAAACAAAAGTGAGTTAAGAATGGTTTATTCACTTTATATTCACTTAAGACAAGTAAACACACCATTTCCACATATTATGGGTGCTGTAATAATATATTTGCATATACGTTACGCCATTGCATAATTAAGTAAACAAACTGGTGAAATTAGTGAATTGAACCAGTTCATTAAAACAAACTGTCCAAAAGAACCAGTTCACAGAAAGGAATTGGACTTCCCCATTTGCCTGAGGCTCTGGATTACAGGTAAGAATGTGGTAAATAATGTTCAGTTTCTTGCACAGACCAATTGTTTCGCTTCATAAGACCTCAATATATGGTCAGGAGCCATGAGTATTCATTTTGTGTTGCCTGTATGTGCTTTTATTGACCCTCAAAGTGACGGTAGCCATTGACTTGCATTTTATGAATTTCCAAGGGCCAAGGTTTCAGCTAAAAAATCTTCTTTATCGTTCTACTGAAGAAAGCTACATCTTGGATGGCCTGAGGATGAGTAAATTAACAGTAAATTTTCATTTTGAGTGAACTATCCTTTTAAAAGTTTTGGTCTGGCCCTTGTTAGTCCTGTACATCAGCTGCGTTAAACTAGTCGGACAGGAGTAGCATGTATTGTAAACTGATAATGAATTGAAAACCTTGAGCAGGTAAATGCGTCATTGTGCGCTTTCACTTCGAATAGCTTTGCCATCTCGCATCACTTGGCAAGCTAGTTGAAGGACCTGAGGTAAACAAAGGGTGTAGTCTGAAAACTATTTCACTGCTCAGTCAAGGTTCTTACAGCCCAAATACTTTGTCCAAGTTGTCCAAGTTACCTAACTTTTCCTAAAATGAAACTGAATGCAGGGTTATAAAACCAAACTAAGCATATATTCAGGTGTCATGGCACATCTTTGTGCACAACATTTTTTTTTTCATTGCATTGGGTCATTCTTTTTGTGAAAGTAAAATGTCTAAAAACGAATGTTTTTGAGCTACTCTAATCTACTGTTTTAACTCCGTTAAATGACTGTTGAACAGTTGCCTTAAACATGGCTAAACTTTGACATCACCCCCCACAGTGATGTTTTTTCAGGCCCAATAGAAAGCATCCGCCGACAAAACCAACCAGTGTTTGATCCTGTTCCCAGTCTGCCTCCATTGAATAAGAGATTAGAGACATATTGTCTTTCTTTATGTGGATCAGGAATGTCTGGCAGAGTAAAGTCTAACCCACACAGTCATAAATGACATCCTAAATGGCTGTTTACTCCTAATATTGTACATTATTTAACAGCACCTGCTTAAAGAATAAGGTTAACAATTGCTAAATCACCTTGATTCAGCATTGTTGATTCTGTCTTCATCCATTCACTATTGTCTGTATTCAATACAGATAAGAATGTGGCCTAAAATTCTACACCAATTTATCAAAATATGGTTAAAAATAAAACACTAAAAACTAAATCAACAGTTATAAATGCTATATGTGAATTTACGCATCAAAACATATACACTATGAAAAACTGATATTAATTTTAAGATTTGCTAATGATTACATTTAACAGTGTTATTTAATTATTAGTGTTTTTAAATGTTAACTTTAAATGAGCCTTGAAATGTTCAAATAGAAAAAATGTGCATGCACAATTAAATATCCAACATCACACAATAGCAATCGAAAAAAATAGTCAAATCTGCTGATAACCTACATTGCAACAATACATTTAATTCATCCCTAATTTACAGTGGACTGCTATGAGAATTTGGCTGAAGTTGTTTCTTTAAAAGACTCATATAGTTAGGCTTTTATCATTAACTCTGTTGTTTTGTCTTTTAACAGGATTTGAGCACATTCACGTCCTCTCTTATGGACGGGGAGACTGACGGAGCAGATAAAGATGAAATGCACAAGGTAAAATACACAAAATCATAATCTTTTTCAGAATTTGTGCAAAATTAGGCTGATTTAGACTGAGTTGAGTTTTTGTCCATACTACATTTCCATATACTTCCATATGAAGTAAAAACATATATGAAACCTATTAGAACAATTTCATGTATGTGTAATACATTTTGGACATATATGTCATGTATATGTATATCCATTCTAAATCCCGTCAATACACGTTGATATTATATAAGTAAATATATACATATATGTTGTTTTAAATAAAGTTGCATGTATAACTAAAAGTTACATTGTTGACATGTATGATTGCTACATACATAAAAATTTATCATATAGATATTAACATATGAGAATGTATGTATTTCAGTAACTGTAATGAATTTAATTAACTGTGCAAAATATAGATTGCCTTATAGGAAGATATTAGGGGGGGGGGGGGGCTATATAAAGTGTAATATATGTCATTATTACTTTCGAATGACAGTGTTCCAATCAATCACTTCAGTTCCAGTTCAGTTAGCCTGCTTCCTTATAAAGCCTCTATTGTATGTAGACAGTAGGAGAAAGATAGGGACACGGGTTTGGAGCAGAGGCATTGCTGTGCGGTTTTTGAAGGACTGATCGTGTGGATGTTACACCATGGGTTATATTACACAGAAATAGAGCTGACTTGACTAAACTTGCACTTGAGCAATGAAGACAAGGTGTGTTATTAAAGAAAAGAGTTGGGAGTTGCTCATGAATAAAAGGCGAGGCAAACTTTCTTTACACATGCTGTTCTGTTGTTTCAGATTCAACGATTGAAATGCTTTCTTTATGGCTACGGATGATGATTTTGCACAGAAAGGGAAAAAAGATGCCAGTAATAATTGATACTAATACTAATTGAATTGTATAATGGCAGTATTTGTTAAATGAAGGTCAGAGTGAAATAGTCGACCCATGCATAAGTAGTTCTGCATTATTTATTGCCATATTACAGCCAACTCTAATGGCTTTTATATTTGTTTGCCTTGTTGATGTGATACGTGTCTAATATTAAACTTGAATTAACTGTGCCAAATATACAGTGGGCTATAAAAAGGATTCATGCTCTGGATGTTTCAAGTTTATTATTTACAAAATGTAATATAATATAATATAATAATATATATTATATATATATATATATCTTCACCACTCAGAGCTAAGCTGGAAGGTGCCGCCACCCTTCCTCTTGTAATCAAAACAAAACAGAGCTGTGCAATGAAAACAGCCTGTGAAGCAACGCAGCCTAGTATATGGGCACAGTACCAAATAAAAATCTAAGGTTGCCAAAGAGTGAAGGTCAACACTTGAGGTTGAAATATAACTTTTTAGGGCACTAGGCTCACTGCCTGGCTTCATCCACTGATTGTCATTGGGGAATGAAGTAGAGAAACATAGCTTGCTTTCAGGTGTGGCCTATTGTGTTCTAAGTTTAGCCCACACAAAGAAGTAAACTTGTCAATGTTATATCAGCGTAGAGTTGTTATGAAGGTCACGTTATGTCAAGCTCGCATCCAGCTGACTAAGTGACCCCCATCTACTTATTCAGCCTTATGATTCTACTTTAAATTAGACTTAATTCATAAAAGTGACATAAAATATTGAAATTTAACTATATCTGCAATACATTATGGGGATATGTTTGTTCACCCTGGGGGGGGGGGGGGGCGGGGTTTCGACAGACTCTCCTGATATCATTATGCTCGGCTATGGGAAAGCGAAACAACCCATTGGGGGACGAAACGGCGAGGGATTTCAAGTGTTCGCGCGCTGACCTGTCATAGGCGCGGCTCAATGGACCGAGCTGCGTGACCGACTCGACAGCTCAGAGAGGACGTGTTTACTAGCGCCACCGAGCTGACAGCGCGGCGCGGATCAGTTACAACAGCGCAGCGCGAACATTCTTCTTCTTCTTCTTCTTCATGTTTTAATGCGGGTGGAATCCAACGTTAAGGTGCATTACCGCATCCTACTGTGCGAACATTACTCTCCGATTTTTTTTTCCTGCACATAACATAATGAAGATCAGTATCAAGTTATTGCATTTATTTTGCTTACCTTTCTACTATATGTAAACAGTTGTACTTTGAAAAACTGCAAATATAAAATATATAAGACTTTAATAAATGTACAATACCATAGTCCTCTTGAGGAGCACACCCAGCTTCTATATATATATATTTTATTTTGTACTTAGTTATTATTGTTGTTGTCGTCAAGTTCTGTATTCAGCACAATATTGCCCATTTTAAATTTTAACTATTATTAAATAGCCTAGTATATATGGGATTTTTGTTGTCTCTAGTAAAGGGAACGTTGTTATTTAACTTTAACATTGCAATTTTATATAATGGATACGGTTTGTAAGGCTTTTCTCTACACTCCAGATTAAATAAATAAATCAATTTTAATTAACTTAAAAAACGTACAAAAATTAGGGACAGTGTATGTAAATTCAATATGATGTATTTTGAATTTTGCACTGCATTGTGTTTTAGGTTTATCGGAAAACACATTCAAATTAACCATGATTTTATGACACTAACCTTTTAACCATACATTTGTAGTTGTGGGTTAAAAAAAAAAGGCAATCAATCCATGGTTACTGCACTTTTACTATAGTAAAACCATTGTTAGTTTCCGTATTTCCATAAGGGAAAATTTGTTTTTACATTTTACTCTTTTTTTTTTTTCAAGCATAATCATATGCTACAGTTACACAAATATCCTTAAATGTAAAATTTACTTAAATATGCCTTGATGAACGAAACCATAAAATATTTGAATTCTAAGAGGTTAATGGAAGTTTCTGCTGTAAACGTGACTACTAAATATAGGCTATACGTGCTTCAAAGTAGCTAACACTACTGTTTACATGTAGTAATATGAAAGATAATAAGCAAAAGAAATGTAATAACTCTTCAATATGTTATGTGCAGGAAAAAAACACAAACTTCTGCGGAGAGTAATGTTCGCACAGTAGGTGGCGGTAATGCACCTTAACGTTGGATTCCACCTGCCTTAAAACATGAAGAAGAAGAAGAAGAGTAATGTTCGCGCTGCGGTGTTGTAACTGATCTGCGCCGCGCTGTCAGCTCGGTGGCGCTAGTAAACACGTCCTCTCTGCGCTGTCGAGTCGGTCCATTGAGCCGCGCCTATGACAGGTCAGCGCGGCGCGAACACTTGAATACCGCGCCGTTTCGTCCCACATTTGGGTTGTTTGGCTTCCCATACTAGGCTGCATGGATGCGCAGGGAGTTCTTGCCCAGAACAGAACCATACCGCCAATCCAAACTGTATGTTAATTGTCAATCATCTTTGACAATAGTGGTCATGAGAGAAATGCTGACATCGATATTTACTAGTTTTTTCTTTTCCATATTTTCACAAATTGTTCATTTACATTTCAGTATTTATACAAATGTGCAACCTGGTAAAGGTATTGACTGTCAAACAGTCTAATTGCACTGTATACAAGAAAGATTTGTGAAATAAAGTTACCAAAGTATAGTTAATAATTTAATGTATAGTTAATAATGAGTCATTTCACTACAAATCATTACAGGTCACTGTTTATAAGCCTTGATTTGACTTGAAGCCTTGAGGTAATTTCACAGTTGATAAGTTCATCTCTTCTTAATGCTTGTTGAAAATATTTCTCCATCAGCATGTGTTGTGCAATGCTGTGGCTTTGTCTTGCTTTTTTCAAGTAGTATGCTGATGTAGTAACATTCTCATCCTGTTCTACACTGTTATCACATCAATACTTTGAAGTATTTCATTCTTGCTTCTTTTTTTCTGACATTGCAAGGCTGATTCTGCCTGATTCAAAAGTCTTAAACTTCAAACCAGATAAGGCTGAAGGAGATTCTGTGGCCATCATTGAGCTTGAGATATCATGCTGAGTGTTATAGAATTAGTTGACTGTGCTAATGTTTTGTGCACTGTTAAGCTCCGCCCACTTGGTTACTGTTGCTCAGTCAAACAAGTTTTTTATAACGTCCCATAGAGCGCAAAATGAAATAGATTTTAACGATTACTTATAAACATTTAAAGACAGATGTGTTGTGAGCTCTAAGGTTGTTAATCAATGGTATATGCTTTTGTTGAAGTCATCAGTTTGCATTATTTCAACTAATGTTTTTAATAATCGTGTTTAAGAGCGGAATCCGTAGTGAAAAAACATTTTCATGCAGAAAATTCCACCAATCAAGAGAGTCGCAGCGAGCAAACCGTGCTAAACGAGCGCTGAGCTCCGCCCACTCCCATGAGGCACATTCCCCTACATTCTCAAATCATTTAAATATTTGAATATGTATGCATATATTTCAGTAAACTTAAAATATTTTATTTCTATGTATAAAATCAACAACTTTAAATGGATAGTTTTATATTTCTCCATCATTTTTAATTCAATTGTGTCATTTGCAATGGTTCATGGGATTGTAGTTCTTTCTCTTTTTTGTCTGATATCAAATACTTTTTTTGCTTCAAGTAAATGTTTGTAATGTTGTGATTCACCTCATAGCTGGTTGGTTTGGTTTATGGCTTATAATGCTTTAACAAAGACTTTTTAATATCCCTATGGGAAAAATGAATGAAAAAAAAATACTTAACGTGGGCAGGCATTAATGCACTCTATTATTCTTACATGGGCTACAATAAAGTGAAACGTTGCAAAAAATCTTTTATCTGCCATATTTTGGAATAACAAAATTCTGTGTAAAATATCCAAAAACACATAATATAGCAAAGACGTACATCAGAAAATAGCAAAAACTTAATTTGGCAGACAGCAACAGTTGTAATTAAGGCAAATGGTCAGTTGCTTATGTTAAATTACAAATGGCTCAGAAACTGGTTCATTTTACTTTATTATGTAAAAGCAGTTCCTCTTATCTTTTTATCGACACAGTTAGAATTTGGCAAGATAAAATTATCTTACATCAGCCGAAATGGAAATAGACAGGATCTACATGGAACATTTCTCTTATACTGTCATTTCAACAGCTCCAAGAGTTCATTGTATAAATATCTTTACTTTTTCCCCTCAGGGTGACAGAAGTGACTCGGCAAGCCCATGTTTGAAGCCTTCTACCAGCCAACCCTGTACCCCAGCTTCAGCTCCCACTTGTCCCAGGACCAGTCCAGGCACTCCTAAAACCATCTTCCCACGTCCACCATCATCTCACCAGGACTCACCTCCCAAATCTCCCCGCCGTCTCAGTTTCAGTGGTATCTTCCGCTCCTCATCCAGCTCAGCCCCTGCCAGCATCAAGCTCTTCTCCAAATCTAGAAAAGGTGAGACACAAGTCTGTTATTTTCAGTAATACTGCATATTTCATGCTTGGTGATTAATGAAATGGTTATTGAAGTATAATGTCCTGGCCCTGTTTTTAGGTTATTTTGTTATTTCGCTAATGAAATTAGCTCTTCCTGAGCCATATTATATTATATTATATTCTTTTTATTTATTACCTAATAAAATATTACATTTATAAATAAGAAATATACTTCAAAGAACATGCCAGTGTGTACACTAGCAGTTCTGTGTCTAGATGTTGGGTATTTGTGTTATGGTATTTTAAGATAGCAAGATGCTGTATGTTCTTTCTACCCTCATGAAACGTATCACATTATGGCCTGTTTATGAGGATGAGTATATATGACGTATTTGTCTCATCAAAGCATGCTGTAGGATGAACGGGGTCCTATTATGCTTTTGGGGGGGGGGGGGGGGGGGGACTTTTTAAAATTTAGTAAGTGTGGAGTGTGTATGTTTGGACATTAAAACAGTTCTACAACGTTACAAATTCAAAGTCCAAGGGAAAAACACTACACAACGGCTCATTTGGAACTACAGCGTGGTTTCGGGGGGTTTTGTGGAGTCACAACGGGCCCATAGCATAGCATTAAAATAATCCCGCCTCGGAAATTCGAAATGGGGGGGAGGTGGGGGTGGCGAGGAAGTGGTTAACGATTGGTGAATGACATCAGACAAGATACAAGAAAGAGAATACTTGCTGACAGAGTTAGGCATCAGAGGGAAAACGATTTGAAGAAGAGAGCTGCTGTAGCGTCAAGTTTTTTCAATGTCGAAGAAAGAAAACACGTTTTTTCACCCACATGCCCAAAGTCTATGGGTGGCCCATCCGAAAGCGGATGATCTCAGGAAACAGTGGTTGCAATTTATTGACATTGTATCGTAAACATGATTAGCCAAAAAAAAAAAACAACAATAATGTTACCACTCTAAATGTCTTGCAATCATCCTGCGTGCAAAGTAGTTACTGCGCGATCCCTTGCTCAATATTTAAGGGGTAGAATCAGGCTCAAAATTGATATTAGGCATATTCACGCCATCCGTTTATGCGGTTTAAGGTTAAAAAAACACATTATTTTCCACATAATGTACATTATTGTTTTCCTCTATGCCCCGCCTTTCTGAAAGCATCGATTTTTACAAAGCTCATTGGTCTGAAAGCGAGGTGTTGCTCTGATTGGCCAGCTATTCAGTGCGTTGTGATTGGCCGAATACCTCAAGCACACATCGCTTTTCAGACCAAATGATCCAGTGCGTGCTACAAAGCGTGACGAAATGGAAATGTTACGCCCCTTACCATACTGTGATGCCGTGTCCCGGCCGGAGCGATGAGACAAAAACATTAAAACCCATTATAAACGAGGCATTTGTTGCATCCAGTGGGGACATAATTACTGATTATAATGACTTATACTGTCTTTTTACACGTTGCGTTGCATCGCGCCGCGTAAACATAAAACCATGTCTGCATTTTGTGATCGGAGAAATGACAAACAACAAGCGCTACTCTACAATGCTCAAAACTCGCGTTACCCCCTTTGAAGCATCAGTGGCAGATCTGGCAGCCGGCAGGTATAGTCTAATCTTACAGGAACTCAGGATCAGTAAACAGTAAAATGGGCTGCACACATCTGAATATTTGGTTTGAACTGTTCTGGAACAGTGTTGTAAATACAACTTAACCACTGATTTCTAGTCGTGTCCTCTTTTGGAAGACCAAACAAAGTAGTTTCGCTTTCACAACGAAACACACGGTGGGCTTGAGTGAGCGGAGGCCGGCGGGCTTGAGAAAGGCGCGGCTGGCGGATTCGACGACGGAGCGTCCGGCGGGTTGCTGCAACCACATGTGACGACCCCGGGCGGGACTCCGCTTCATCCACGGTGAAAGACGATCCGGTGATCCACAGCGCAAAGTTGAAGTATTCCCTCAGCGACCAGCACGGATCAGCTCTAGGTATGACGAAGCGGATATCATCCTCTTTTGGAAGACCAAACAAAGTAGTTTCGCTTTCAGCACACAGCATCTTCACGACATGGCGGCGGCAACAACATACTACAGCGAGAATAAAAGTTACGTCTTCTTTCTTTGCGTGAACATTTGGGCGGCGTTATGCAAATCTTCCCACATCGTGACGTAGACATGTTGGGGCGTGTTAGAACGAGCCGTTTTAGGTAGGCGTGGTTGACTCTTAACTTTTATAAAGAATATCTCTTTATCTAATATCTAAAAGACTTTAGTCTTTGCAACTTTACAGATCTTCTTTATGCACCAAGAGCTTGAAACACTCCAAAGAGAAAGGAACAAAATTTAAATCGCATCATATGACCCCTTTAAGACAGCAGTTAATACCAAAAACAATTACCAGCATGGTAAGAATTAATTCAGCAACTTCCTGAGTCAGTTTTCTCTGTATAATGATTGCAGATGTTTTGCATCTTCACTTTTGTTATAATGGTTATGGGGAAGCTGATCAGTGACGAAAGGGAACTTTTAACACAGAGTTTGAGTTCCTGTTGACTCGCTTTCAAAACATCAGAACAGGAAGTGGTAAGATCATGATTTGGGTTTTCTAGCCTTTTATTTTTTCTAATGACTAAAGCCATTAGAGCACATGCTATTAGGCCAAATTGTGCAGATCTAATGTGCACATTAAGCAGTTTGATAGATAATGGGGCACAGACATGAGCCCACATCACTGTTTCTCTAGTCAGAGTCTAGTGGTGGCCTGGAAATGACTTGAGTGAGGGCTTGTTACAGGATTTACAAGTCAGTCTCAGACTCACAGCTCATTTGCTGACTTTATACAACAGTAATGCTAGGAGAATCAAGTTTTTAATATAGAGAACCAATATCTTAATAAAACAAATACTCCTAACTAACCTAAATCATCCTTATGGAAAGCAGTTTCTGTTGGCTTGCTGCTCTGATTAAACTGCATGTCAGTATCAAGAGGAATCAAGTATTAATGTACCATAGCATATCATACCAATATAGATTTTTGGATATTCACAGATTTATTGTGTTTTTTTTTTTTGTAAAATAAAGTAATACAGATCTAAAAATGAAATTGCTTTTAAACTCAGTGATATATTATCATTCTCATAGCTATCAGCTAGTTGTTTTATTTCTTAATGGTGTCAGGTTGTCAGTGAGAGGATTTGTTTTTTTTTCAAAATATTTAAAGGGTGAACTATAGCCAAAACAAATCCTGTCATTATTTATGGACCTCATTCTCCAAACCAGTATGACTTTCTTTCATTTGTGGAACATAAAAAAAGATATTCTGAAAAAGGTATTTTTTTTGTCCATACCATGGAAAACAATGGGGTCCAATGTTCTTCAAGATAGATTTTGTGTTCAGCAGAAGAAAGTAAGTAATTTGGGTTTGGAACAAATGATGACAGAATTTTTTTTTTGGTGAAATTTCCCTTTAAGAGTCATACTTCTTTTTGGCATTTATAATGTCTTGCAGCTTTATGTTACTCATTTACATTTTTCATTCAGCAGACACTTTCAAATTTGTTCTTGTACTTTGATGCACTTATTTTGTACTTGCACCGAGAATTGCGGCATGGTAGAGTCAACCAATCAAAAGCATGACGTAAAACACAGCACCTTCTCATTCTGGTTTCAAATGTTAGTTGTTTAGTTCCAAAGATTGTGCCCATGTGGCTGATTAACAGAAGTGCTCCGTTTTCCTCATGTCAGTTCCAGAATCTGCTGTGAAGAAATATGTAACCAAAATGTTATGCTGTATAACTCTGTGTGTGGGTCAAAGATGAGACGTCCCATTTTGATGTTCACATAAAATTTAATTTACAAAAGTATTTTATATACATAGAAAGCATATTAAATCCAAGTAAAGTGTCTACTTTAATACTTCAATACCTTTTGTGAAAATAAAATGTCAAAACATGGGTGAAATAATGTTCCATCATCATTCAGTAATATATATTTATGTAAAAATGAAACTACATGCTTATTCTGATCTGTACATATTAAAATATATAAAAGAATAAGTGTTCATACTAAATTTATTTTAAGTTATTAAAAACATGCTGACAAATGGGTAAAACCTAGTGGTTTGAAGGATATTGGTAAAGATTTAAAATGACAATGAATTAGTTTTGTGTGCTGCACTGTGATCCTTAAATAGAGTCTTTTAATGCCATCTATGGATTCTTGTTCTAAATATTCCTGACAAGACTTATTTGGTATAAAAACTATTGTTACACTGAATTAAATTTTTTTTCTGTAAATCATGGTAAATATGTATGATTGTCATTATTTTTTACTCAGAAAATAACTAATTAAACAGGACACCTTATAATTTATGGGGCAAACTCATTTAAAGCTGTATTAAACTTTTATTGTTTTGATGCTTGAAACCCCCTTTTTGCCATATATGATAGTATATAAATGTCATATTTTCATGGCAATGGCTCACAAAGTCACTACGATCAGTTGATCTTGAGAGAAACTCTTTTATCTATAAATTACAACTTTAATTTCTAAATGAAAAGTATTCAAGACATGAAAATCTTTGGATTTTCTTAAGAAATGTAGTGGTTAAAGAGTCTACACCATCAAAAACGAGCAGTGAGTCATTCTGTCCTAATAGTACAAGGAGGTTTGTTTGTCTCAGTGAGAAGAATATTCCAGAAATCCATCCAATGTTAGAGACAGCAGTCAGGGGGAAGACTGAGTGCCTGTTACTGTGTGCCATACTGAACCAAATCGAATGTACCTAAAAATTTCTGGCCACAATTCCAGATTGTTCTCCAATAAGGGGTTCTTCCGAAGTCTGTCTCCTTTGCCTCGTTTTGCCAAAAGGTCACAGGAAGTGGCCTCCTTCATTGCCGAAATCTTTAGAGCCATTTTAAATTGCCAAGAGCTCATTTCATAGAGCTCTATTCATGGACTTATGCTGATCATTGTGGTGGTAGTGGTGGTGGCATATTGAGGCTTTATAAATACATGTCTTTGTGCAGTTTATTTGAATAATGTGAAACCTGAGCTGCTGCATGCACTGAGATAACCTAATCTTACTTCATATCATCTGTTTAACCTGCTCCACTTCTGTTTAATCATACATGTTATACTCATATATGATATAGTGGAGAAATTCATTCTGGCCTACACTCACATTAGAGTTTGACCCTCAAACGTGTTTCGCCAATCTCCTTTACTTCCCACCAGGGGGCACTGTGATTCAAACAATCATCTTATATCATATATCCTAGTTTGAAGGGTCAGATTATAAACACAGTTGTGTTGTGTATTGTAGTAAGACAGACATTGATCCATGGAATAAATATGGTCTGCTTTGTTTGTCCACTGAATCTTCAGTTATGTTTCATGTTCTCTGAATAGTATAGATGGCTTTATTCTCTTTGGATTGGATTGATGCAACACCAGGAGTCAGACACCACAGGGACACAGAGCTCTCGGCATCAGCACTGCTGTAAAGTTTCTGTATTATTGTCTTGAAGAGAAGACAGTTCTGAACAATCAGGATGAGATGGGATTTCAAACTGCGGAAGTGACACTATAGGATTGAAAATCCAGATTCTAAGGGCGTTCACACCTATAGTTTGGTTTTCTTAGTTCTTTTGGTTGGGACCCAAAAAGAAAATAATACATTTAGTGTTGTTTTGCTTAGCGCTCCTTGTATGTGTGTATATCAGTGGCGAGCAGTGACTTTTCTTTAAAGGGGTCATATGATGCGATTTAAATTGTTCCTTTCTCTTTGGAGTGTTACAAGCTCTTGGTGCATAAAGAAGATCTGTAAATTTGCAAAGACTAAAGTCTCAAAAAAGAGATATTCTTTATAAAAGTTAAAAGTCAACCACACCTACCTAAAACGGCTCATTCTAACACGCCCCCACATATCTACATCACTATGTGGGAAGATTTGCATAACGCCACCCAAATGTTCACGCAAAGAAAGAAGGCGTAACTTTTATTCTCACTGTAGTTTGCTGCCGCCGCCATGTCGTGAAGGCGCTGTGTGTTTCGTTGTGAAAGCAAAACTACTTTGTTTGGTCTTCCAAAAGAGCACGCTATCGGAGTCCAGCCCGGGTTCGTCATATGTGGTTGCCGCAAGCCCTCCGGACGATCCTTCGTCGAATCTGCCGGCCATGCCGTTCTCAAGCCGCCCGCCTCTGCTCACTGTGTTCGTTGTGAAAGCGAAACTGCTTTGCTTGGCCTTCCAAAAGAGGACACAACTAAAAATCAGTGGTTAAGTTGTATTTAAAACACTGTTCCAGAACACTTCAACCCAACTATTCAGATATGTGCAGCGCATTTTACGGAGGACTGTTTCCTGGAAGAGTAGACTACAATGGCTGTTCTGACTCACAGATTGTAAGTATGTTTTGTATATTTAAAGAGTTTTTATATTTTATATTTTTTTATATTTAAAGTGAGTTTTTTGGGCAGTGTAGAGTAAGGCTTATTGTTTTTTTGTAAATTTTCCGTCACAAATGCAGACATGGTTTTATGTTTTTACGCAGCGCGATGCAACGCAACACATAAAAAAAAACAGTATAAGTCATTATAATATGTAAATATGTCCCCACTGGATGCAACAAACGCCTAGTTTATAATGGGTTTTAATGTTTTTGAATCATCGCTCCGGCCTGACAGGGCAGCACAGTATGGTGAGGGGCGTAACATTTCCGTCACATGCTGGAGGTATTCAGCCAATCACAACACACAGGATAGCTGGCCAATCACAGCACACCACGCTTTTCAGACAGATGAGTTTTGTAAAAATTGACGCGTTTCAGAAAGGGCGTGGCATAGAGGAGAAACAATAAGTACAGTATGTGGAAAATAATGTTTTTTTAACCTTAAAACGCATAAAAACATTTCATTACACCAAACACACAAAACAATGTTCTTTTTAGCAACATATATGACCCCTTTAAAGGGTAGCCTATGCTATCTAATTTATTAATTTAAGAGAGATGACATAAGAAACACCATGGCAGGAGTCTAAATAAAAGTAGGGCTGTTGCCGGATAGATCACTGGGTGCTTCCACCGATGCTTACAGCATAATAAACACATCAACACACATAAAAAATCCTACAGAAATTTCACTTGATTCGTTTGTAAAGCCATGTTGCCAAAATAACATGTACTCAAACATACTTGTTCTATGGCAAAAAAAATGTAAGATATGTTTTCAGTGAACTTTCAATTTGCTTCACTTGAGACACGCAGGAACTATGTAGTGAAACTAGCAGTAATTATTTTTTTTTTTTTTCTTATTAGTCGAGATTTTCAGTTATAGAGATCTGGCAGCAACAGCATATTTTTCCATAATAATGGATTCCATTATTAAATTATTAATTTCCATAATAGAAATAATTCACAGACAGTTACATATGTATTCCCAACATTTTATTATTTAAGGGAATTTATAGTAATGAAAATATTTAGCCAGTCCCCAAACATATTATTCTCAAATGGCTTGGCTATGCAGAGCATTCGCAGCTTAAATGGACTGCACACCCCTGGTGTACATATGGTGGTATTTTTACCAGGTGAGAACTCACAAAGAGCTTATAAAATATATAAGAGTCAAAATAGGCTCCAGCATCTCTGCGACCTTTGCAGTTTGGATGATGGATGCATGTATAATAATAATTATTATTATTATAAAAACAATAGGTTTAGCAAACACCATAATCATTTAATTTTAAATATAAGAACTACAATCCAGGGAATGTAAAATGGCACTGCATAACTGAAAGTTTCAGAAAGACCAGGAATATCGGATGAAAGGGTGACACAAGGACCGAATGGGTAAAATAAGAGCAGCAGAGTAAAAGCAATTTACTGTCTATATGTAAATTCAGAGGTCAAGCAAAAAGAGCAAACTGTGTGCAGGACTGAAACAAAAGTGTTGCTGGCTTGTGTTGCCTGGTCTCCTTTTACAGCTTCCTGCCATGTATGCTATTTTAAAGAGACACACAGCTGCACCTGACAGTTTCCTGCAGAGAGGGCAGGGCTGCACGCTGGTGAGAGGGAGAGAGAGACAGGAATGAGAAGAGAAAAGGCGAGAAGAGAGAGAGAGTGCAGATAGATAAGTGAAGAGAGGCATCACTTCTGAGACAATCTGCAGCACTGGGGGCCATAAGCATGTCTGCTTTCATCAGCAGGGTCTGCTCAACTGACACAGTGTAAGCAAAGTGACGGACTGCATTGTGTGTTTCATGGAGACAGGGAATCAGGGGATCAATAAATAGCACTGGAATACAGCCAATGCCAGGATTTCATTTCTACAAAGGGTACTGGAGGAATTCAAGTGGACTGCTGGGACACGTGGCATCAGTGTAGAACAAAGAGACTGTCATAAATATCTATAGGAGACACTTCTGAAGGTACAGCTATCCATCATCTGGCTTCACTGAGAACGAGAACCTCTTCTGGAATCCTGGACATTTGCTTTGGCTTCACTTGGTGTTGAGTTCTCTGTTATCCGAACGGGATCTCTGTGTCGTGTGTCATTGCTTTAGTCAGGACGGTATGGTTGATCTTCAAGCCGGACGTGAGGCCTGCTGGTTCCCATGAAGAGGTTTGGTAGCTTGCGTCGGACCAAGAGGCACCATGACGAGGAGCTGCTCACCGGGAGACGGCAGTCAGAATCGGCATGTTTGTCTGGTAAGATACTAATCAGGATATGTCTCTGTATAGAGCCTTCAGCTAGACATAACAGTATTGATATCTGCCTGGTGGTGGAATGTTCCAGTCTGCCTTGTGCTATTATGAGACAGGCATTGACTGTTGTTCATCAGAAAGTCTCAGTACATCAGATATGTACAGTATATGTATGTGTTGCATAAAGTGCCATGACATAAATTGTTGTTTGAACTGGATCAGTCATTCATGGTCTGTTGACTTGGCTACTGTTTTTGTATGTCAAGATCATTAAAATAGATGGCCTAGACGTTCCAGTGTAGAGGTAAAGGAAATTACAGTAGGCTGGAATGGTCTATGTTGAACTGCGTATTATGTAAGTTTTTATTAACCACTTGGCAGGGAAGGTCATTTCAGACCTACTTTGGTTTAGGGTTGACCCCGAAGCCTTCAGCTGATGCCTTCGTCACAGTGACGCAAAAAACAAATGTGACATTAGGACATGAGGAGTAAGCCTTGAAAAAGACACCAGACTCACTTGAAACAACTAAACTCAAATTGAACTGGAGGCACGAACTGGGAATTCAAAACCCATATGTTTTTGAAAAGCATATTAAGAATATAAACAAGAATCTCTGTGACATTTGGACTCAGCTTGACTTTGGACTGACTTGAAGGTGATGTCATTTTTTCGATTTTAAAATACTTTCTACTGTCCCATCTCAATACCCAGAGACAACTAAGCAAGCTGCACGTAAGGTGAGTTCCCTTAAAAGTATAAACACTATGGCACTATTAAAATATTATCCTGCTTGTTTGGGTGTCCAAATGGCGCAAGTTTGGGGCGGGACTGTCTGTTGACTGACCAATGGCAGACCGAGGGATTGTTTGGGAAATCTGTTTGAAAGCCAGTATTTTTTGTAGTGTAGAAATGGCACACTCCACCTTTAAAGAACAACTACAGAACAACTTACCTTGTACCTTACATACTTTCTCTCATTGTGTTACAGCAGTCAGTTTGTTTGGATTTTCTGCATGTCCAGAATGTCTGGATGCACGTACACATGCGCTGAATCATATGATGGGTCATATTATGTCAGCCTGACTGGAGTATTGTATTAGAGTCTCAGTGGGGTCCTGAGGGGCTTCACTGTGTGTCACATGAAGTAGTGTTCCTGACGCAAATCGAACAAGCTCAGGTTGCCTCATCACACTGTCAGCTGAATCCAAAATTTGGTTCACATTTATGTTCAGGCTTAGGATAAAGGTTAGGATTAGTTCTATGACTGACAGATGATTTTTCAGAGCCAGTATGTTTCCTGACTGACTCTGACATGGATTATTTGCTGAATAAGAGCCACGGAAGCCTCCGTCTCTCAAGTTCCAGCTGTTGGAAGCATGTTACTCAATAGTCTTCTTGCTCAATCTGGTTAATATGGTAAAGGTATTATGATGTGCTGTGTGGAATATCATGCAGCAAGGCGTTGATATGAACATTCTCATTTGTAGCATGTCAGTTACTCAAATAGCTTACAAGGATAAAAATATAATGTAAACCAGCAAGCACACAATTAGATTAGATGGCATTAATTTCTTCAAATGGGTCAAAGGATTTGTAAACACATTTCAAACTATCATTGCATCATTAAACCTGAACTGAATGAACACAAGCATTCATCCTTCAGGTCTCTCGGTAAGTGGTGCCATCAAATAGTGTAAAACCAGAATCCCTGACTTAAACATTTCACTAACATCGCCATGGAACGGAGTCAAACTGATCTGAGTCCTAGCATACACTCTGGAGGCCTGTGAGTGAGTGTTATCTGCCCTTGTGGAATGTGTAGCAGTGGCAAGGCTAAAATAAGAAGCTAACTCAACAACACACCAAAACAGGTCTAAGCCAGCTGGTTAAATCTGGCTGAATGTCATAAGATAGTTAGGATCCCAAAGTCATGTTCTCGTGCACGCATATTAACCTTTACTGATAACTACCCACATATACTTTATTTGAGAAGTGTATTTTTGGTCCAAGTTTAATAGAAAGCGATATAGGTGAGTTATTGTACTGTACCTTCATCCAACAAGCATCCTTCAGATAGCGTAGCATCAGTGATACAGTAACTGTACTTGTGAGCTCCTCGCATCTACTGACATAAATCAAGGGGTGACAGAGAAATCTTGTAGCGAATTCATGAGTCCACCCAGCCAGTATCCTAGAGGGAGGGACGGGCCATGTTATGAAGGAGATAAGGTGTTGGACACATTAGCGTAATTCAGCAGGTAAAAAGGTCCATTGTCAATATGTAGCGATTTATGAAGAACTGCTCACACAGAAGTCAAGCAAGTCAAGAAGTTCAAACCAAGCAGCTTTCTGTTGGTCAACCGCCAATGTGATGAATTAATCCCAAAGTATACTTAAATTATTTTTAAATTTAAAAAAAAAAATGTATGCGTATGCTAGCGTATGCCTACAGTCGAACACGCAGCCTTACAAAGAATACTCCATTTGACAGTGTGCGTGAACGCAGGCGGTCGACACATGCGCTCTAGAAAGATTCATCTTAGTCCAGTGTGTGCGCTGTTTTTCTCCAGAAGTTATGACCGATAAAAATGTCCTTTTACTCTTTAATCTAAAGTTGTGTCTCTCTCATAACCCCCTCACACAAGCGCTTGTCAATGCAGGCATCTGTTGTTGTTGCAGTCTCTGGTATTTGTTGTTGTTGTTTCTGCTGTGAAACAATGGCCCGGGCCACCTTGTGGAACAACTGATTAGTGCAAAACCAAGTCAATGCGCATGCATGACCTGCATGTACAAAGTAGGAGCTATACCAAAAATTGGATGGTGCGCATACTTTTCTGGTGACGAAATTTGCCCTAGCACACATGTAAAAACCAAAGTATACTTTGGCCTTTAGTATGATGAACTCAAACCCAATACAAAAATTGCATGGATTCCTATTGAAGTGACTGAAACTGCAAATATTTGCTGATACAACTGTAAATGTGACCGCATCTTTACCTAACTCTCAATTCAGAGAGGCTGAGGGCAGAAACAGTTTTTCAGAAACCGTGAAGGTCAATGGGGTCCAAACAAGACCTTTCACATTGCACTTAACCCCTCATTCTAAACCAGTGGTTCTCGAGATAAATTTTCCTGCAAAGTTTAGTTCCAACTTTGATCAAACTCACCTGCCGTTAGCTGTATATATCCTGAGACTTGATTGTCTTGTTTAGGGGTGTTTGAGTAAAGTTGGACTTAAACTCTGCAGAAGAGTGGTCCTCGAGTGTCAAAGTTGCAAACCCCTGTTATAAACCTTTAACATACGAAACGAAAGTTGCGGTAGTCTTTTCTTTACTATTTTGACGTATATATATGTGTGAAATGGCTTCTTGAACATTAAAAATTTAGGGAGTGATTAGATTTTTTTTTTCCATTGGAAATTGATTGGACCAATGTTGTTTGCTATTGCTGTGATTTCATGCAATATTCCATAAAATATAAGAATTGTCCATTTTGATTTAATGCTGACTTTAAACCCAGCAAAGGATCGTTTAAAGGGTTCATATGATGCTGCTAAAAAAAACATTTTTTTGTGTATTTGGTGTAATGAAATTTTTATGCGGTTTAAAGTTCAAAAAACACATTATTTTCCACATACTGTACATTATTGTTTCTCCTCTATGCCCCGCCTTTTTGAAACGCGTCGATTTTTACAAAGCTCATCGCTCTGAAAAGCGAGGTGTGCTCTGATTGGCCAGCTATCCAGAGCGTTGTGATTGGCCGAATACCTCAAGCGTGTGACGGAAATGTTAAGCCCCTACCATACTGTTGAGGCCGTGTCCCTGCCGGAGCGATGAAACAAAAAACATGAAAACCCATAAACGAGGCATTCGTTGCATCCAGAAGGGACATAATTATGGATTATAATGACACATACTGTCTTTTTACGCGTTGCATCGCGCCGCATAAACATAAAACCATGTCTGCATTTGTGATCGGAGAAATGGGACTAAACAACGCTACTTAACATGCTCAAACTGCGTTTGAATCATCAGTGGCAGATCCTTTAAATGAAACGTACTTGCAGTCTGTGAGTCAGAACAGACGGCATTGTAGTCTACTCTACCAGGATCAGAAAACAGTCCTCCATAAAATGCACTGCAAACATCTGAATATTTTGGGTTGTACTGTTCTGGAACAGTGTTGTAAATACAACTAAACCACTGATTTGTAGTCGTGTCCTCATTTGTAAGACCAAACAAAGTAGTTTGGTCATTTCGCTTTCACAACGAAACACACGGCGGCCTAGCGTGAGCGGAAGCCGCGGCCTAGCGTGAGCTGAGGCGGGCTAGATGTGAGCAGCGGTGCGGGGTTGAGACGGCGGCGGCCGGCGAGATTCGACGACGAAGGAGCGGCAACCACATGTGACGAACCCGGGCTGGACTCCGCTTCGTCCTGTGGAAAGACGATCGGCGTCCACAGCGCAAAGTTGATGTATTCCCTCAGCGACCAAGCACAGCTCAGCTCTGCTGACGAAGCAGCTATTATCTTTTAAAAAAGACCAAACAAAAGTAGTTTTTCCCCCCCCCCCCCCCCTTTCACAACGAAAACACACAGCGCCTTCACGACATGACAGCAACAACAATACTACAGCGAGAAAAAAAGTTAAGCCTTCTTTCTTGCGTGAACATTTGGGCGGCGTTATGCAAATCTTCCCACATAGTGACGTAGATATGTGGGGGCGTGTTAGAACGAGCCATTTTAGGTAGGTGTGGTTAACTCTTAACTTTTATAAAGAATATCTCTTTGGATTTGAGACTTTAGTCTTTGCAACTTTACAGATCTTCTTTATGCACCAAGAGCTTGAAACACTCCAAAGAGAAAGGAAAAATTGAAATCGCATCATATGACCCCTTTAAAGACTGGTAATTGAGGAGTTTTTTACCCTATGAAACCCTTAAGAAACCCTGGAGCAGGGTTAGCACCTGCTTTTGCAGCACTGACCCAACAATGCGATGCCAAACTTGTACAATGTGAAACAATGCAGTGTTTAAATGTTACAGCTTTAAATGCGTAGCAACAGTCACTCATATTCACATACATTGGACATTCACGTAAACACTGCTCGTCTTAACTTTATAGTCTGAAAAGTCCAGGGAAATCTTCATAGTACTGGGCGATATATAATGCGAGGATGCGCAATGCTATAGTTAACTATTTCAAGTCTGAAATACCCTTAAGACAATTTTCGAAATATACAGTATCTTCTGTTGAGTTCCATGGAAGATTTGGAATGACACAAGGGTACATAAATGATAATGAAATGTATTATTGGGTGAACTACCCTCTATAATTCGATTTTAGTGTCAAACCTCCAACAGAAGAGGGCACAATTTCAGAAAAAATAGTCAATCTGTGCATCACGCTCAATAATTAAGCCTGGGAGAGGAGTACCTAATTACATGACTTTCTCTGACCTCTATCCACTTATTGGTCACTGCCAAGACCACGAGAGTCTGTCCCACTGACTGAACGATAATATCAAGGCAAGTTGGATGTTTTTGGTGTGTCGACAGGGCCATCAACACCCAGCTGGGGCTGTTAATGCCCACCCGCTGAGAGGTGTGACTGTGTGCACTGACTCAATCTGATTTTTGAACGACTATGTAAATGAAGTTAATGAATGATGAACAGCTAAAAATTAGCTACTGGGACACCAGCATTAATTGATGCCAGCCTGACCCCAGCCCCAATCTTCCCTTCATACACAGAGAGGAGGGTTGCCAGGGCTAATCGTGTCTACAGTAAACTAATTGAAACGCAAATTCATATTGTCTTATAATCTAATGATGGATACCCATCTTCTGAATCACTTGCATACAGCCCAAACATGCACATCTACCAGTCCAACACAGAACGTTTTGACTATGAAACGTCCGTAGATGAAGCATAGTGACATGCTATAGCCAAATGCCTCAAAAGCAGAGATACATGAATAGTGCTCTGAGCTGAATATGCCCAGTTGCTTCAGCTCTCAGCTGAATTAATGTACTGATATTCAAATCATGCTTCAGATTTAAAGATTCCTCAGAACATATGTGCTTTTGATAGTAATAATAGTGTGATTAAGGTATGTATACGTCTATACTGCACTTCAATAATGCGACTAAAATAGGAATACTCCAAATTTCTTAATTCGATTTGTGTTTACTTCGAGTATGACTTTAGCCAGATTAAGGTAATCAGAAATCTCTGTTTACATGGTAGATTCTTAATCAGAGTATTGTCTTAGTTATGTTAATATCGGAATATTGTTGTCCATGTAAACATACTCAATGGTAGATGTTGGACACAAAACCAGAAGTTCATTTAAATGGAACGGTATTCCTACTTCAAAAAGAACAACTTGGATAACTTTAAATTATGCATTTAAATTATGCACTAAATTGATCAAAAGATATAGTAAAGGCTTATATAATGTTACACAAAATTTCTATTTCATATTAATTATCTCTTTTTTTACCATTACTATATTATTTTACTTACTGTTCATCAATAATAAATGTTTCTTGAGCAGCAAACTGCATATTAGAAGGATTTCTGAAGGATCATATGACACTAAAGACTGGAGTAATGATGCTGAAAATTCTGCTTTGCATCACAAGCATAAATTACATTTTAAAATATAAAGCATTTTAAATTGTAATAATTTTCACACTATAACTCTTTTACAAACTTTGGTAAAAAAAAAATTAATTTTTTTTTTACCGTTTACTTTTTGATCAAATAAATGCAGTCTTGGTGGGCATAAAGGATTATTTCAGGAAAATAATATAACAATAAATTTAAAAAAACTGTCAATTTATACCAACATTGTAGCATGGCAATCTTGTTCCGAAGCTGACACAGAATCAAGTTCTCGAACACTGATCTGTCAGACAGAATGGCCATTTATGCTTGGTATTTGAAGAATAAAAATACTCTTAAGTGTGAAGAATTATAACCTCTGTTATTCAGTGTTAAAGTCAGGGTCATGTGATTTTTTTTTGTGATGTTGTGGGAACAGAGCAGAGGAACATGTTTCCTACTAACTGATTCAGTACACTAATACTCTTCTTATGAATCTTGATCTTGATTGATGGTCAGATATTGGTCAGTGCAGCTGTCTATTTTTTGCTGTGTCATGATTATTTGACCAGTCCTGGCAGAATTTAGCATCTGTTACTAAGACCAGTTTCACAACATGTAACCTAGAAACCAATTTGAGGTAGGAAAGCTAGCAGAAGATAAATAAGATAGATCAGATATCAGAATAGATATCATCTCTGTTCTGGCTTTTTTCTGCTATTCATTTAGAATTTCACAAAATAAGCCACTCTCCTAATTTCACATCAGAATTATGATTATTTTCCACTTTGCAAATTCAGTACTTCATTGTCTTCCGTACTGATGTGTCTCACAGGCTCTGGGCTTTCCACTCCCCCCACCACCCCGACACAGAGTCCCGTTCCACCAGTCTTCCCTGTGGAGACCCCCAGTCCTGCGGAGTGCGTGGAGGAAAGACGCTCCCGCTCTCTCTCGTCTCCCCCTGACACAGGTCAGCGCTTCAGCCTGAGCCCCTCCACCAACAAACCCCCTATCACCTCGTACCCCTTTAACTCTACCTCACGCCAGGTGAGTGAACAACTTCACACGTTCTTTCTGGGATTACTATAGTTTACACTTGACCCATAGAGAAGCAAAGTCATTTTTACACCTCTAGTGGCACCTTCAATCAACTAATTGCATATTTATTAAAAAGACAAAACTGCTTGCTCATTTTCTTCACCTAACATACCGTTTGATGTTTTTCGATCAGAACAAATTGTTGGGCAAATGTTTTTTCTTGTTTTGGGAAATTCATATTTTTACATTTATATATTTTTAAGCAGTTGATATTTGCATCAGTAATATATCTGATGCAGCAACTGAGGTCAAGTACAGGCATTCTGGACAATATGATGCTTGCTTGTAATTGACCTTTTCATAATTGTGACTTTATATTTTGCACAGGTGACTTGTCGCCTGTTAGCCATTAATACAAAATGAACATAGGTCAACAACTGCACACAGTCTGTTTGACTTGTATATCTGTAAAGACAATCTGTGAAAAAATATGTGGAAATGTTTGAAAAATTACTTGTACAGTATTTGCGGGACAATTCGTTATGGAAGCCCATTGCAAAGTATTTATTATTATGGAAAGTTTACATTTTGCAGTTGCAACGGCAGGATATAGAGCCCTAATAACTATTTAAGACTATGACATTATTACTACAAAGTTGAATTTGCAAATATAAGAAAGTTTCTTGTTATTGGGTGTTTCTTCAGCTTCAGACACTTACGTACCACAGGCTGATATTTATTAAAACAAACGGGTGTAAATGAAGATCACATTAAAACTATATTGGATTTTAGTTTTTTTACTTTTGATACTTTTCAGGTGACTTTTATAGATTCTTTTACACCTGTCGCAGACTCAAATGTAAACGTAAAAATCTATTTATAAAACTATGAATTAATCCACATTCTCAAATCTATGATAACCTACAGTTAACAAGCTGTGAATAAACAAACTATTTCCATTATTTATTTTAAATAATTTATACACAATGATTTCATTTTTAAACCAAATACTATGTCCCCCATTTGTGGTGTCATTTGCAAAATGACCAATAATTTTCCCCAATAAAGCTTTATCAAAAGTGAGTGCACTTGTTTACCAACAGCACTACAGTGAAGAACTTGAGATGAAATATGAAACATGTGATGTGTGATAAAGATAAGTCAGTGTAGCCTAAATACCAATCGAACAGTATATATTCATTTCCAATCAGATTTAGTCAAAATATGCAAAAAGTGTGAGAACACGATTTAACTGATATAAAGTGCTAGCTATGTATGGAATTACTCTTAGCAAGACAAACAACAAGCTAACGTTATTTTATTCCAAAAATGTTTACAATTTCCACCACAGAATATTGGACATTACTAATAGACAAATAAATACACTCGTTGTAAGAGTGTAGAAGTGTGTCGTAAGAGATTTTTCACAGGACCAGAAGTAACGTAGTGCCCGTTCTTGATGAAACACCCTACTTTGAGTAAGTTGCGCTGTTTATTTATTAGTTTTTGTGGCGGGAACAGCCAGGATTACATAGGAATTTTGGAAGATTCGCCGGTTTGATTAAATACCTTAAAATGGAAAGTACCTTATTTCCTGCGACTTAAACTGTGATCATTGGCTCACGCGCTCATGATGTTTAAAATGCTGGTTTTGAGACTAAGTCGCAGCCGGTGATTTTTATAGCTATGATCAGTGCATTCGCATTTCTTTCGTTTCTTCGTCATCCAGCAGAGAGCGACTGAGCTGTAACTAGGGCCAAGTAATCGCTTCAGACCCAGTGTTGACATTATACGCTCCTTATGAAGTAAGTTACTCTACCTGTGCCTCGTTTTTACAGACGTGAAACAGACTCGGAATGTTCCATTGTCACCTTTGCGGGAGTGTCCGTCTATTAATATTTCACCACTGCGCTTAATGAATCTGTGAGTGAAAGCTCATCAGCTCACTCTGCTTGCTGTGTGGTGACCAGCCTGCTTGTTTGCAGATAAGCAGATTTTTAAAAATGGACTCTACCACTCCATAGGATCGAATAGGGTCTTACTAACTTTGAAGTAAGTGATTGTTGATGAAACCATCAGCCCGTGTCTTTGTGTTTCAGAGCTGCGTACTTGCTGAAGGCATGCTGGAAAAACTTGAACTTGATAACGAAGGTAAATGATTATACTTATGCTTGCTTATTTAATTTCATGGTCTTTGCAAGTTTATGGTTGATGACTAAATTGAATTTGCAGCCTGTTCTTAAAAATAGGTTTGCGCTATGCAATATTTTTGTATTATTTTATGAGTATAATGGGTCAAATTCATAACACAATTGTATTTTATTTTGTTTTAAAAAATGAATAATTTTTAAAGTTTTACCCAGATAACACGCATACGTCTGCAAGATGTCTGTTGAAGGTCCCTTGATCTGGAAAGTATCCGCTTTTCATTAATTCTTAGTAAAAAGATTAAAATCATAACCTCTTAAGACATTTTCTCAACCCTATTTGACATCTGATGAATCCTATGAGACTATTGCAGATGAGCAAACACTCTAAAAATACATCTTGCAGATGTAAATGCAGACGTCAAATAGACGTCTCCTAGATGTACACTGCAAAAAATGCTTTTCTAGCTTAGATATTTTTTCATGTTTCCAGCCAAAATATCTAAAAATTCTTAAATCAAGAAGGATTTTCTAGACAAGTAGAAATGATTGTCTTGTTTTCAGAAAAAATCAAGTCGAATTTAAGTGAGTTTTTGCTTGAAACAAGCAAAATAATCTGCCAGTGGGGTAAGAAAAATAATCTTGTTTCAAACAGAACAGTACAGTTTTTTCTGAAAACAAGACAATAATTTTTACTTGTCTAGAAAATCCTTCTTGATTTAAGAATTTTTAGATATTTTGGCTGGAAACAAGACAAAAGATCTAAGCTGGAAAAGCATTTTTTGCAGTGTACGTGTGCGATCAGGGTATGCAAAACATTTGTCACATTTTTAACCCTGATAGCACACGTACATCACGGAGACGTCTATTTGACGTCTGCATTTACATCTGCAAGACGTATTTTTTAGAGTGTTTGCTCATCTGCATCTTGCAGACGTTCGTGTGCTATCTTGGAAGTGTTAGAGATTGCAAATGATTCTAATGCTAATGATTGTGCTGATTTCTTCTGTTTTCAGCTGCTGAAGAGCCAGACAGTGACATTTACATGCGCTTTATGAAATCCCACAAGTGCTATGACCTCATCCCCACCAGTTCCAAACTAGTGGTCTTTGACACTACATTACAGGTACGTCTTAAATGTCTTCTGTTGTCTAACACAAGAACAGAAAGTGAAAAGATTTGGGTATGGAGTTTTGTGTTATGTTCAGAATGGGAAAGTATCTTACTACATACTGCATACTAATCTGTTTACTCTGTATACTGCTCTCTTTTTTTAAAAAGTAGTATATCATTTAGGAATTATTCCATGATACACATTTCAAACAGTAGTATATTATATTGTTGTCACATCAGCACAGCTGTAGTTGCTTCTAGTCCATTCATCACACTAGAAATGGTCTAGTTGAATGCATTGCAATGTGGGATACAATATTCCATGCAGTTTACTTCATTGTATATTGTATAAGTCATTCCATTTATACATAAAGTTGCATATTTTGCACAGTATAGTGAGTATACATAGCACTGCAGAAATGGAAAGTAAGTTAGTATGCTTTTCTGAACATACTTGTTTCAGTTTTGCTTCCCAGTTGTAGTTTAAACACATGATGTGTAAGTGGTTGTGGTTAATGTTTCATCAGTAAATAAATCTTAGTTGGTGACTGAAATGGATGGGATCTCTTTGAAGTGTTTGGGAAGCAGTCATAAAGCTAGGTTTGTCAGGGTTAATCAGTAATCATGTGCAGGTATGTGCCGTTGTTAGATCTGGGGGTAACACCCTTATAACCTATTAACCTGTTGACTTTCCTCTGGTTGAGGGCCAGTTTCAAATAATAACGGCTCAGAGACGATCAATGGAATTTTATGCTTAGACTGATGTACTTGTTGTACTTGTTTGTGAATTAAAGTTTCTGAAATTAGGAAGTTTTATGTCTGGATTGTGATATAAAGTTTTTATGGGCCATAACTTGAAATTGATGTGAACTGCCTTTATATTGAAATGCGAGTTAATTTTTAATGGATAACTGGTGGGTTGGTCAAAAATGGAGAGAATTTGTGTTAGAAATGATGGGTACAGGGTCCATAATGTGCCAAATATGAGCAAATAATAGCATTAGTGCGTAAATAAAACCATTGTGTTCCGGTTGGCCGATAATTTATTAGAAATTGCACACATTATTTAAGTCAAATGAAGAATGAACCCTTTACTGATATAAGCCACATGAGCATTTCAAATAATCCAGAATCTACTGAAGAAAGTAACACAGACGTCTTCTAACATCTTTGTCATCTACCTTAAGTTTATCTAGCATGCCTAATTTATGGCATAATCTTTGCATTACACCTTCAAAAGAAAGTTTTTATTAATAAAGTTCCTTTACCAAGCTCAAGCTTGTTTTACAATAAGCATACTGTATGAAATTGCAGAGGAGGAAAAATTGCTCTTCACTTTTCAATAGTTTCACTTCTGGGCTCATTATGTGTGATTCTGCAAATGTCACAATTGATAAGCAGCTTATTAATTGTATTGCTATAGGGACAAAACATGTTTTAATCAATACAAAATAAAACTTTATGGCCGGTAAGAATTGTTAAAAGCCAAATTTGCCAGTTTATTTGTCATTGGCATTTTTTAACCCTGGTTGCACCCCCTCATTGTGTCTCCTTGATAGATATATATATCATATATATATATCGTCTATAATATAGATATATATAGATTATTATAAAAAAATGTGTCTCACCCCACCAGTTCCTCCAGAAGTGTTTTAAAGGCACCTAAGAAAAGCATTGTTATGTTATCCTTTGTTCTCTTTTTAGTACAGACAGCTTTCTTTAGCCTTGGTTGCTAAATGGGTTCGAGGCTGCGCCATTATGGGAACCCAAAAAGGCAAAGCTTTGTGGGTAAGCATGCCCATGCCCACACACTCACACACATGACTCCTCACCTGCATTCAGTCTTCTTTTCACTGAGTTGTCCTTTTATAGGTCTGCAGACAGAAAATGTTTACTCATTTATCCTGCAAGTCCCTTTACAAGCCTGTCTGAAATTATTGGTTAAAACCTTATAATTCAGTAATCAAATACAGCCATTGTTTCAGGACATTAGTTTGGTTCCCTGTACATAATTGGACATGCTTCGTTAGCTGCTACAATCTTTACCAATTGTTTGAATTCATGGCTGCCGGTTGCCTGTCTGAATTGTTTTGCATTGTAGCTTATTGGATAACTGGCCTCGAGGGACTCTAGCTGAGTTTTTTCTAATTTTCTGTGTCTGTATTTTACACGAAAGCATGACAGAAAATGGTAACATGGGCAACTGTTGTTAATGAAATCTGAAGAGCTCTGTTGGTAAATGACACAGCATGTATTATATGCAAATGCCAAAAGGCATTGGATGCATATTCTGCAAATCGTGTGCCCGTTTCTCTTGAGCCTGATAAGAGTCATATCTAAGGATATGGTTTTTCTCAATAGGAATGTTACCTCACAGTGACTTCAGCATCATCCTGCACCGATACTACAACTCAGCCGGGGGGGCTGGTACGGATTCAGAGACCTCCAGAACTCAAATACAACCAAGTTGTGCTGTTCCAGTGGTCATTTTGCTCAGTTGCTGGTTTTGTGCTTAATGGCTGTTCATGTTTTTTGGCCGAAATTCCTTCACACAGTGCTTCACAAATTATTTCACTTGTAGACCTTGACAGATGACACTTATGAATGTTCACCAAAGGAAGGAATTTGTCCATTTTTGAAATTGTAAAGTCATATTCTTTTGTGTTTATGCCTCAGGTGTCAATAGCTAGTCTGGAGGAGCATAAGATTGAGACCTGGAGAGGTAAATATTTTCAGCGTTTTCACTTCATCGCTGCTTACACTAATTTGCGTTTATATAATTGAATTATTCACTGAACACCTTTTTTTGTACACCACCATGGGCCCTCATTCAGAAACCGAGCAGAACGAATTTTGTTTAAAATCGTTCGTACCGCCGTTCTGACGTAAACTTCCGATTCAAAACTGTTTGTATTTCCAATGTTAGGTGGTAGTAAAGAAATGTCAACCTGTCATGTGTAAATGGTGCGTAAAACGTTCTTTTGTGTTCAATTTGGCAAACTGATGACACTGAATTTGATGCACTGCCATTATAATATTTTACAAGTTTGTTTGCTCCGTTTTTTCTTTTTCTTTTTTCTTGTAGCTGAGAATTGATAAACTGTTTAGCTTTGGGTAAAACGCAGCGCTTGTCACTCTCACTTTTTACCCAGCCGTCCAATCAATGGAGGAGGCGCGGGACAAATACTACACCGACCAATCAACCTACTTGTACAACAACTGAACAACAACAGAGAAGCTAATGGTGCTGGTTACTGCATTTTTATATTCAATAATATTCTTCAAAATAAGATACTAGTGCCGTGAATATTCCAAATCATAGCAACCAAAGCGTCTCTCAGCTAGAAAAACGCTGTGCCACCAAAGCGTTCTCTAGCACCACCAGCTGGCCATTTTAAGCTAGCTAGAAACGCTTTTGTGGACACACGTTATTGAATATTTATTGTTAGGCATTTGGCCTATTAGTGTTTTTTTTTTGCATTTATGCAATATACTATAGCCAAACCTGAGAAAGTAGACCAGAATATTACACTGCATTCATGGACACGCAATTTACGTAGCTGTAATTCATAGGCTGGGATTATGCTAATTGTGCCTATTTACGAATAATTGGAATTCATTAACATACACAGGTTTAACTATCAAATCTGATGAGTAATAAGTGGCTCTGTTAATCGAGGCGAGTTTTCGGGAAGGTCTGTTTTACGCGCAAATTACTCGGACTCCTATATTTAGGAATGTTTCATGAACGAGGCCCAATATGCGTATATATTTACGCACACCCATGTCTGGAATTTTCTGCTTTTATATTCCATGGAAAAAAGTAAAAATTAGGAAAGAAATTAGTAAATAATGGCAGAACGTTTCATTTAAAGTGCTTTGACCCTTTTTGATTTCTGCTTATACCAACAGAACTTTACTTGCAAGAAACGTTTAAACCCTTAGTCAACATATCTCCAGATGCAAGGTGAGACTTTAGGTCATATTTTTGTAGACTGTGTTTTATCATTTTCATTGCATGATGCTTAATCCTCTCTTTGGTTTATAAGAACATTATCTCGAAATTATTTTGAAACAAATTGAGCAATTAATTCAGATTCACATTTGTGGCATTATCTGCTCAGCAGAGCTAAATGTTTGGTTTCTTGTAACTCTTTGCTATTTTTTTCCAGTATATTTGATGCTGTTTACTCACTCATCAAAAATAAGATCCATCGTTTGCCAGTGATCGATCCAGTCACAGGAAACGCCCTCTATATCCTCACACACAAGAGAATTCTCAAGTTTCTGCAGCTCTTTGTGAGTATATCGCTTCCTTTTAGCTTACTGATCTTTGATACTATCATACTTTTAGAAATGGTAGTTGTTGTGAACGAAACAAACTAGTGAAAGGTTTCAGAAGAGTAATAATCATCCTGAGTTATGTAGTGTCATGTGCACACTGATGGTTTTTGGTCTTGTAGGTGTGTGAGATGCCTAAACCAGCCTTCATGAGGCAGACTCTGGAGGAGCTGGGCATCGGCACATACAGCAACATTGCTTTCATTCACCCAGATACACCCATTATTAAAGCACTGGGCATGTTTGTGGAGAGGAGAGTGTCTGCCCTGCCAGTGGTGGATGTTACAGGTAGCTACACATATTGCTAACCTTGCTGTCAGTTCATATACTTCAATTATTCTCCTGTCAAGCCCTTTTTAGGAACAAAATTTCATTGTACATGTCTTTCTAAGTCAAATTTCTCATATGTGCTTTCCATATTTTTCCTCCCCAAGGAAAGGTTGTAGACATTTACTCCAAATTTGATGTCATTGTAAGTTGTTCCTTTAATATACTATTTCAAGTTAAAGAATACCTTCACAGCTTTTTATCACACATTTGTTGTGAGGTGTAAATATATAAGGTTCCCATGGAGATTGAAATGGTGTTTTCCATGGTCATGATCATGGACATTAGTCAAATATTTCTACAGTGAATATTTTTTTTAGTTCTCTATTCTGAAATATCTCATCAGTTAGATTTTGCACTTTGAGTGCTTGTGTCTGCGTTTTCTAATTTATACACAAATACACTACCATTCAAAAGTTCAGGGTCAGTAAGTTTTTTTTTTTTGAAGTCTCTTCTGCTCACCAAGTCTGCATTTATTTGATCAACAATACAGCAATAACAGCAATATTGTGAAATAGTTTTACAATCTAATATAACTGTTTTCTATTTGAATATATTTTAAAATGTCATTTATTCCTGTGATGCAAAGCTGAATTTTCAGCATCAGTACTCCAGTCTTCAGTGTCACATGATCTTCAGAAATCATTCTAACATGCTGATTTCCTGCTCAACAAACATTTCTTTTTATTATAGTCAATGTTGAAAACAGTTATGTTGCCTAATATTTTTGTGGCTGCCGTGACACATTTTTTCCGGATTCTTTGATGAATAAAAAGTTCAAAAGAAGAAATCTTTTGTAACATAGAATGTTTTTACTCTCACTTTTGATCAATTTAATGAATCCATACTGAATTAAAGTATTAATTTCTTTATTAAATAAAATAAACAACTTACTGACCCCAAACGTTTAAATAGTAGTTATTGGACCTTATTCATGAAACACTTGTAAATAGTTTATAAATGCATTCATATGTCCCTTCAAATCCTTTTGTATCCATTGAATTAAATGTATCAACTTATTCTTGTCATGAATAAGACCCACTGCAACTATGTTCAGACAAACTGGATCAAATATGTAAGTGTCATGCAATAAGCATCACATGCAAAACTCATCATTTGTCTTTAAATGTTTATTAATAGGATTAATTATAAATGGCCTGTGTTATGATGACTAGTGATGATTAGTTGTGCCGTGTATATTTTGGCTGACTCTGGAGGTTGCTGTAGCGTGGCTCTGTTCATTAGTGTTGTGGGTGTGTGTAGAACCTGGCAGCTGAGAAGACCTACAATAACCTGGACATCACCGTGACTCAGGCTCTGCTGCATCGCTCACAGTACTTCGAGGGCGTTATGAAGTGTTATCGACACGAGACCCTGGATACTATAGTGGACAGGATCGTCAAAGCTGAGGTGAGATTTACTCACAGCAGTTTACATTGAGCAAACGCCACCGACAGGAATTACATCGATAACACAGCCACTAGAAGTCCCACCTAAAACAGACAATTTAGACACTTAATTTTTACATATTGAAGAATTGGTCACACTTTATTTTAAGGTCCAATTCTCACTATTAACTAACTATTTACTATGACCTCAATAAATTCTTATAATTGCTGCTTATTATTAGTTAGTTTCAATTCAGTTACACTTTATTGTTGGAATCTCTTCAAAAATTGTTGCATCTCACAGCACAACAGTACAATAGATAGACACAACTTAATACAAAAACAACAACAATATTAATACATAAAAGTGTAGTGTTTTCTATTTTTCAGAGTCTAGAGGCCTACTTAGACCCCCAATTCTGATTTATTAATTTTACAGACTGATGAAGGATTTATGTAATCTGTTCAATCTGGCATATGCAACTCTAAGCCTTCTGTTTGATGGCAAATGAATATTTAGTTGTTAAGGTAGTTGTTAAGTTTAGGTATGGGGTGGATTAAGGGATCTAAAATACGGTCATGCACAATAAGACATTAATATGTGCTTTATAAGTACTAATAAACAGCCAATATGCTAGTAATATGCATGCTAGTTAATAGTGAGAATTGGGCCTTAAAATCAAGTGTTACTTAAGAATTATTTAAGTACTTTACCAACATTTCTGCTTTTAAACCCTGCAGTACACTTTAAATCATTTTTTGTTTCTTTTTCACGATTCAGTAGTATTTTCTGTTGTAATCGACAGTATGCTGCAGATAGACAGTACAATGCAAATAATTTATTAAAATACTCCATTAAATGCACAAAGATCAATATGAAATGATTTTCAGTTCAGTGATTGACTGCTCAAAGTCCATTCACAAAGAACATGTTTTTACCTTCAATTGCGCTGCTTTTCAATCTGTTTGTGTGTGTGTGTTGTGTGTGTGTGTGTGTGTGTCCTGCAGGTGCACAGGCTGGTAGTGGTGGATGATAACTCCAGCATCGAGGGCATCATCTCTCTTTCTGACATCCTGCAGGCACTGGTTCTCACCCCCGCAGGTATAGACGCACAGAATTCCTAAATCAACCCTCCATTTCACTTTCCTTCTCCCTCTCCACTCTTCCCCGGACCCAATCTCCTCTCCCTGGACATCCAGCACTCGAGTGTCCCTCTCTGACCCCCTGAGCACAGGTACGGTCACACAGGCTGGATTCTGATCGGCTTGTTATGATTGTGCTGAATGAAGCTGGATGGAGGTGTGTATTCCAGTAATACATATCATGATGGCATCATTGCAAGTGTTTGATTGGTACTGATAACACAGACAGCTCATACATTACTGCAAGTTGACCTGACAGACTGTCAATGGCAAAAAAATCTATATGAGACCGAAATAGCTGTCTGGTTGAATAGT
The DNA here is from genome assembly GCA_018155175.1 of Sinocyclocheilus anophthalmus. NCBI lineage: Eukaryota > Metazoa > Chordata > Actinopteri > Cypriniformes > Cyprinidae > Sinocyclocheilus > Sinocyclocheilus anophthalmus. The sequence continues at coordinate 522,992 of JADLZN010003190.1, forward strand.
GATTGAAATACAGCATGTGCTCTCAGCGCCCGTTATGAAGCCTGCTGGGAAAAACTGCATGAAACACGCTGCATCTCCCACGTGCTGCTCAGCATGCTGTCCTTAATGTCTCGAGCTGCTATAAGCAACACTCTTGTGAAGGCAAAAATAAGAAATGTCTTTTAATGTTTTTGTAACAGGCATTCCACGGTCGTGGAAAACCTGGAAATATTTTTGGCAAAAACTTGGAAAGGGAGTTTTTAAGAATTGTGATTTCCAGGCCAGGAGAGGTTATGGAAATCATATGTCAAGGAAATGAAAATCTTAATAAAATATTTAAAAGCCACAGAAAATCATAGAAATTAAAAAATCTTGAAGTCACCAAAAAGTCATGCAAATTATAATAAGTCACTGAAAATTCATGGAAATTAATACAACTGTAAAAAATTACAGGAAAGTCTTGAAAACCAGTACTAATGGAAGAAGTCACAGAAAATTCATGCAAATTAATAAAATTGTAAAAAGTCATGGAAAGTCATGGTGATGAATACAATCACAAAAATCGTCAAAAGTCACCAAAGATTCATGGAAATTAAGTAAAATTGTAAAAAGTAACAGGAAAGTCATGGAAATCAATACTTGGGTAAATAGTCACAGAGAATTCATGAAAATAATTACAATTATAAAAAAATGACAGGAAAGTCCTGGAAATCAATACTATCGTAAAAAGCTGCAGAAATATTATGGAAATAAACACAATTGAAAAAAGTCAAGGACATTAATAAACTCTTAAATCATAGGTCAGTCATGCACTGCAAAAATGCTTTTCTTACTTTGCTTTTGCTTTTGTTTTTTTGTCTTGTTTTCAGCCAAAATATCGAAAAATTCTTAAATCAAGAAGGATTTTCTAGACAAGTACAAATTGTCGTCTTGTTTTCAGAAAAAACAAGTCAAAATTAAGTGAGTTTTTGCTTAGAACAAGCTAAATAATCTGCCAATGGGGTAAGCAAAGTAATCTTATTTCAAACCGAAAACAATATTATTTTATGGAAACAAGACAAAAAATCGTAAGTAAGAAAAGCTTTTTTTGCCATGAAATGTATTATTGAATGTACATTTTTCTAGTTTCCTTCAGCTCTAAAATATTTAATTGGGATTAAAATGAGCTAATTCACTAAAATTCTAAACCAAATATTTTCCTGTAATTATGAAAAATTAAAATTACATCCGTTATTTTTTTTATACATCCGTATAAAAAATAATTAGTAGAAACCCTGTTGTAACCAGTTCGTTTGTGTTCTGCTTAGTGATTTGTCTGCACTTACAGATTTGTTGTGGAGAGGTTCAACATCCGAGTCTCTTTTTAAAACTCTTCCTGTGATTTTGCCAAAGTGTGTGTGGTATTAAAAGAGCGCTGATTGACAGATTTGCTTCATGAACTGAATTTCACATCATTTGGCCCACAGGAGGACGCAGGAGGGACAGTGTGACCGAATGACAAGACAATATTTGGGAGGTAAAACAGAAACACAAGAAATTCAGAGAACCAAAAAGGTCCCATCGGCATTCCTGACGGGATACGGAGAAGAGGACAGCTGGACATTTTTGGGGGAATTGTGCGGGGCTGAATGAAACTGTGTGAATCTGCAGCTGAAGGAACGGACATGCGATCACAACGCACGTGGTGTTGGACATGTTTATGGTGGGCCAGCTGTGAGAATCTGCCTCTATACTGTACACTGCTTTAGATGCTGGGCATGTTTGTCTGCTGGTCTGACAGCACTAAATCAGGCACAGGGAGGAAGTCTCCTTTTGTGTTCTAGCTGGGTCTGCATTATATCATCAGGCACTGTAATCCACTCTTGGGTGAGCGTCTGAAGTGGAAATTTGAGAGTTGATTGTAGAGGTTAGCAGAGATCCAAAGATGTGCTTGTAGTGCAAAAGCAGGTTCTTGATTCTTCAGCAATGAGTTGCTGTCGGTTCCAAGAACCTGCTAGACTCTGTAGACATCTGACCTTTTTTTTTCTCACTTTCTTGAAAATTCTTCGAAGTCGCATTTCATCCCAAACTGAAAAGAAAAAATATATAACAGAAAATGGAGCATAAAACAAAATAATGTGATTATTTGTTATTATTTAATGACAATTAATCACACTTCCCTTCAGTTTTTTATTATTGCAATACAAAAACTAATTATTTATTATTATTATTATTTATTATATTATAGATAACAATACATGTACGTATAGATTAAAGTATGTGGTCTATTACCTGTAATTTACGCAGAATTAAAAAAAGAAAAGAGAATAAATAATGACCAACTAATGAGAATCACTTCCGAAAATAACTACATTAATAATTTAATATTACATAGTTGTCATGAAAATAATGTTGTAATTATTTTCAGAAGTTTCTCATTATTTGATCTTTTTTTTTTTTTTTTACTATCAGTTCTTTTTCTTTTCTGTTTCTTTCTGCTTAAATTACAGGTAATAGAACAAATAATATAATATATACATGTCTTATTAATAAATAAACAGCTAAATACAGATAATGATGAATGATGTTTTGTATTGCAATAACTAAAATTGCAGGGAAATGTGCTTACTTGTCATGAAAATAATGTAACAAGCAAAAAACAAATCTACGGGGTAATATATATGATATGACCCGGACACATTCTTGACAAGTTTAATGAGATTTATCCGAATATTATTGATTTTTCCTGTTAACACTGGGCTATTAATCCAAAATGTCTACTGAATATGAATTGTTTCTTCATCCTATTAGTTGTCAGTGGAAAAATGAATGTACTACCACACTGCATACGCACTGATGGTCATGGACTGTATTTTTACTGGAACAAAGAATGTTATGAAAAGTGACTATATATACAGAGCCTTATTTTTCTATTATGACTGTCTGTAGTGTTTGGCTGTGTGGGATAGCGTGTGCACTTACCTGTCTTATGCATTAAAAGAGCATGAATGTCAAAGCTTGCAGTTGCAAAAATGGCCACGCATCTTTGCACCCCAGTGATATGCTGAGCTACTGTAAATACAACATGCCATGTAATGGGTTCATAACTGATAAATCATGTATTGTTTGATTGCATTTTTTCATTGTAACCGCTGTCGGTGAAAGTTAAAACCGTTAGTTCTGGAGAGAAAGAAATGTACATTTTTGTACACGGAAATGACACTATATTTTATTTTTTATGTGGTTGAGCTAAAATATATTGATAATGCATTCATATTTGTCTGAGATTTGTTTCGTTGTGTACACCTTCCTGTCACTATGTTTGAAGCTACCATATGGCTAAATTTGGTGGCTTGTTTTTGAACACAGGAGAGCATCACTTTAAATTAGGGTAGGCCTACTTAAAAATAACAAGGAGATATAAATTTAATTGTAGTTATTACATTTTATTCTATCTGTATTTTTCAGCGACTCTTTCTGCACACTACGTTGTTACGTCTGTAGGTGGCGACAAGTGAGCGTCTGTCAGTGAATCATTCACTCAACCGATTCGTTCAAAAACAATGACTCATTCAAGGACCAAACATCACTACTGTGTATTGCTTTGGACAGATTAATTCTGCTCTGGCTGGATGTCTATAAAATGTAAGATGCTCAATATTACTATTGAACTGTTTTTTTTTATCAGCAATATCACTAACAATTGCGTTTTTATTCATATGCCAGATACGCTGCTGTTACGTAAAACTGCGACTTGACGAATAGACAGTAAAGAATAGAAACCGTTTTTCTTGCTCTGTATTCTTGTATTTTATTTTGTTTGATAAACACCATAGCAAATACAAATCTGAACGGCTGTATGAAAACAAGTGAATACTAGGCTACGTTTCCTCTCCGTGATATGAATGGCGAAACGCCCCATGAAGCATGATATGCTCGCTGATGCTGTTAATTTGAGTGTTAGTAATCTTACAGTTTATATTTGACACAGCAGTGGACAGTATTTTGGGTTTTATTTGGGATGTCCACTAGGGGACACTGTCCTCAGATGTTTGACCTTCTCATGCCACAGTCTCTAATCACATATGTAAAGTTATTAGAGAATGATGAATATTTCATTTAGTAGTTTGTTAGCTTAATACATGTAATTTAAATCTTTAAGCGCTTTAAGAAATATCTGCTTTTTTAAGCCTAAAAAAGTGGTTCTCAATTTTTTTTCTCAGCTGTGTTTTGGACATTGAGTAGTGAACCAGCACCAAACACAGTAGCTTACAAAGAAACAAAATGTGCACATATGAATACATTTCAGTCTTTACTATATGACCGCAAACTGCAGGGCCAACAATATGCAGAATTATTAATATGACATGAATCTCAATGGTTCTGTGCTCTCAGCAGCCTGTAATTCACTTTGCAAAACACAATCAGCACAAACCATATTTATATCCCGGCTGCAAGTGAACCTGTATTTAATGTAGTCTGGCTTGTATTTTTATTTTATTTTTACTAGGTTTTCATTGTTTCATATCACGCAAACGTGTCCATGTTGGAATCTACCTATAATTTGGCAAGTGCCAAAACTGTTTAAATGCAGTTTAGAGCAAATGCACAATGATTGGTCAATACATTTATATTTATATTAAGCATTTGGCAGAGAGTTTTATCAACAGAACCTTTTTTTTTTTTTATTAGATTCTCTGGGAATCAAACCTATGACCTTGACGTTGCTAGCACAGTGCTCTCTGAGTTGCAGGAACAATACCCGATATATAAATATATAATATAAAGTTGTAATATTCCATGATAGTAACAGTTATGACCTGTTCACCATATGACTAGTACCTGATTTTCTAGAGGCACAATGCCACTTTCGCATAATAAAATACTAATTTACATAATAACATTTTAATGAAATTGTGTGACCTTAAAGTGGATAATTAACCCCCCCAAAATAATCATACATATCATAATTTACTCACCCATATTTTGAATATGTTTCAATTGGTTTTGAACATAAAGTGAAAGTCAATGGTTTTTTTTTCCCAAACCATATTGGACCTTGGTAATTGTAATATTAGATAATACGGTAACGACTTTATTTTAAGGACCAATTCTAACTAGCTGCATATTAGCATGCATATGATATTACGAGCATGGTTATTAGTACGTATAAAGCACATATTTTAGATCCCTTAATCCACCCCATACCTAAACTTATATAATACGTCAGTCAACTAGGAATTTTATTGAGGGAAAACTCCTTAATATAGTGAATATGATATTCCCTGTTATAGTGTTTTTTACCATAATATTTATATTAATATTCAAAATAAACACCAAAAAAACTAAATTTGTTTTCAGAGATATATCTTGAATTAAGAATTGCATCGAATTTTTTTAGTGCTGTTCACCGATTAATCGCATCAAAAATAAAAGTTTTGTTCACATAGTATATGTGCGTGTACTGTGTGTATATTATGATGTATATATAAATACACACAGCGCAGGTATAGATTTCCTGAGAATATGGTTATTTTTATATATTAAATTATTTTTTAGTAATATAAAGGAAAGAAGATAAAATTATAGACAGTAAATACATGTAAATATACTGTATGTTTGGGTATTTTATAACATAATAACAATAACACAGAACACACATATATTTGCAAACAAAAATTTTATTTTGGATTCATTAATCGTTTTGACACACTAATGTTTTTTAAACATATACCTTTATTAAATTTTGACAGAATGTTTACAGAAAATCTTATTAAGCTAGTTTTGCCTCTCCATGAATTTAACTTTTTTAATATTTTTATTTAGAAGATCCAAAAACTTATGAAAATGTTTTTTGCAGTAAATTTTTAAACATGCTAAGTGTTAATATTCCACTACAATCCACTTCATTGAGCGACAAAAGAAAATTTTTCGATATTTAATTATTTTTTATTTATATTTTAAATTTCTATTCATATTTAATTACCTTAATTTAATACTTACAATGGTCTATTAAAATTTACTGATACTGTAATAAGTCCTTCTGTTCTGCTAAAGAATAGTGCACAGTAGTTAGTTTCAGTCTTTTATTTGCATTTAGTATTGATATCCCCTGCTGTCTGCGACCTTCCCAGACCTGCAACATAACAACCCGATCTCATGAAAGTGCGTATAAGGGCGTTTCTTCAACTAGGTGCACTTTTATCCTTGTGAAGTTGAATTAAAAAAACTTGTTCAAAAGTCACGTAACACAGTCTCATAAGTTTAAATAATTTGTCTAATTTTAAGGTCTGTAAGAGGACAAACTTAGATTACAAGAGGAATTGTTAATATTTTAAATTTTTTCCAACCTGCAATGAACGAATGTCATTTCCACCACATCTCAATATACAGCTGTTATTTAGAAATAGAATAACTTATGCCACTCAAGAATTGTCTAAGATCATTTTTGTAACTAGTTTTACCAGTTTTTCCACAATGTACAATAATTATACATTTGTCAATGAGATAAATTAACTGCCCTAAGGACCAAATGCTGAACTGTACACCTGTCACATTATGAAATGTAATATTGGTTTGGGTAAGCGCTTATTAGAAAATAAATACCTTGAATTTTTATATTAATTAGAGCATAATCTCATAAATTGTGGATAAATTTTTAATGTGTGATGAGAACTTTTTAAATATTTCTTAAAAATGTGTATGGTGATGGAAATGACAGGGTGTTGTGGAAATGACAATGAATTAACGTGAATGTAGAGATATTTATTAGAACAATTCTTAAACTCAACACACTCATTAAACTCAATTCACAAAGACATTAAACATAACCACACCTGTTTTTAGTGTAGTGCTGAGTTTGTTGTATAAAACTGATTTGTCTCAAAGATTAACGGTTACAGTGCATACTGTAAATAACTGACACAACTGATGGCAAGGCAAAAATATAAGCAATAATTTGATGCATCAAAATTTCAACATTGTGAGATAATCATGAGGCTATATAATTGTGAGTTTGATACTGAAATGTTCTCATTGGTCTCTTTTTTTTTATATCTCCTCTCGTCTATTTCTTTGTTTGATTCTCCATTGTCTCCTTTGTTTGCGTTGCTCCCGCTTTGACAGATCTACAATTGCTTTTACTACTCCTTTTTCTGTTTTCCTCAGGTATCTCTCCCTCTCTTTTAAGTCTCTCTTCATATTTTATAGGGCCAGCTTTTATTTTGTCCCTATAGGCCTGTGACCTTTCTTTTGTTGTCTTAGGTGACATCTTAAAAATAGATAAAAATGAAATAAATTAATATAAAAGTAATATAATTTAGAAATAAAAATAATATCATAATATAAATATAAAAAGTATTGTAATATATTATAATATAAAAAGTATTACGCAGATCTACTCTCGCGATCCATATCAATTGTACTTTGTAACCATAAATGTCATTTCCACAACATGCTGTCATTTCCACCACAGAGGGCAGTGTGGCGGAAATGACATTTCTGTAGTTTTTTTGTGAAAAAATGGAAGATAGCTTCACTGATTAGCTTTGAATTAATATTTAGCATTTCATGTATGCAAAATACTCTTCTTTAACTTAAAATGTTTAGTTTTTTAAAAACACCCTTGAAGGTACAGCGTGTTTGGAAATGACGTAGAATAAATATGTTAAGTGATCAAGCAATATTTACCTTGATTTTTCTTAATTTGTTGTTGATGAAAATTTAAATTCCCTCCATGTTCAACATGTGCTCTGATGTCACTGAACATTTCCATAGAAGCCACCTAAACAATCTTTCACACAAACTTTTTAAAGGGACATTACAGTGTTGTGGTGGAAATGACACCAATACTGTGCGACAGCTATATTTTGTATAAAAAGTAATATTGATCGTGGTCTCACATTAAATACTATTTTGTATTTTAATTATTTTACTAGTGCTTAATTCAGGTACATTAATAGTTACCATATAAGTCATATTTTTTAAACTGTATTTTCATTGTTGAAGTTTAAAGGTCTGGGTGTGCGACAAGGAGAAAACGGTGATTTTGACACCTATAAGGAGGTTGAAAAGTATGAAAAAATCATAATAGAAAGGTAGTAAAAAGTTTTTAAGGTGGATTTATTGTTAGTTTGACTAAGAAAGAGGAATTTGTCCAAAATTATATGTATTTTTATAAATATGACCAAAGAACATAAAAGTGCCCCCATCTTCCTACTAATCATCCCAGAAAAGTAACGCCCAATAAAATGAACTCGTGGGCATTGATAGCAAAAAATGGACTTTGGCTTCTTTTAGGGTTTTTGGGGTCGATCGTTAATCATATTTACGCGAAAACTGCGTCTCACTAATAAACGCACGCCAACGATTTCGTATCATACGCACCGCGAAAACTGTGTATTATATGCCCACCCAAACACATTTCGTATCCTATGCCCCCGAAGTCCTTTTGTTGCGTATCAAATACCACGAGCTTTCGTTTTTATTTTGGGTACTATGTAACCCATTTTCATGATACCCAGGTCAAAGATTCTCACAGAAAAACATTACATTAACTAGGCCCAATATTGAGCGTTCGACAAACTAGCGCACAGCTATTGGCATGTCGCTCACCATCAGCATCTGACGTTGATTTTGCAATTCTTTTTTCCAGCCAAAGCCATTCGTGGCTTCCATATGCATGAAAGTGGAGAGCCAGCGCTCAGGGGACGGAGGACGGTTCAAGCGGCCTAACTGCCTCGTCTCCTCCGGGAGCTGTCTCTCTCTCTGGTCCGTCTGTCGTCCCTGCGATCCCTCCAATCATTCACCGTTTCGTTTTACGTCATGCTTTTTCATCCACATAGTCATTGCAGTGGTATCTTTTGAAGAAACGCCACGCGCTTAAGAACAGAAAGAGCGGGTGAGGAGAGCGGATTGAGTGTCGAAGTGAAAGCTGGCCTGCGGGAGGCATTTTTACACGCATGGCATTTAGTGGGACAGGGATGATGTGGACGTGCTCTGGGATGTCTTTGAAGTCGGGGGACACGTGTGAACAAATAACAGGAATCACCACCACCACCAAACAACCCACCCCCAACCACCGAAAAAGTAACAACAACACCAAAACAACACCCACCAACACACCACCCACAAACACAACACCACCACACACACCGGCCACCACAAAACAACTACCGTCCCAGCGCGCGCTCGTGACCGTTCGTGTGTATCTTCCCTTAAACGACTGTGACTGCGACACGCCGCCTTCTGATGTGTTTTTGAATTTCCTCACAAAAATCTCACCGTAAATCAGTCATTTCACGGAGGCAAAGGCGTCTTAAATTCGTTTTATTGAATCTTAATTTGTTTGGCAGGAACAGAGGGATTCTAGACTCTAGTAGCTTATTGAAGCAGTGCCACATGATCAAACACAACAGCACGGGGACTCTGTGTGTCCTGTGCATCGCTATCACAGACTATAGCAGCTTTTCTTCAGTGAAATCGCTACAGGTGTAACAACAACACAATACAGGATCATTCAGAAACAGACATGTATTTTGTGACTACTGTACATTGTGAAATCTGACCTTTTTCACCTTTCACCTATTTTTGAATGTGTTTGATACCATAATGTGAGCTCATGAAAGACATATGCAACCCAAAGACAGTTTAGTGAATGATGCATTCATTAATAGATTAATATACTTATTGCAAAGAAAAGTCCATTTATACAGAATATTATATATATATAAATTTATATAAATTACATAGCTTTCCAAAAATCAAACTAAAAGACATGTTCAAAAGACATACAGTATTCTCTCAAGCAAAAGCTCAATTTTAACATGCCGGTTTTAGTAAAATCACCTTAGATAAACACTGCGAACTAAATTAGACTTTAAAGGTGGGGTAAGTGATTTTTCAAAAACGCTTTAGAAAACTTGAGTCGGGCCTACTAGCAAAACATACTTGTTGACAATCAGCAGTAAGAGGGGTGTCTACTCATGATGTGGAGGAGAGTTGTTTCGACTTCGAGCCTGCGCGACCGAAATCTGATATGGCATATAAAAAACAAAAAATTGAAAACGTCCGCAGAACAAAATAAGGCTTACGATAAGGCAAGAAGTAGGATCCGTGTAAATATCTGATCAGCTTTCCAGCACTGGAGAGAACTTAAGGAGCAGAACTGTGATCGGACGCTGAGGTTGCTTTGTTTCTTTTCGATAGGTGAATAACACCGTGTCTGCGCCGCAACAGCAAAAATCTGTCTAGTACACTGGTCGCGACAAAGCGACCGCTGAAAATCATTAGAAATTTGTGTCAATACATCATAAATAATAACGCATTCATCAGTTTTCTGTCGGGGATTTGTCGTGTCGTGTCGTGCTGCATCCAGTGTAGACCATAGATGTGTATATATATCTGTGGTGTAGACAGCATCACTGATTATAATGATTTCTATAGTAGTTTGTCGCGCCGCGCCACTTGCGTCCGGTGTAGACACGGTGTAACATTGGTTTAGCTTTTTCAGAACTAATCGTTGCCTGGGTTGCGTGCGTATGTGTGGGGCGGAGCTATCAAAATGGGGGCGAGACACTTTTGGGGTAGGGGTTTTTGTTTTGGTGATTTCAAATGTCAACATTGGCTCCCAGAAATCGCTTACCCCACCTTTAATGGATTAATGCATACTACTTACTAATGTTGTTGTTTTGTTTTTTTTTGGGTGGGTTATATCTTACTTAATAGCTTACAGTTTTGTTTTTCTCCCGTAAATTTCGCTTGGTTTAATTATTTTTATTTAGAGATGGTGGGGGGGGGGGGGGGGGGTGCAAATAGAAAATGTTTTGGCAGGAAGTGTTTTAAAATCTAAGTATAATATATATAATTATATATATATATATATTATATATATCATATGGATATGACACACTCAGTGTCAGAAATTTCCTTGACGAGTCTAATATTATGAATCATTTTAATATAATCTGATTCATAATATTTTGGGGACAATGTTAAAATTGACGTATCCCTAGTGAAAATACAATATCTGAATGATTCATCAATGGACTCCGTTCAGGATGTAAGTTAGGATGTTTTTTGTCCTGGATTTTCCTTCCGTACGCTACAGAAACAGTGGAGTGACATGAACAAATAAGCTATACAATGAAATTTAAGTATCTACTCATGACAATCCGCCACACCGAAACCGGGCAATTAAATTAATTTGAATTTATAGAATTTCTAAACTAATCTTTACATTAAGGCAAGCACGGAGTCAGCAAATAGGTTCATATTTGTGCTCCAAACTAAAACGTTAAATTAATAAAAATCTAAAAAAACAACAAGGCCCCCCCCCCCTGGTTTCACAGACAGGGTTTAGACTAAGCTAGGATTAGGCCATAGTTCAATTAGGAGATTTAGGTCATTTTTATAAACGTGCTTAGAAAAAACCAATACTGGTGTGCTTTTTGAGACAAAACAAAGGCACTGATCTATTTTAAGATCAGTCAGTGCTAGTTTCTTTCAGTTGAAACAGCTCAGACTTACATTTTAGTCTAGGACTAGGCTTAAGCCTCGTCTGTGAAACCGGGGGTTATGATCTTCTGAAGCTACAGTTGGACGAGGTACCTAAAAATAAATAAAAGTGAAATAAGAATGAAATCTGTTTAACAAATGTTAGTGTTCGAGAGAGTCACAGCTGTAAACGAGAGACAAACCGCATCTATTTATGACCCTTAATAGCCACAACTGCCTTGTTGTGAAGAAAAGCTACTTGTTTTTATTACTTACATAAAGCTTCAATCCTTTCAGACAGGTTTTGTTGTTGTTGACCACGCTATCACATACAGACATTTAGCTAATAGGTGCCTTTTACATGTGTAGCCTGTTCTTCTGCTTCGCTAGACATGGTTGATATGCAAATCCATCCATCAACCACCTATTAAAATACTGGATATGTATTTTAGACGGAATCGCATAGTAAAGTGAACATACATCCAAAGTCAGATAACAAGTAACAATGACTGGTTCAGGATGTAAGATCTACTGAAGAGGGCATCTCTTAGCACCCCATACAGAGCCACTGTCTGTAGAGGAGATCATAGGGAAGGATGCAGCCTATGACCTCTGATCCTACATCAGTGCGAGCAAACATTTAACAACGGCGCATTCTGGGAACGTCGTACGTCCCTCTGTTGTTCGAAGTCTCATCGTGGCTCCATGTGAACCCAAAGGCAACCGATGCAAAAGCACCAAAGCCGATGGTACACACTGTATACAGTTGTTTTTGTCCATAGGTTTTGCACTTAAACCTTTCATTTCCTGCGTGGCAATCCTTTAAACATGCGGCGGGATTACGTTTAAGCATGCTGTTTTGGGAACAGACATCAGGAAGATTGCACATATAACTGTAAACACCAGATCCAAGGAACACAGAATGGATTTCCATTGCAGATTTCCACTTGTTTATACTAGACCCAACCGATCCCTGAACATGATGCTTTGGTAGTGAGAGGTGGTTTGGAAAATTAAATATAAGAATAGAATGAACTGGATTTTGTGAAAGCAAGTCCCAGTCACATTTCACCCCAAACAATGTGCGTGTTTGTGTGCATAGTACTAAACCTGTATTTTAAAGCATATTACATTAGTAATAGTATTAATGGTGGTGGGGAGAAATGTGCTTCACTTATGTAGTCACTTATGCTCACCAAGGATGCATGTATTTGATCAAACATACAGTAATATTGTGAAATATTATTAGCATATAAAACAAACGTTTCGCTCCTCATTTTGAAATACTTTACAGTTTAAATGTATGCCTGTGATCAAAGTTGAATTTTCAGCATCATTACTACATTCTTAAGTGTTACAAGATCCTGCAGAAATCATACTAATATGCTGATTTGCTGCTCAAGAAACATTTATTAGCAATGAAAACAACTGTGCTGCTTAACATATAAATTTTTTCAGGTTTCAAAAGAAAGTTCAAAAGAACAGCATTGATTTACTCTCACTTTTGATCAGTTTAATGAATAATAAGCATCCTTTTGATGAATAAAAGTATCAATTTCTTTTCAAAAATCTTACTGACCTCAAACTTTTGAACGGTAGTGTGTGTATATAATATATTAATATATCTTCCTTTTGATTTTGAGATGAATTTTTGCTCTTGACAGATTTGAGATCCGCCCAACTGCTTCTTTTGGTGTATGAATGAACACTAGAGTGAAACAGATGTGTATCTGGAGTATTAAAGAAGAATAAACCTTTGAACATACTGTACAGCTTGAGGTCTTTTGACCGTTTTCACATGCATCCCGGAATCGTCAACATGTTCAATAAAGTGTCTACTAACAAGAAAAGTGTCTAACCAAGGCTCTCTTAAAGTCTAAAAGACAACTACTTTCCCATTCGGTCCTTTCTATTTACCTTCTGGCTCAAATCACTTCTAGGAAACCCTTCTTCAGTCTTCAATAATGCTCTTTAAGTTGCTACAAAGAGAGACTGGCATCCCACTATCCATTTTTCAGCTGTTCCCTCTGCATACTGTATCTCTCACCCGAATCTTGAGCACAAAATTTCATCAAAATCAGGTGGCTTGAGGGACATTGTCTCTGCATTTCTCTCTTTTCCTTCTTCAGGTTCTTTCTTACGATATGATACAAGGATGGTGGCACAAGAAACGTTAGCTGGAGAGAGCAATGGGTAAAAGACGGGCTACAATTAATCCTACCAAAACAACTAAGAGCAACGATGGTAGTTTAGTGCAGATTGTCTCTTAAGATCAACCTGACTCTTAAAGGACATTTGGAGAGTGCTGGTGTCGTCCGAAGATACTTTCAATCAGCACAGACCTTCAAAACCTCCAGATGTGTCTTGACCTTTGTATTTTTCCATCGTTTTTAAGAACACCAAAACTGTCAAAAGTCTTTGAGATCTGATCTAATTCTGCCAATGACATTGTGTCTCTTTCACCTCGTTATTTTTCTTCTCTTCCATCCTCTCATGATCTGTCGGCAGCGCGTTTATTTCCTGTCTTTTCTGTCTTTGTGTTTGAGGGCAGAGAAGAAAACCTTGTAGAGAGTGGGAGAGAAGCTTTGAAGAGGAGCAGTCCTGGGACACGAATGTCTTCTGGGGAAAGCAGAGGAGGGGTTCAGACGGCGAGAGAGGGCAAGCGACTGAAGAAGGGGAAGGCTCCTCATTTCTGAGCAAGGTAGGCTCCTATGGTCAAGCCAACGGCCCCGAGAGCCGCTAGACCGAAGACCGTTACTATTGATGACCACGAGCTGCGAAACACAGAGTCCCTCTGCCTGCTGTAGAGCTCCACAAACGCCTCCTGAGCAGAGAAACAAAGACATTTCATCAAAATGTAGCATTTACCTGAACAGATAAATCATGGTGCATCACTATTACTGTTGATTAGACTTTTGTCTTCAGAAAATATAACAGTGTAGATGGTCACACTTTAGTTTGGGGACCAATTCTTACTATAACTATGACTTTTGCCTCAATTAACTCCTATTTGCTGCTTATTCAATAAAGTACATGGTCGTAGTTGTCGAATTTATGTTTCAGGCAGTGTGGGGTCGGGTTAAGAGATCTAAAATATGGTCATAGCAGGCAGAAACGCTCAATTCCTCCTGTGTCCTTACAACAACCGCGCAGAGAGGAAGTCCGCTAATATATATACTGCGGGCAACCAGACGGACTGAGGAAGTGGCATCCCCGGACCAGGAGCTTTGTGTTCACAGATGTCCAAACCAGAGCTGGGGAAGAGTTCCTCCTGTAGTTCCTCTCCAGAAGACAAAACTCAGCTTGTTGGAGACAGATACCTCATATCTTGTGCAATTATTCTCATAGTAGTAGACAAAGTATCATAAATTAATCAATAATGGACGTTATAGCCATTTATCAGGTTTCCACACAAAGTAATATGAGAAAATGTGCATATGGTAATTCAGACTTTTACCTAGGTGGGCCCAAAAAAAAAAGTGATGTTTTGAAGAATGTTCAAGACGGTCTTTTCAGTCCAAACGACTCGTGCCCTATATTCAAATGTGAAAGCTTTATGTGAGGAACAGATTGAAAAATCAAATTAATGCGCAGTACTGGGCCTCACACATGACACGTGGAAGAAAATTGTGGAGAATAAGTACAATGTGGCTACAAGGGAATTAATTGATAAGTGGCCGTGATATCTTGTTTTATTTCCCCACATGTCAAGAGCTCTATAGATATGCCATGTCAAGATGTGTCGCCAGATTTTGTCAATGGAATCAAAATTTGAGTCGATCTCATACTGTCCGAATAGGTACTTCAGTTGAATAAGATCTTGGGACCATTAAAAAAGTATGTTCTTAACAGTATGAATGAAATGCACACATTGTGGATTCAATGTCATGTGACTTAGTAGTGAAGTATGCATATCTGAATACAAGGCAAGTCTTTTAGGGGGCCGTTTACATGACATTTTCAGCCAAAAACGGGAAACTTTTTATGCGTTTTGCCTATTCGTTTACACGACAGTGGCGTTTTGGGGACTGAAAACACATATTTTTGAAAACGTGTTTCAAAGTGCAAGTTATCATTTCCGTGTAAACACCCAATACGGGAATCTTTGAAAACGGTGACGTCATGCGCGTGCATAGTACGTGTTAGGTATGTAGACATGCGCAGTATGTGTCGATTTTAAAGGCAAGTGCGAACAAACATATACAACAATGGCGGAGTATATGGTACTGTTGTTGCTGTTTAAGAGTTTGCTAACGCTTCTTCAGCAAAGTGTGGATTTACTTCACCAATATTACAACCAACAGCGGAGACGCATCATAATCACACGGCAACAGGTACTGTTTACTAACAAGGTGACAGCGCCAACTACTGGCCTGTCATATGTAATACAGCGTTTATGGCCTTTTTGCAGATATGTGTAAACGCTAATCATTTTGAAAACGTCGTGTATATGTGAAACTTTTTAAAAACGCAAGGAAAAAACTTTTCAGTTTTTGACTACATCTTTGTTGTGTAAACGTAGCCTTATTTAGCATGTTCCATTATTTACTCCAAACCTGACACTATATGTTTACACACCATATTTAAATGTACACAAATTAGATTATTTGTGAATATTGTTGGTCTGATCTTCACACAAAACCATCATACAGCTTTTGAAGACTTAAAAATATAATACCGGGCTGCTTTTATGATACTTGGTGATTTTAATGTGTGTGTGTTTTGCGTCATTTTTGGAGATGGAGTGTCCCTTCCTCATTAACTTTCATTCTGTTAAACTTCTCCTTTTATGTTCCATCGAAGAAAGAAAATCATAGAGATTTGGTACAAGCAGGTTAATTCTGGGGTGAACTGTCCCTTTAAAATGATATACAGGACGTATTTCCTTTTATTGTGAAGCTTCACAGGGTGCAGTCCAAAACACCAGAAAACTATTTCCTCTCATCCTCCTTTCCATGTAGACTTTGAGAGACACAGCACAGCTGAGAATAAAACTCCAACTTCCTCACATTTAAACTTCCGAAGCAAGCCTCCCGGGTGGATAACATTTGTGTATCTCTATTAACCTCTGGGTTTTTTTTTTTTTTTCCAAGGGAAAATCATCATCTCATCAAGTTCTTATTTAACAGTCATGCAAGCCAGGCCATTTTTGTGTTGTACTCCCAGGGTGCACTCCCCTGATATAACCACTGCACATTTCAGGTATTAATTAGTAAACACTGCATGCCACACACCGTGCAAATACTGTTTTATGAGCGGAGGGGGGTTGACAACATGAGTCGCCCTTGTTAAAGGGTTAGTTCACCCCAAAAATGAAAATTCTGTCATTAATTACTCACCCTCATGTCGTTCTAAACCCGTAAGACCTTCGTTCATCTTCGGAACACAAATTAGATATTTTTGATGGAATCTGAGAGCACTCTGACCCTCTCCGTACAGCAATGCAACTGTAATGTTCCCAAGTCCAGAAACTTAGCAAGGAGATCTGTAAAATAATACATTTGACATCAGGGGTTCAACCGTAATATAACGAAGCTAATAATACCTAGAGCTACAGATAACTTTTTGTCGCAAAAGAAAAAAAAATAATAAACGACGTTATTCAACATTCATCTTCCTCTTCCCCCTCACAAGTTGCATAGTCAAGTCAAGTCACTTTTATTTATATAGTGCTTTTAACTATACAGATTGTGTCAAAGCAACTTTAAATCATTAATTAGGAAAATAGTGTGTCAAAAATGCAAAATGACAATAGTAAACACGCATTTTTCAGTTAAAGACAGTTCATCAATGAATTCAGTGATGTCAACATCCAGCTCACTTCAGTTTAAATAGTATCTTTGCATCTTTGCAATCATGTCAACGATATCGCTGGAAATTAAGTGTCCCCAATTAAGCAAGCCAAAAGGAGACAGTGGCCAGGAACCAAAACTCCATCGGTGACAGAATGGAGAAAAAAACCTTTGGAGAAACCAGGCTCAGTCGGGGGGCAAGTTCTCCTTTGACCAGACGAAACCAGCAGTTCTATTTCAGGCTGCAGCAAAGTCACATTTTGCAGAGGACTCATCTGGTTCCTGTGTTCTTGTCCCGGTGATCTTGGTCTTACCAGGGGATCTGTATCTGGGGCTCATTTAGTTGTCCTGGTCTCCGCTGTCTTTCCGGGCTGTGGAGGTCCTTTCTAGGTGCTGATCCACCATCTGGGCTGGATACGTATTGGATCCGGGTGACTGCAGTGACCATGTGATCTGTATACAGACTGGATCTGGTGGCTTCGGTGACCTCGGAATAAGAGAGAAACTGACTAATATTAGCGTAGATGCCATTCTTCTACCGATGTAGCAAGTACATCGGGTGTTACGAGAAGTGTTCCCGGTACCGGTTGACCTAGTTAATGCAGCCTAAAAATCCTTTAATATATTGATTTGAATATTAGAAGCGTATTAGTGTGTTATGTGTAAGACAGGTTAAAGAGATGGGTCTTTAATTTAGATTTAAACTGCAAGAGTGTGTCTGGCTCCCAAACAGTGTTAGGTAGGTTATTCTAGAGTTTGGGCGCTAAATGGTCAAGTCAGGTTTATTTGTACAGCGCTTTTCACCATACAAATCATAGCAAAGCAACTTTACAGCAAATTAAATTCCTACAATATTTAGTGGTAGTTTATCAATGGTGACTGTCAGTTAATGTACATATATGGGCAGAAAATTGTAACCGGAAAAATATTCCATTTTAAGACTTAATAAAAACAGGACGATTAACACTATTAACAGCAATTTTATATGATGCAATCAAACTTATAGCAAAGTGTGGTAGTTCTGTAAGTTGTTTCAGGGTTGCATCATCTGAGGTCCTCTGAGGGGTTGGCATCATCTCTGCATCCAACTTGCATCACCTGGTGCCATTTTGGAGAATATCTGCTGGACGTAAACAACGTATGCTGTTCTGTGTCAGCGGCGTCGTATAATTGCAGATGAACCACTGATGTCACATGGATTATTTTACAGATCTCCTTGCTACGTTTCTGGACCTTGACACTTCAGTTGCGTTGCTGTCTATGCAGGATCAGACAGCTCTCAGATTCCATCAAAAATATCTTAATTTGTGTTCCGAAGATGAACGAAGGTCTTACGGGTTTAGAACGACATGAGGATGAGTAATTAATGACAGAATTTTCATTTTTGGGTGAACTAACCCTTTAAACTTCACAATGAACATGCCAACAAAGTCATGGCAGGCAAAAGTTAAGGAGTTTGTCTTTGGCATAAAAAAAAAAAAAAAAAAAGCATAAAAAAACCTTTTTTTTTAACATTCACCCACACATACGTTCCAGTGCAAAACCTATATTATTGTACGATGTGCCCACGAACAATGGAAAGTCCCTTTGAGAGAATAGGAGGAAACGTTTGGAGAACTAAAACTTAAACAAGAGAGAGAAAATATTTTTTTAAAGGTTGCCCAAATGGCGCAGACAGTTCAATGTTAAAAGGCCACAAAATCCTGGAGGCTTGTTTTCATGTGACAGCAGAGTTTCAGAGCTGTGGAAGTGCTCGGGCGAGTACTTGGGGTCACATGAGTGAAAATACAAGCAGGAGTTACGAAAGGCCACACTTCACTGATTCATCTAAAGGCACAACTAAAGAAAAGCCTTTTGAAAGGCTACATTTCCAAGACGTTCTTCCTTAACTAACACTGCTACATATGTTTGAACTGCATACAAATGGACTATTTCTGCTAAGTTTGCATATGGTGCTGTTCTGTATCCCATAATGCAATGTGCCTGATTCAACCTCTTATTTCCCATATGACAAATCAATGCATGAAATGCCACAATTTTTTACATCTTTGACTCAGCTGCCAAAAATAATATAATTAACACAAAATTGCATTAAAGATGATTTAAAAAATGTCAAAAGATTATTTAAAACAGATTATAACTGGATATTCTTGCTGAATTAAACATGATCAGGATGTATACAAATGTAGAGAAGTTATTTGGCAACATATGATGTGTTCTATTTAAATATAGTAGGCAGTATAGAGTACATTGCACAGTATTCAGCATGTAGTATGCTAGTATTCTGTCCGAACATAACCTATGCAGCGCTACAGAACAGAGCGTTTCTAAATGATTTTGAGTGCTGTCTGTGTCGGAAATCACGAGAGTTTTGGATGATGGGAGAGAGTCAGGTGGGCATCATGGGACAGGAGCGCAGAAACAAGCATCACACTTTCATCATTCACTCGGTCAGGCTTCAGTACACTCTCTTACACACACATCACATGTTGTAGCGTATATTTTCCATTACCATGTTGATAGATAAATACACTTCCAGAAACTGATGGCTGTCACAAGATCAGATATTCCAATGACACTCTTTTTCCAATTGCAACACTTTCACTCTCTGTTGTTTAAATACTTTCTTTCCTGACATCTGAATGTTATATAGGACCTAATATCCTGCCAAGGGACATGAACAAAAAAAGTACCAATAGTGTTACTTTACCATATACCATGTTACCATGTAAATTGCATGTATATAAATATAGTAATCATTCCATATTTAAGTCTGTCAATTGTAGATCTGTATGTGCATTGATCTGTATGTGCATTGGGATTTTTTTGTTTTCAAAAATTTTGTTTTTTAAATTTTTTATAATGTTGAATATAATGAACAAAAGCCTAAATTAAGGGGTGCTTACCCACACATTTCAAACCTTTTATGTGTTTTGGCCGTTCATTTACATGGCGATGGTGTTTTGAAGGTCTGAAAATGCAAACATTTGAAAATAGGTCTCAAAGTGCAAGTTATCGTCTCCAAGTCAACTACAAAAACACAAATTTGTGAAAACTATAACATCATGCATATGCGTATTACGTGTTCAGTCTATGTGCACATGTGCATGGCTCTTAATGCATCGTGTTTCCTTCTGGGGCATCAGTGACCATTTGAACCTTTTGTAATAGTTATGCATGAGTCCCTCAGTTGTTCCCGCAGTTGTTCAAATATGGATCTCAAAATCATAGTTATTGTTGGAAAGGGTTCAAATACGTAAAAGATGCTGGAAAGCCAAAGAATCTGAGTATTTGTGGGACCTGAAGGATTTTCCTGAAGAAACAGCAGCAGTGTAACCATCACCAAATAACAAAAAAACACGCTGTGGATAAAAATCATCCAGGTAACTAAACAGTATTAAGAATCAAGTGTATGTAAACTTTTGAACGGGGTCATTTTTATAAATTCACCTATTATTTTCTTATTTTCTCTTGGTGGCTATAATAAAATATCTTTCATGGAAATAAATCACCAGCACTAAATAAAAAATAACATGCATTTTGCATTATACTTATGTTAATAATGTTAATAATTAACATTTTGCAGATACTGCAACAATTTGTGAATTGTATGTACAATTTTGACCACAACTGTATGTATCAAAATACCATGGTATTACCATCTGATATCATCCCCGTATCATGTTACCACTACAGTATTTTTGTATGGCTGTTATTCAAGATATGATTATTAGAAATATAATTTTTCATTATAAACTTCTGCGTCTTAATTGTTTGAAGCAAAAAAAAAGGAATTGCATTTTTAACTCGAAATTTAAATGTCAAAATTTCTCAGAGTTAAAAATCTGGGTCACTTTTCGATTCTTCTTCTTTACAACAGATTTTGGGAATGTCCTCTACATGTTATATGGGTCAAAGAAGTAATGGGCTAAATGGATTATTCTTCGTTATCCCATTTTGAAGCTGCTCTTCCCCATCTTGTGATGTGATGGGCTGTATTCACCGGAGTGAAGGAGAAACGCTTTCATCAGCAGAAGCGCATCTTAAGGTCAGCAGGAGGGTTAAGACTCCCGCTTCACACAACCTGACAACCACGTCCCTCTTCCCTCAGCGCATTTCTATAGCTGCCATGTGAAATCTGGAACTCTTTGGTGGAAATCTGCAACAGCCCCCTTTCTGCAATGAAAACTCCCCGAAGGCTCCCACAGGACAGTGATGGGGGAGTCACTGTCTGTATGTCGCAGTTGCCAGACTTGCACGGCTACAAACCCACATTATTTGCTCGACTTATGTTTTACTTTCTCATGAACAGAGAACTTGGGGATGTGGGGCGTTTCACTAGAGATATAACCTTCCCTGTCACCATGTCAAAACATTATTTCCAAAATTATGATTTTGGAAATCTAATGATAGTTTATCAAATGACAGCAATGTGTCATTATTCTAACAAGAGTAATTGTGAATTAAAAACAGATGGAGTGCAGCCTTTCCTTGATAACATATGCTAAAATTACTCAGTGAAAATACACAATATTGGTAGCTGTACTCATCCAATTAAGAAATGGATTAATAAAACCTTGCTGTTTCATCATTTTACTGTTTCAACATCATTGCTTTATCCTTATGGAAAGCAATATGAAATACTGTTTGTTAATTTAGTTCATATAGAGGAACTCCTGAACTTTGTTCGACCCTCTAAGAACAAGGCAGGTTTTTACATGAGTTTGGAGATATTAGCAACAAGCCGAATATTCAAAGTTAAGTCTCATAGATAAATAGCAGCGATGTGGTGAAGATCAAAAGCAGCACTACTCAACTATCTTTGAACTCAACCAATGGTTTTAAAATAAAGTAAATAGACTCAACAGTGCACACCTCTAGACATAACAAGGTTGACAAAACAGGTGGTGATAAGGTGTGCCCTAAATCCTAATCCTTTACATGCATGCGCAATATGGTATTTTTTTTTTTTTTCAGCTTCATCAAAGGCAATGTGCACAAACCAGCCCGATAACTCACATCTCCCTGTGGAAAAAAACAGCATATGCTGGTTAGGTATGTTTTGATGCTGGTTTATGCTGGTCCTTTGCTGGTTTATGCTGGTCATGTGCTGGCAAAGGACCAGCATAAACCAGCAAAAGGACCAGCATAAACCCACAAAAGGACCAGCAAAAACCAGCAAAATGACCATAAAGGACCAGCATAAACCAGAAAAGGACCAGCAAAAGGACCAGCATAACCCAGCAAAAGGACCAGCATAAACCAGCAATGGACCAGCATAAACCAGCAAAAGGACCAGCATAAACCAACAATGGACCAGCATAAACCAGCAAAATGACAAGCATAAACCAGGTGCTGTTTGTGATTTCATGCTAATCTTAGTTTTTTGTCTGAATCGGCCACATGCGAAAAAGCAGTGCGCAACAAGAAGAAAATAAAAAAATTTGCAGCAAAACAGTCTGAAACTAAAAAAAACTTCACTAAGGAAAAATAATGGCGAGCAAACAGGCTGACTAAAAAACGTAATCCCAAACGTTTTGTGAAAAAAAATAATTACGTCAAAGGCCTCTTTAAAAAAAAAAAACCAGCATGTTGTAGTTCCAGTTGTTTTCGCAAGCTTATTAATAGCACCATTAGGTGACCCAAGTACAGTGGCCTCTTTTTAATTGGAAAGATGATGTTAAGTTTTGAGAAATTTAAATTTTCACCTTCACGATTCATCACAACACCCTATCCATTTTCTAAATGCACGTTACTGATCTTATTGTAAATGATTCAGCGTGTTACAATTTTTGTTTTGTTTTCCTAATTTAGGGAATAGTTCACCCCAAAATGAAAATTCTTATGTGTTTAACTCACCCTCACTGGTTCCAAAAAACGTCTGGTTTTCTTCTTTCTTTTCTTCGTTCAACAGAAAAAATAGGTTTTTGCCTCTTTTTGGTCCCCACTGACATCCATGGGTCCTGGACAAAAATCATAAGTCAATGGCGGACTCAGGTTGTTCCAACATTCTTCAAATCTCTTCTTAAGCTTCTTTCTGTTCCACAGAAGAAAGCAAACTCATACACCAAGCAAGAAATTATAAAGCTAACACGCATATCTACTAAAAGCCACAAACGAGAGTCTTCATGGGGCCACATGGATCCGAAACCTTAGGTCCGCGGCCGGAGACCTCAAGCGGCGGGCCGGTCCAAATTTTCAATATGGTTAACGGGTCGATGTAGTCGTATTGTGACTCTGGTCTTGGGTACCTTAAAAATAAATGTGCCCCTTTTTTTTTTTAAACAAATGGACTCGATGAGACAATGAATTCCAACTATCTTAACCTATCCGAGGGGTACGTGCGCGGTCGGAGTAAATGGATATGCATTTTTGAGAAACGCACGTAGAAAAAGAACATTGCTTGTAACCTCGGACACAGAAATCCATTTTATAGATATGAGATTCATCAGGAAAATCCACTCTCACTTCCTTCGCGCTTCATTACGACGCTGCAGTGTTCTGCAGATGTTCTTTTTTTCATGCAGAAGAGCCCTACAACCAGAGATGAGGTAAATAGGTTGCCGAGACGTACTACGAATCCATGATTTATTAGGCTAATCGACTGATTTTTATCGAGCTAGAGCATTTATTTGTCAACCACTGGTCACAATTGAAAGCCAAACTCAGAAATAATTATTATCCATCAGGCAGGCAATAATCTACAGGAATAATAAATAATAAATCCAAAATGTAAATTCTGGAGCACAGAGCAGCCAAACAAGTCAGCAGGACACCGGATTTCCCCTACTGACTGTGGGGCAATCATGCTGTTTGCACATGTCAATGCCATTTACATTCAGGTCCAATCGAGTTTGAAAATAAATGCTGTTGATTTGGGTTGGACTTGGGTCTAATTTTATCAGGTCTGTCTCGGGTTGGGTTTTTCTTTAAAAAAATTATTTATGCACGTCGGGTTCAGGTAAGAAGTGATTCGGGTCAGGTACAGATTTTAGGACCCGAGAAGACCTCTACCACAAATTCTAATTCTGATTTCACGAAAGTACCCTGTAAAAACTCCCTGAAAAGTACCCTGTAAAAACACCTTCAAAACTCCCACCGTGGAGCCTATTTTTGTCAAATTGTTCTGCGTAGCCCCATCCATTGCAAATTCTAATTGCTGCTTTTTAATTTTCAAATATGTCCTCATTGGCTATGTCTATAGCTTTGGGCAGTATTTCTCTTTCAGTGAGGACAGAAAATCCCTTTGCTAATTTGAAGCTTGTCACATTGTGCCTGGTTAGGACACAGTGTTAGGAAATGTTTGGACTAGCCGAAAAACAGCCAACTTGCTTCACACAATAAGGTCAGCAAGCCAGTCTCGGGGGTGTTTGTCCACTGACCTGGCTGAGTGGCAAAATGATGACAGAGGACTTTAATTCTGCACTTCTTACCAAGATAACCAGACACATCAGCAAACTGGTAGTGAAGGGCACTGAGCCCTTGGATAAACTCAAAAAGGGGAAAAAACCTTTGGCTATTGATTCGACATGATTACAGAGAGAGAGAGAAAGAGCGACAGTGCTCCCACCTTGCAGTTAATTAAACCTGACAAGCATACCACAGTAATCATAGCTGCTGTATCACATGCACCTGCATATACTGGGAGGTCGCAGAGATTGCATGTCTCATTTTAAATCAACCCAAAGCATTGGACTTGAGGTTTTGGTATAGTGTGGAATAGCACACAATATTGCCCTGGATATTTGGTCTCTGTTATCATATTTCATCTGTATGATGCTCTGTGCATCCTGCACACATTGTCATTTCATTGTGTTTTTCAGCGGCTGGCAGGTTTCCAGAAGAACACAGTTAGTATTCATGGGAAAACACCTGAGGCACCTGAGAGCCGAGCTGACTAGGCATAAGGGATCCAACTGCAGCAGTCTCCTAAATTATTTGCAATTGGACCTGTTCCACCACATAAATATTCAAATTAGTGTCAATGCTAGCGTGTATACACACACAGAATGTCTCATAGGGGCATTCATGCTTCACCGAGACGAAGAAATGTGATTTTGAATAAATTGAGGGAAAGCATTTTGCCAGAACTTTTCACAATAGACTTTTCTCATCCAAACTAACTGCATGTAAATAAAAATTTGGGGACGGTGCATTGAGTGACGGTCTTTTAATTTTGGATGGGAAGCTTGCAAGGAAGAAAGACAAAGGACAATGAACAATGGAAACCAGAGTGACATACGGTTATAACTGAATATCATCCCCCGCTTATTTTCTGTAGAACTTCAATCCGATATGACCTTCGCTGAAACAATGATCTAATTCTTGAGCAGGCTATCCTCTGTGAAAGATTCAATTAGATCAAACTTGATGGACCTCCTGTAGTGTGCACTTATCTTTTTTTATCCACAAAAAGCACAAGTGATGCTAAGAATAGAAATCATACTCTACGCAATTCATGCATTTGCAGAAATGAATGCTTGTCCAATGCATTGCACATACTTACATTGTACATACAGTATCTCAGTATTTAGGAGCTGAATGTCTATGCCATTGTTTTTGACTATTTAACTACCCAGATTTTCTTCAAACTGCTGCTCCACCATGTATAACACATTATCAGTTGCTTTCTAATTTTCAGAATGAAATTGACGCATTAAATTGAGCTTGAATAACTACAAGGATTTGCATTCACTTACTTGCATTAAGTATCTTTTAGGCTTGCAACTATATTATTATGAAGCATTGTTAAATATGAACCAGACACAAGCTAGTCTTATCCTCAGAAGCTCATCTACTGCCTGACAGCAATGCAAATCCAAGAGGTCAAGACGCACAGGCATTTCATCAGTTCACCAGGGGGAAAAAGCATTCGCTGAGACTCCTACACCAATATTTGAATTCATTTTTTTCCATGAAGAGCTATTATTGTGGTATAATCTATTTGAAATAAACCCACCATAAATGGTACAGAAATATAAGTGTGTTTGGCTGTGTGAGTGCAAATAAGTCTAAGGGTGCTTTCCCACCTGTAGATCGATTGCTTTGTTCCGAAACAGGGATTAAAATTATTACAATGTTGCTTTTTATTCTTGGTGCGGTTCGCTTTCACACGGCAAAGTTTCTAAACGGACCAAATTTGTTAATACAAGTCACGCGCGAGTAAACTGTTCTCTCATTGGTCAAAGTTCCACGGTTTATTTTCTGGGATTCCACTTAGCTGACATGCATGTCATCCGTCAGGATGGAACGATAACAGCTTCGCTTTTATCAAACAAAGATATGCTAATGCTTTTCACGGAACTTACATAATTACCCATCATAAATTGTGATATAGCCTGGTTCGTTGGTCCGTTGTATCGGATTGCTTTCTCACTACAACCGAACCGCTCCAGTTATTGTTTTCAATCGAGCCGAGACCGATTGTTTTGGCGCGGATCCGAGCGCGGTTGCCGTGTTCACATATGCCCAAACAAACACGAGCTAAGGGGGGAAACGCACCAGGTTCCGAAACAACAGGCCAGGTGTGAAAGCACTCTAAGTTTGCTATTCTTGGCCATAATAGACTGTGATGAGGACCAGACTTTGTGCTGCAAGTCAAAAGTCTGGCTAAATTAAACTAGACACAAGCTTGAAGCAGCCACATGGCTGTTGTACAACAGTGTCCACCTGGGATTAAAACTTGCAGGCAGGGCAACCAAGATTTCTGCTTACATAGCCCGGAGTCAAAAATCATTGGGCCATCTCTGTACAGCAGAAAATCAGATAACAATAGAGGTGCACACCAAGCCATATCAATCCCACACCGTGTTCAATGTGCGAAAAGTGCACCACATACCTGATATTTATATTTGCACAACTCATGTGCTCCATGACCGTGTTTAATACTTGAAAAAGCCTGAGGAAATGCACAAACACAAGGGTAGACATTGTTCTGTAAAATAAGCTTTCAACCGCTCCACCTTGAACAGTGATGACGGAGGTTAACGCATTGTTAGCGGTGGTCTATGCGTGGGTGTACTGCCCTTTCCCTGAGGAGAAGAGAAGAAAGCAGCCACCCCTGCTATAAATAAACCGGCGAGGCCTGGCCACTAATATAATAAAACTGTCCTTATTGTATCTGCCAAGAGCCGGCAGTCCAAAAGGGCAGGCGTGGTGCATGTGGAGGGCGCAGATATTGGTAAAAGATCGCTGAGTCATCACCTGGTGGAAGGGCGTATGGAGTTGGATGCCAATTCCAATCCATCCTCTTTCTACACGCACAGCTATAATCAAGCTAATCAGTGTAGAGCCAAGAATTCATAATGACAAAGGCATCCATCTTCATTCAATTAATCGATTGCTGCAGGCTTAAAATGAAGTGTAATTACTGCACCACCAAATAGAATTGCAAAAATAATGACTCTTTCCCAAACACAGCCAACAGGTAGTCCTGCCCCAAACATTGTTTAAGCTTCTCGACCAGCTCAACTGAAGTACTTTAACTGTGGTAAGAAAGTGTCTGCATCCAAGTGCTCACTAATTATTGAGAGGTTATATCAAGTAAGTTGCATAGTTGGATAAATTCACACTAGAAAGTCTTCTTCCAGGACCAGGGGCCAGATTCATTAAAAAATCTTCTAAAGATAGAAGTTAAGTTGTTTCTTAAGAAACATTTAAAAATTGTAAGAATGTTCCTTGATACAATTATTGAGTATATTCTCAAGTTCTCAAATATTTTCTTAACTCTTTCCTTGGCATTGACAGAATTTTCCGTCTTTCCTTGTTTTCACTGTTATACAGTAGGAGGTGCTATTACGTATCTTCTGAAAGAATACTGAATCTCTGGACACGGTGAAGAAGAAGCAACAAGCAATCACATACAGTATGTAAGCAGATGCATATGTAAAATAATGCAATCATCAAACATTAAACAGCATATAAATCAACACTGCCTAATGTCATCGAAGGAAATTTCAACCCAGGAAGTGGTATAGGACTGTGCAAGCTCTGGAGGTGTTGATGGACGCGATTGACATCATCTATGCATTCTGAATCCGATTCGGACATAGTCTTTGACAAAAATGTGATTTTCTCAGCTTTTTGATCAAAATTATGCTTTTTTTTTTTTAAATGAAACTCCACGAGTGTTAAAAAAAAATGCATGAAGCTAGAATAAAACCTTTTTTGTTTAAAAGCTGAGGCTCTGTTCTTTCTTTTAACATATTGCATGTTCTGATTTTCATAAAACTAAATATTCTGGGGACCATGAAAGTTTTGTGAAAATGATCAAAATCTTTAAACGCTGGCGGGGAAAGAGTTAAGAAGAAAATGACAGTCTTTAGTAATGTTATCTGACTGTATGGTGGGGTTCTTCCAAGACTTGATCAACTCAATGAAAAACATTTCAAAGCCTGTCTTATTGCGCTGCCTGCAGATTACTGTAATATTACATAGAATTAACAAAACATTTTAAATAGCACTTTCTAATATTTTTATGACTGTTTTATGAATATGGCCCCAGAATTGGAAATTACTGGACAAATATTGTGTTTTGTATTGCCGTCACACAAGAGCTTTTGATGTAGATCCAGGTTAAACTAATAATAAACTTTGGTTAATTTGATTAGTATGAGAAAGGCTTCTTCTAAACACAGTTGCGCATCAAGGAACCCACTTAAATCCTCAGGGGTTTGGTTCAAGCGGACTGTACCAGGGGTCTGACTGATCCAATCACGATGGGCTCGAATTCAAACAAACTATCCATGTGTGTGAAAACACCAAGAGTGGATGCTCCATTCTGAAACTTACCTCATCTTGTGACCATAACGGTTACGCTAAAGATCAAACCAAAACATCAAAGACTCAGTGTGAGTATCTTTTGTTTCATACATCAAGAGCATAATTTCAGCTTGCATGATATTTAGGCAGACTCAGATGCTAATGTAGAAATACAAAGTTCAGTCATGAAACTCCAATAGGTCTAACTCAATCTGATATAATCACATCACTGTTCACATCATTGGTGAATTCAGCTGATTGGTTTCTTTTCAATATTCAAATACTTGGCTAGTGTTTGCTGTAGCAGCTGCAGCACGCTTCAAAAACCTTTCACCTTCCCCAGCTCCACCTGTATAGATCTGCTATGGATAATTTCGTGTATGTTATATGTGCAGCAGCAGTATTTCTTCCATGCTCATAGCAGCATGTCTGTGGATGTGTTGGCAGTAGCAAGTCTCTGTACTTGCTCTGCCACAGCAGCAGCGTAGCAGATCTATTCTGCCAAGACCAAATACAGTAACAATGTCATGTACAATACCATACAAACTCTCAGAGAGTTGTCATGACAGAACTATGGTACATATAAAGATGTACATCAGATGGTGTACAAATCTGTTCTCGGAGGGCTACTATCCTGCAGCGGTTATTTATTACCGTAATTAGACACACCTGAAACCAACTAACCAAGGTCTTCACACTCACTAGAAACTTCCAAGCAAGTGTATTGGAACTTAACTCTGCAGGACGTAGGCCCTTCAGGAGCAGGTTTGGACACCCCTGATGTACATCTACCTGGAAGTCTTCAGGTCTACGCCATTGAATCTATGAACTATATTGCACAAGGAGATCCAAACAGTGTCCAATTTATTTCATATTTCAGCCATGATTTATATTTTGAACATGTTTGGCTCTACTAATATGAAAAGACTCCTGCTCTTCACAGTGTGCCATTACCTTCAAAACAGCAACATTAAGTGAGGGAGTGAAAGAATTCCTCACTTACATGCTAGAATGCTTCCTGAATTGACACTAACTGAGATACAGGCACATTGTCCATGCTAATTATAACATACTCCTGTGGCCTGCTGGGTCCTGTGAGACAAATAGTCCCAGTGGAGGAGTTTATTTTCTGAAACCAAAGTACATTATTAGTACCAGGGCTTTCCATGTGTGAAAACACCAACAGTGGATGCTCCATTTTGAAACTTACCTCATCTTGTGACCATAACGGTTACGCTATAGTCACGCAATTGTGAAAAGATATTTGGGTACACCGGTCCCGACTGAAGCTCATGAATAGCTGTGTAATCCAATTGGAATAAAAAACTCCCAAAATGCATCTAGACTGTGCAACAGTTATGTTTAGCACTGCAATTGGCTGCTTTTCATGCTATCAACCGACCGAGCAAGTGTAAAAATGTTGGAATGCGATGGAATACACTTCAGTCATTCAACATTGTTTTTGTCTATTTATGTTTACAAGGTGAAACAGGTTAACATGAGCTACTCTGTTTCATGCAGCCTGTAAAATAAAATTTTGATTATCAGAAGCAGGGTGCGAAATTAACAGGGCTTAGGGAAAACCCAACCCAACAATGGATAAAAAAAATACCCCCCCCCCCCCCCAAAATTTGAGATATGGGGGACACAATGCCCCTGAATCTGGGTCGTGTTTGAATAGTTACAACATATCATATAGTTAAAAAATCTGCATGAGCGCGAGTGCTGTTTTCTCTGATTATCAGAACGATTGAAAATGTGATATTTATGTTTATACAACATTTTCATAAACAAGAAGTTAATATTAATTGAAATATTTCAGGACAAGATATGTTGTTTTTGCTCTATTTTGCGAACGATAAATAGTTCCAAACAAAGTCACGGCTGAGCAGTTGTGCATATCCGAGCAAACACAGCGGTGTTTCGTTGATGAATGAATCTGCATTTCTGAACAAATTCGATGAGTCAATGATTCAATGACACATTTATGAAGACAGTCACTGCCTTTGTTCCCAATGAATCAGTCATTTGATATGAATCAGTGACTGCCGCCCTAATGGCGGTGCAAAGATGGATTTCATTGATACTGTTTTAATTTGATGGAACAGCCCGATTGTGTCTTATTACTCTTATTGAATTTGCTTTCATTTATATTTTCAACTAATTTATTTACATTTAATAAAGAATTGGACATACTGTAAAAGATCACACATACATTAATATGGTTAAAAAATGCATTGCAAGGGTAAAAAAAAATACCCCTGGAAATCAATTTAAAGATACAGACATTACCCCATAATGGTAACGTTAACTTCTGTCATTGATCAGAAGGCACTCCTAAATTTTTTACTGTGCTCCTAAAAAAGAAAAGTAAGCATAGAGCCCTAAGTACATTAATACACATTTAGGCGTAGCCGTTAATCTTAGTTTAAAAGTATCACAAAGAAAAAAGTATCCCATTGTTTTCAAGGTGACCCTATTATGATCTCTTGGATTTTCGAAGATCTTCTATGGCCAAACATACAGCGTTTTCACACTCAGTGACCCAGGCATTCAGCGAGTTCCCATGAAAATGGTCTATGTTGTGTAACAACACTGTTTTGCAGCTAACTTTTCCATGGTGATGCTAGCATTATACAGATGCCAAGCCTGTAACCAGGGAGATGTCTACTGCAAAGCCAAACGCCTGGTTGCCAAGACAATGATGGCGAGATGACAGCTTGTTGAAACATCTTGCGGCTCTAAGTGAGGGTTTAGTGAGCCGCGGTTAGCCGGGGAAATACAAATACAAAGACATAAATGCTTCAGGATTTATTGGTTTTGGAGAGGAAGCTACATATTGTAATAAAAAATAATCAGCATACATATCATGTTACATTTTTATGGAAGCCCGTTTCCTCCACTGAATAGAAAAATTTAAAAAGGTAATTTCGACTTTTTTCTCGCAAGTGCGAGTTTATATCTCATAATTCTGACTTTTTTTCTCAGGATTGTGAGATATAAACTCACAATTATGAGCTATAAAGTCTCAATTGCTAGTTGCGTGAGTACATCTTGCAATTCTGACTTCATAACAAGCCAGAATTGTGAGATATGAAGTCTTTTATCCTCAGAATTGGACTTTGTAACTCGCAATTGCTAGTTTATATATCAATTCTGAGAAAAGAAGTCAGAATTATGAGATATAAACTCAGAATTGCGAGAAATAAGTCAGAATTCCGAGTTTATATCTCAATTCTGATTTTATTACACAAGTGTGAGTTTATATCACTCACTTTTGAGAAAAAGTCAGAAGTGCAAGATTATATCATCCAATTCCGAGATAAAAAGATGCAATTGAACTTTTTTTATTTTTTATTCAGTGCCAGAAATGGCCTCCAAACTATTTGTAGGTGTACTAAGTAACTAAGATTTTTACATTTTCTGAAAAAAAAGTGGAACCTGTGCATGGAAAACTTATTGAGATGTGTTGCTGTGCCGTTGTTAAGTGTCTCTAAGTGGTTGCTAGGTTAATGCAAGTTGGTTGGCCTTTTTACTTTCCCAAGAATATCTCTATGATTTTCTGGTCCCTGGATATGGCTTATGTTTCAGTGATCTCACAAACACTGTCACAAGCCTCTCACAAACAACATAACAGAAAAGTTCTCTGAAAAATATTTAAAGAAAGAGTGTGATTTATTGAGGTGTAAAACATTTTGGAAAAATGACTGCACCTTTAATGTCTAAAGACTTGATTAAAGCAGCACTATGTAACTTTTTCTGTGTTCAAAATTTGCAAAATGTATATAATGAGCGAGTACATCATGAATTCATCTTCCAAACCGCGTTTTTGTCTTATTCCGAATCACTACGGTACACTTATAATAAGTACTTATATTCGGACTATTGTAGCCTGGTCGGGTCGTGACCGCTGCAGAGTAACACATACCTGCGTGAATCGCCAGAGACATAAACTTAGAGAAGTAGCTCCGGTTGGAATGGTCTTCCACGGGATGTGTGCAGTTCTGCTTATTAACTGCTAGAGCGCCAAAAGTTACATAGTGCTGCTTTAAGTGCACTCAAATGAGTCTTATTCAAAGACTCTTTATCATCATTGTAGATTGAGTACTTAATGTAAGTGAAGCCAAACAATACAGAACCCAAAGCCTAAGGCATAATGAAGCCATTAAATTAAAAAAAGTCTCTCATGCTCCACAGAGTGCTCTCCATAATCTAGTCTCTTCTGGAGCTCAACCGTCTAATGAAGTCTTAATAGTTTTGGCAACAGAGGTTCAAACGTTATTGGATAATGGAAAAAAATGGCAATCTCCCCTTTTGAACCTTGAACTACATGGAATGAACCACAGTTGAGGAAAGCAGTGACTAAAGATATTAGATCACCAGGTAAACAGCTGTAAACACTAATCTACTTGAAGTAACTTGACCTCCCCTGATATCGTTGTAGCACTACAATATGGTTCTGTTTCATCAAGTACCAGGTGTAAGTTTGAGAAAGATTTTTACATAATGAACATAAATCCATGAACAGACCATTATCCTTAAAAGGAAAGTGTTATTCCAATGTTAAACTTCTTTGTCCAGAGTGTGTGCAAACACAAGGAATTTGTTGTGTTTTTTAGCAGCTCTTGGTACATATGACACGAGAACAGAAAGAACAATTAAATAAGAAAAAAAAAAATGCGGTACACATCTGGAACAGAAGATTTATGTACAGATTTGTGCATTATGTACTGTATGTATATACATAAAATATATATATGCATTTACATAATACTTGAGAGAGAGGCAATAATTAGTTATTAAGAAATGAATTACAGAAAACAGGTGGTGATTTCTGTGTTAGCTGTTTAAACAGGAGATGGCACGGTGGAAAAATAGTTTTTATGCCAAGACGTTCTAGTGCACAGGGGGTCTGTGATGATGTTACCTGCCTGTTTCTTCGCTTTGGAGTTGTACAAGTCCTGAAGGTTGGACAGGTGCACGCCAATTATCCTTTCTGCTGTCCTAACAGTCCACAGCAGTCTTCTTGTATCTGATTTGCTGGCTGACGCAAACCAGACAGTTATAGAAGTGCACAGAACTGATTCAATAATAGCTGAGTAAAACTGTCATCTGTGCTTGTGGCAGGTTGAACTTTTTCAGTTGACAAAGGAAGTACAACCTCTGCTGGGCCTTTTTCACAATGGCGTCAATGTGGTTCATCTAGTAGTAGGCTGACTTCCTGAAAAATATAAACCCTGCGCCTCTGTAACACTTTCAGCATTGCTTAGTTTGTTCTAGCAGTCAAGCTTGTCAACATCTGGCTCATTGGCTGAAGGGACAGTAAATGTGCTTTAGAAAGCCAACTTGGGAAAAATGGTTATTCTTACAATTCCATATGGAAGCTCATAAATACCACTTCATTCCAGAGTGGAATAACACGTCATAGTCTTACCTTCTAAAATAACGGTTCCGAAAGGGGTTTTCGCCTGATACATAAAGAACCATCATTCCCTTTATGCTTACAAAGGTTCTGCATGATCCTCTTGTTTGTAAACATTCTCAGGGTCTGATTTGGGCTCTAATTGGTATGGCAAAATTGACGCCATCGTTAATATTTACAGCTGAGCTGATGAAACTTGTGGTCATGGTAAGGGGCGTGACATTTCCGGAACACGCTCTTAAGCGGTTCTTCCAATCACAATGCACAGGGCTAGCTAACCAATCAGAGCACAGTTTGTGTTTTGGAAGGAGGGGCTTCATTGAAAAAGGAACTGAACAGAGTGTTCGAGACAGACTGGGACGAGAGCTGCTGCAATAATGTAAAATATGTGAAAAAATAATGAGTTTGGGAAACAATAAGCATGAAAACTATTTAGTACACCACAAAAACTAATCAAGACTTCATAAAAAGGGCATAATCAGGACCTTAATAATCTAAAGAACCTTTCTTCCACTATAAAGAACCTTTTGTGCAATGAAAGGTTCCATGGATGTTAAATCTACTATCTTAGGTCACTGTTGACAACTGTGGCACAATAACTCTCAGCACAATGTTAAAATGCCCCTATTATGCCATTTTTAAAGTTCCCAAATTTGTTTTGGGAGTCTCCTACAATAGGACGCTTTAATTTTCTCAAAATATGCATTTAATATCACCTCATTTTCCAATGATTCTCAAACGATTCGTCTGAAGCAGTTCAAAGATTCAGTCTCTCTAAACTCTCCTTTCTGTGAGCCTACTCTGCTTTGATTGGTCAGATGGCCCAGTCTCTTGTGATTGGTCTACCGCGTACAGCGCGTGTCGGAAAACATATGCCCATTGCTATAATTCCGTATCTTGAAAGCTCGATAGAAAATATAAACACCTATTATTTATCATACTTTCAGGTTGTGATTCAGTGGAGCCAGTTGGTCCAAATAAACTGGCTACTGAGCTAATCTTTCAAGAGCATGCGTTTGTGAATCCCGCGTTGAGATTAGAGAAGCAGTCGTCAGTAAAATGACGGGAACACAAAAAAAGATTGGGGTTGTACTGCTGTGGTACAGTGGAATAATGGATTTTAATCTTTCGAAAGTGAAAAAAAAAAACAAATTCACTTTCACAGCATTGGACACAGCGTCTTCTTGACATGATGTTAACCACACGAACAAGCTAGAGTGTTTGAGGACGAGGTCAAGTTGGTTGCGGCCAGCCAATGTAGAACATAGGATGGCATTATGCAAATGTGTAGAAGTGGGATTCGAATTCCTGACGACTCGTTCAGGCTGTTCAGAGTCGATTCTTTCTTTTGGGAGACAATAACTTTATTTATCGTGCACTTTCGGCTTTACAACTTCGCAGATCGTTTACATTCACATACAGCTACATTACACACTGCATGAAAGGCAATATACGAAATGGCATAATAGGGACACTTAAAAATAAAGAAAATAAAATGTATTCAATTATAAAACATTTTGTGGTCAAATTACTTCACCTTTAATATCTATTTACTTGATTCACTGCACTCAAATGAGTCTTAATCAGATATTCAGTGTTCTCATCCATCATCTTTGTAGACTGAGTACCAAGTATGCTAAAGTTTCTTCATGGAACAATCAATGCCCAATAAAGAACCTTTATTTTTAAGAGTCTATCTACACTATTGAAACTGGAGTATTGCTAAGGTACATCTTTTGCTCTTTGCACAATCCTTTGACAATGTATCCTGAGGAATCAGTTTGCCACCACTTTTACTCATCTCATAACAAGTAGGTTTTGCTCATTAAAGTTGCAACTTTTCTTAATTGCAGGTCTTAAACTAGGTTTCTAAGTTTATAAAGTCAGCTCTATCTTGCCATATAGAAAGCTGTCAGCTTTTTTAACATAAAACATGTTCTAGACATCTCTCCATGCTTCCTCAATGAGATCATGTGTAGACAAGTCTGGGACATAAGAATGGCCACATGATCCAACTGCACATTTTATAGTCTGCCGGTTGCATTCTTTAAGGGCAGATAAGAAAAGCAAGAATGAGTTCAATGACCTCAGCAGCACCCAGCTGATTCCTATCAAGGGCTCTGCAGAAGAATGAGAGGAATGCATTGGAGCGTAGAAACAAACAATTGCATTTTGTTCCCTGCTGGTACAAGAGGCTTATATTCGGCCCACAGAGAAAGATTCCTCTTGCCACCCTCAAAGGAAGCTCACTGCCTAGTGAACCAAGGTGCATAGCTCCTCCACCACGTGGCATTATTAAACCGTGCAAAAATATGTATATATAACCCTTCGAAAAACACGACAACTTACAATCTAGGTTTTTTGAAATGTCAGACAGTTCAAAACCTTGAAGCTGAAGTGTTTCCCGAGAAGTATTTAACATGGCAACTGGACTGGCTTGCTTAGCACGCGTTGGGAATTGAAGCGAACTCAACAGTTGATGGCTTGACAGCTAATTTAGCCGCTGCATCAAACACGGAACATCACAAGACTTCGGTATAGTTACTGAAGCTTAGACTCCAGCTCTAAAGTTACAGCGAAACCATGATGCTTTAGAAGTCTCTCAGCACAGGCAGCCACTCCCTGGCTTTCTGTCCGTCTAATGTGGTCTGGCAAGCTTATTGTGCAAACGTCTCGCTCTGACTTTTATTAAACGGGGCATTTGTAGTTTGATGAAGGTTCCCCTCCAAAACCACCGCCTGTTAACATCACTTCAAGATCAAAAGGGGCTAATCGCCGCTATGGCTGCGGTTCACCTTATTAGCTGCAAACTTTTTGTGAGGGTGAACGTGTGTGTCATGCAGTATTTTGCACCCATTAAATTAATCTTAGAAAGGACAAAGATAGGACTGCGGACTATTTTATTTGACTAGGTCAAATAAAAAAGTGTTTTGCTTTATTAAAAAAAAAAAAACTTTATTGTAAATCAACATACATTGGTGATATTTACAGAAAAACCATGTCTAGACGTTGCATTGAGCGCATCCAAAATACTGAGGCTCCAGCAGAAGAATATATTCCAGCAGTGCAAACCACAAGTTGAACCACCCAAATTATTGCAGCCTGAAACTGGCCATTTGAATAACACTTCCCTGTGCTGAGAACATAAATAATTCAACACGTGTACTTTCTAGCCTAACCGCTCTTTAAAACCTGCCAAAACTGCCAAAATCTCAGGGTTGAAGATGAACCAGGCGGCTTCAACTTCAATCTCAATGCCGCACAATGATCTGAACCGCTCTTTTATTAATTTATTAAGTTAATCTGAAGACAACACACAAGCTTTGACAGCGTTGTAAAAGGAGCTTGTTACTGCTGATAGTCTTCACAGGAGCGCGCTCTCATCCTGTAGCTGACGAGAGACGTTTGTCAAGGGTTGGTTGTGGAAGTTTGAGGCAAAGTCGAATTGAAGGCTAACAGCATGATATGGAAATGCCTGGAGCTTTTATCACCTCAGTGTCATGCAGGAAGCATTTGTCACCACTTCAAAAACCAATCCGACATTTTCAAGTAATAACTGAAAGAAAGGTTGGGAAATGTCAGGAAGGAAGTCAGGTCGCATTGAAACAAGCCAAGCTGAGTCTACAAGCTTCAAGATATGTCAAAGTCATACAAAGAGCTACACTACGCTATTTACTCTTACATTACTATTAAAAAAAAAAACTGTAAAAAAAAAAAAGCCAATCTC
Source organism: Sinocyclocheilus anophthalmus (assembly GCA_018155175.1). Lineage (NCBI taxonomy): Eukaryota > Metazoa > Chordata > Actinopteri > Cypriniformes > Cyprinidae > Sinocyclocheilus > Sinocyclocheilus anophthalmus. The sequence continues at coordinate 561,144 of JADLZN010003190.1, forward strand.
TTTTTCCATTAAATTTATGGACATTTCCTTCAACCCTAAAGCACTACATAATTCAAAATACAAGTAAAACACCTGTAGTAAAAATGAATGAATGAATAATGGAAAATACCTTCATATAACAAATTTTTATGGACTTTTCTTGAGTAATAACACACACACATACATATATAGATATATCACAAAAGATTCGTTTCACATACATGATGTTCTTTTGAACGTTCTGATTTATCTAAGAAGCCTGACAAAAGGACATAACATTGATAATTATAAGAAATGTTTTTGAGCAGCAAATATATACGTGGGTATGGAAAGTATTCAGACCACCTTAAATTTTTCACTCTTTGTTATTTGCAGCCATTTGCTAAAATCATTTAGGTTAATTTTTTTTCCTCATTAATGTACACACAGCACCCAATATAGACAGAAAAACACAGAATTGTTTACATTTTTTCAGATTTATTAAAAAAGAAAAAATGAAAAAATGAAATATCACATGGTCCTAAGTATTCAAACCCTTTGCTCAGTATTTAGTAGAAGCACCCGTTTGATCTAATACAGCCATGAGTCTTTTTGGAAAGATGCAACAAGTTTTTCACACATAGATTTGGGGATCCTCTGCCATTCCTCCTTACAGATCCTCTCCAGTTCTGTCAGGTTGGATGGTAAACGTTGGTGGACAGCCATTATTAGGTCTCTCAAGAGATGCTCAATTGGGTTCAAGTCAGGACTCTGGCTGGGCCATTCAAGAACAATCACATAGTTGTTGTGAAGCCACTCCTTCGTTATTTTAGCTGTGGGCTTAGGGTCATTGTCTTGTTGGAAGGTAAAACCTTCGGCCCAGTCTGAGGTCCTGAGACTCTGGAGAAGGTTTTCGTCCAGGATATCCCGTACTTGGCCGCATTCATCTTTCCCTCGATTGCAAACAGTCGTCCTGTCCCTGCAGCTGAAAAAAACCCACACAGCATGATGCTGCCACCACCATGATTAACTGTTGGGACTGTATTGGACAGGTGATGATGAGCAGTGCCTGGTTTTCTCCCACATACCGCTTAGAATTAAGGCCAAAAAATTCTATCTTGGTCATTAAGACCAGAGAATATTATTTCTCACCATTTTGGAGTCCTTCAGGTGTTTTTTAGCGAACTCCATGCGGGCTTTAATTGCTGGCATGAGGAGAGGTTCCGTCGGGGCCACTCGGCCATAAAGCCCCAATGCGGTGGAGGGCTGCGTTGATGGTTGACTTTCTACAACTTTCTCCAGTCTCCCGACTGCATCTCTGGAGCTCAGTCACAGTGATCTTTGGGTTCTTCTTTAGCTCTCTCACCAAGGCTCTTCTCCCCGATTGCTCAGTTTGGCCGGACGGACAGCTCTAGGAAGGATTCTGGTCGTCCCAAACGTCTTCCACTTAAGGATTATGGAGGCCACTGTGCTACTAGGAACCTTAAGTGCAGCAGAAATGTTTTTGTAACCTTGGCTAGATCTGTGCCTTGTCACAATTCTGTCTCTGAGCTCTTCAGTTAGTTCCTTTGACCTCATGATTCTCATGTGCTCTGACATGCACTGTGAGCTGTAAGGTCTTCTATAGACAGGTGTGTGGCTTTCCTAATCAAGTACAATCAGTATAATCAAACACAGCTGGACTCAAATGAAGGTGATTAGAACCATCTCAAGGATGATCAGCAGAAATGGACAGCACCTGAGTTAAATATATGAGTGTCACAGCAAAGGGTCTGAATACTTAGGACCATGTGATATTTCAGTTTTTCTTTTTTAATAAATCTGCAAAAATGTCAACAATTCTGTGTTTTTCTGTCAATATGGGGTGCTGTGTGTACATTAATGAGGAAAAAAAATTAACTTAAATGATTTTAGCAAATGGCTGCAATATAACAAAGAGTGAAAACTTTAAGGGGGTCTGAATACTTTCCGTACCCAATGTATGGTGGGTGTTATCTATATGAGTCATTGATTAGAAGGATCGTTTCATTATTCGAGCCTCAGAACCATTGGGCTTTCTCCAGACAGACCTGCAATTGTCTAGCTATCATGTGGCGATCAGTCTGTGGATGTGTTGAGGTGATCCCTTGGGTGATGCTTGCCAGGACATCAGATGTCTGACAGGAGGCTAATGTCCCGCAGGCCACTTGCTCCCCAACACAGCTTGCATGTCACCCAGAGACAACAGAGCATCAGTTTCACACGACCTGTCAATCTAAGCACTTGCCATCAGTTCCACTAAAAACAAATCGAACTGTGGTTTATCGCCATCATTATAGTCGAGCCCTGCTGTTTAAATGGGCTGTCCTTTGCCAGAATAAGTTGTAAAGCGGCCAGATTATAAAATGTAATCAAAGTGGGCTATGTAAGTCAGACCTTTCAAAGTTGACAAGTACAAACAAACAAAATCTAACGGATGCACATATTGAGGAAATTGTGATTATTCTGATAAAAACAGTGATTGCAACTGAAATGCAATTTTTAAAACAAAAACTCCAGGTTTGCTGTGCTTGTTTGTAGGGGTGAACAATTTTTCTGGTGATTATTATAACAATAGCTATAATAATAACATAATAATAATAATAATAAGTACAAAATTAACAAATATAATTAAAATAAGAAATATAATAGTAATGTTTCACGGTAAAATAAAAGTATTAATAATAATAATAATAATACTTAATCAAACTTAGTACAACTAATAATAAAGAATAATAATAATATTTTATATATATTATTTTTTTTAGACATATTGTATGGAGCCATGCACGGAATTATGGCCAAAAAATATATATTGTGGCCACAAATTAATTTGTTCCCTCGTTTTAGTAAATAGGGCCATGTTACACAACTTTGTTCCCTCGTTTTAATTCAATCAAAACAAAGGAACAAATTAGTACATCATGGCCATCATTTAATGAAATGAGGGAGCAAATGAGTAAGTCATGGGAACTAATTCTTAATTCGCAGGCACAATTTAACAAAAAAAAAAATGAACAGAACAATAAAAAAGGGGAACACATTTCTCATTTTTAGCCACAATAAACAGATTTTTGTCCAAATGTCATGTGCTCCATAATATTGATATATGAATAATATTTTTGTTTTACAATACAACTGTAAAATTACAATACTAATGATTATGGCCGTCTTAATTTCTTCTATTTTCAAACTTTAGGCCATCAAACTTTATTTTGGCAGAAAACCACAGCTTTTCTTTTGTTTCCAACAGGTGGTTTAAAGCCTTTCTCATTACAGGTTTGGGAAGATGGTTGGCGCATATTGTGTTCCCAAATGCATGTTATACGTGACACAAACACAGAGCAGATGCAGAGACTGACTTCATGTGGAGAAGCATTCACTGAGAACCAAACCGCTCAGAGACACTAAAAACACTGGATCATGAGCTGCTCACGTGTAAAATAACACTGTGCCACACTTCACTCTGAAACAGTGCATAGATTCATTTAATTAAATAGGATTTGATAATTGTATTAAAGGGGTCATATGATGTGATTTCAAGTTTTTTTCTTTGGAGTGTTACAAGCTCTTGGTGCATAAAGAAGATCTGTAAAGTTGCAAAAACTAAAGTCTCAAATCCCAAGAGATATTCTTTATAAAGTTAAGACTTGTCCAATCTACCTAAAACAGCTCGTTCGAAAAAAAAAAAAAAAAACCCACGCCCCACTTGCTACGTCACTGTGTTGGAAAGATTTGAATAAAGCTGACCAAATTTCCGCAAAGAAAAAGATGCATAACTTTTATTCTCGCTGCAGTATTGTTGTTGCCGCCGCCGTCAAGTCGTGAAGGCGCTGTTTGATTGGTTGTGAAAGCGAAACTACTTTGTTTGGTCTTCCAAAAGATAGGACGATATCCGCTTCGTCATGCTTGCAGCTGATCCGTGCTGGTTGCTGAGGAAATACAACAACTTTGTGCTGTGGATCAGCGGATCGGCTTTCACCGTGGACGAAGCGGAGGTCCAGCCCGGGGTCGTCACATGTGGAAGCCTCCTTCGTCGAATCCGCCGGCCACCGCTCACTCAAGCCCGCTGTGTGTTTCGTTGTGAAAGCGAAACTACTTTGGCCTTTCAAAAGAGGACATAATGTTTCTATAAAGTGGGGCAGTTCCAACTTTGCAGGACAGTCTGGCGCTTGTGACTCACAACCTGTAAGTAAGTTTTCATATTTAAAGGATTTGCCACTGACGATTCAAACGCGATTTTTCAGCAGTGTAGAGTAGCGTTTGTAGTTAGTCATTTCTCCGATCACAAATGCAGAAATGGTTTCATGATTTACGCGGCGCGATGCAACGCAATGTGTAAAAAGATAGTATAAGTCTTTATAATCCGTAATTATGTCCCAACTGGATGAAACAAATGCCTCGTTTATAATGGGCTTTAATGGTTTTGTGACACTGGCAGGGACACATGGAAACACAATATGGTAAAGGGCGTAACATTTGCGTCACACGTTTGAGGTATTCAGCCAATCACAACGCACTGGATAGCTGGCCAATCAGAGCATACCTCGATGAGCTTTGTAAAAATCGACGCGTTTCAGAAAGGCGGGGCATAGAGGAGAAACAATAATGTACAGTATGTGGAAAATCATGTGTTTTTTTTTTACCTTAAACCACATAAACACATTTCATTACACCAAATACACAAAATAATGTTCTTTTTAGCAACATCATATGACCCCTTTAAATCACATTGCATTTTTGTTTTTATTTCGATTAACTGTGCAGCCCAAAGTCCCGACTCTTTTGCTTTCTCTGGTTATTCTCAGTTCGATAATCAGCAGAACAGCAAGTGCTACAATTTCAAGCAACAACCCTCTCAATTACCAGTTGCTCTTGATTAATCTCAAATCAAAAATAAAGACATTTCTGTAGCTTATCTTCACACAGAGAGACCGTTCAGTACACCTTATCAACCGCACAAAGTTGCAACAACAGTAGCTGGACTACAAATGACCTTTGCCCCACTGAATTGTTCTCTACATAGTCTGGGTCAAGCTGGGCGTTACTGTATCAGACCAAACAGTTCACAATCAGATAGCGAGGAACAGATATAAATCTCAACGTTCAGGGTTTTCAACGGTTCCACTCCTTCACCGCACACACCATGCAGGATACGGGATTGAAAAGGCACGCTAATCCACGCTTTCGCACGATAACATTAAGCTAGCGTCCTGGGAGCAGCAACACATCTATATTTAGATGCTCTCACATAGCTCTGAATATTTCAAGGCCTGTGTAGTCACCTGATACGCGGAGCCGGTGGGATAAGGCAGTGTGCGGTGAGGAGACAGAAAGAGACAGCATGATGCATCTTGTTTGAGGGATGGTCATTTAGTGTCAGAGATTAGCCAACTCATGCATCATTCAGCAACATGTGTTCAGGCCTGGTTGCGGCCACAGGGAAAGGAGTTTTATTTGTCAGAGTGCCGTCATTGGATGCAAGAACACAGGAGTGTAAGTGTGAGGTAGAACAGATGGATATGAACAAGTGAAAATGTGACACGTAATGAGCAAATGCCTCACCATGCAGTTACATTTAGCAGATAGTAGAAGGATATCATCAGCTTCATGATCATATGCAGTACTAGTTGCAAAGTTGCAAAGTGCCCCCGAACCACCAGGGGGCCCCTTTGCTCTCAAAGATGATTTAATTACTAGGGCTGTGTGATTAATAGAATTTTAGTTTTGTTTTTTAATTTTGGCTTTCAAAGATTTTGAAAACAAGATGCCGCATTCCATTCCTTTCTTTTAAAGGAATGGAATGAAATGCCGCGCATAATAATTGGATTTTTTAGTTTGGCACAAAATCCATTCGTTTACATGTGTAGAGGGGGCGGGGTTTATGACCTATACTGCATCCAGCCACCAGATGGTGATCCAAAAGTTTTGGCTTCACTTTTCAGGGTGTGTGCGGCGCACTTGGTCGTAATACTGTACATGAGCATAGCAATGAATTGAAAATACTTGTTCTGTCCCGCTCGTTCGACACGCACAGTAAAAAAAGAGTTAAAAGCGTATTGAGCTGTGGAAGAGACAGTGTTCCCCTGGCGGCTTTCTGTGCTCATGATCTGAGACTGATACTGGGTTTCGAGGGTGCATTTGAATGGACAAATACACACAAAAATATGTCAAACGATCCGTATTTGCGAGTTTTCACTTAAATGCAGTCAGTTCTGTCTTCAGTGAACATAAACATTTGGGAAAGTCATAGGCCCTGTCCCAAATGGAACACTTCATTTGCACTTGCGGTATTACGGACTTACAATGGCCGCCGCGTGCACGTGTCCGTTAAGTCCACGAGATCGTAGGGTGTCCCATTCGTCATTTTAGCATTCAGAAGGGTGCTCGCGAGCGCCCCCTTTGCGGCCATTATGTGCCCTTGATCCACACTTCTGCTGAGCCCGCACTGGGGCGAGCTCCGCAGCAGACTTCTACCCGACAGCAAAAGCGGCATTACGTCACGAAAGTGCGGACTCAGAGGAAGACCGCGAGGGTTTAGGGTGCCATTTGGGACAGGGCCATAGAATGCTTGTCAGTATCTTATGGCGCTTTTCCACTGCGTGGTACGACTCGGCTCGGCACGGCTCAGTACGGTACGGCACGGTTCGGTTTGCGTTTCCACTGCAGTTCAGTACCGCTTTAGAGTGGGTGTGATTATTCACATGTGGTTATAGTTGAGCCGCCTCTACTACCATGACTCCTAAAAAAAAACTTTTTCACTCCGCGTCACCCCATCACGCTCTCGCTCGATCCGCTCCTCTGCTATCAACAAGAGGAACGTCTGTTCTTCCGCAACAGACAACAAAACATTCTGGTTGTTAAAAAAAAGGTGCGCTCGTTCAAAACAGTTGCGTTCGATCCTTCGCTGGCTGTGCTGATTTAAATATAGCGGTTCTTTTGTGTTTGTGTCGCAAGTTCAGGGTAGTGACGATTCTCTCCGGCCAATCCATGATCAGCAGAGTTTACACGTCACGTTTTGGTAACGGTACGGTTCACTTGGAACCCCAACCGAGGTGGTACTAAAAAAAAGGACCAGGTACCAGGTACTGTACCCAGTGGAAAACCCCCCAAAAATGAACTGTACCGAGCCGTACCGTGCTGTACCATGCAGTGGAAAAGCGCCATTAGATCTGTGCATTCGGTCTTAAAGTGACAGCAGCCTAATAAACCTGCTGCTTTGTTATTTAATGTTATTAATGTAGCATTTGGGTAATTTTGCAATTGGTATGACTGGTTAATTCACCAGTCATAGTAAAGTTCTTTGCCAATGAGCTGCCTCTCCCTATTTCAGCCGAACAGATTTACATATCGCCAACTCTTATTATCATTTCTGGTCATGATGAAGTGTGTCCACATATGCTGACATGTTTACCTGTTGAAGCTAATCCATGTTGTGCATGAAAGACAATGATGCCAAAACCTTTTCTTTTTTTTGTTTCACCCAAATACATTCAGTTGCCAAATTTTTGGTATATCTCTAGGTATGGGCCATTTGCATTATGGTTAAATCAGCCTATCTAAAGCAATTATACTCAGAATAGAGGTTGCATCAAAGCAACATATACAAATACTCTGTGTTTGCACAGACTTTAACATTGACATTTTTATTGACGCACAGAGGTGGCCTAAATGTATTAACACAGGAATCACAATCGCGAGAAACAATGTATCACATGCTCATATTGATTCGTGTGCATTTGAAGAGGCTCTGTCAATCCAACTGCTTTCCTGTGATGCAAAAGCCAGGAGCTTACTGAGTGTGGTTTAAAATATGCAGTATGTTTGTTTTAAGATGGTTATTTATATATTTTGCTTTAGTGTGCCAGTAGAAAATATCAATTTTAGATTCCCAAACAGATCTCTGTGTGGGCCATCTGTTGTAGGACTTTCTGTTCATACAAAAATCTTGTTAGGCCTGTCACGAAAAGTTAAAATATTTCTTATTTTGCTGAACTTTAATCTTTGGAGCCCAGCAAACCCGATTAATATTTAATATAATGTGTGAAACTCTAAAGACCAAGAATGTTTGGCATGAAGCGAATGTTATACAATAATAAAACCAGAGCGTTTTTCAACCATCATGCAAGTTAAAGAAAATTTAAGAGAGAAAGATTTTAAATCATGAATTATTTAATGTATTGACTAAAAAAATGTTTTAATATCTTTAACAGAATAATTTTAATTTAATTACTAAATAGTAAAATTCAATTCAATTCAATCACACTTTAAAAATAAATCTGAATTGTAGTGTTTTAATCCAAAGTATTTTCCGTTATTTTGTTTTGGCTACAGCATTTAATTTTTTATGTATTGTCTTTAAGATTTTTCTCACACACTATAGGTATTTGTGCATGAAAATATATGGCTGTACCTTGGAAGAGCATCAGTTTTGGGGGGTCCTTGGCATCAAAAACTTTGGTTATATGGTTATTTGGACATTATAAAAATACTTGTTCAAGATGTTCTACTGATACTGATTCAACAAAGTATCATCCATTAAGTGAAGGTATGGGCTATTTGAAGCACAAATATATATACGCCTTAATAAACCATAACACCTGTCTGAAACCTTTAATTTAATAAGGGTGTTAAAGGGGTCATATGATGCGATTTCAAGTTTTCCTTGCTCTTTGTAGTGTTACAAGCTCTTGGTTAAAGAAGATCTGTAAAGTTGCAAAAAGACTAAAGTCTCAAATCCAAAGAAAAATTCTTTATAAAAGTTAAGAGTCAGCCACGCCCCCCTAAAACGGCTCGTTCAACACGCCCCCACCATATCTACCTCACTATGTGGAAATCTTAGCCTAATGCCGCCCAAATGTGCACGCAAGAAAGAAGGCGTGGCTTCAGGAACAGCAGTAGTGTTGAAGCCATGTCAGGGAGACGCTGTGTGTTCTAGGTGAAAGCAAAAGCACTTTAAATGGCCTTCTGAAAGTAGATGCATTTAAGAATCTTTAAAATGACTCACAACAGAACAGCAATGCATTTTATGGACGACCGTTTCGTGAACCTAGGAGAGGAGGTCATTCTGACTTGAGCGAGAGCGAGAGAGAGAGAGAAAGAGAGTGGGAGAGAGGGAGAGAGAGAGAGAGAGAGAGAGAGGAAAGAGCACCCTGAGCGCCGCGCCCGAGGAGATGAGAAGGGGGGGGGGGTCCCGTGGAGTCAGCTGTCTTTAAAAAAACCGTGGCTTGTGTACTGCAAACACATACCTGCTTCATCACTGTGTCTGTCACGCGAATTTGTTCCCCTTTCAGGCTCTGTCTTTACCTTTATTTTGAAAAGTGAAGCTCGTGATTATGGTAAGGGGCGTTACTTTTCCGACGAGTGCTTGCGGTGTTCGGCCAATCACAATGCACTGGGTCAGCTGGCCAATCAGAGCAGACTGCGCTTGCCGGAAGGAGGGACTTTGTAGAAAACGAAGCGTTTGAGAGAGGCGGGGCATAGAGGACCTACAATAATGTACAGTATTTGAAAAATAATGTGTTTTTTTAACATTAAAGCATGTCAACATATTCTGTTACACCAAATACACAAAATAATGATTTTTAAAAAAGCATCATATGACACCTTTAATGCTTTTTACCGTCTGACTGCATATATTCGCATGCTCTAATTAATTTGAACGCATTCACATGCACAAACACACACCCAGTTTCACATAGAGCTAAAAAAGCCGCACAAGTTCAGCCGGTTGACCTGGCTGGAGTGATTGTCCACGCACATCCCCACCCACGGAAGGCCTCTCAGGAAAGCAACACCCAGGTCATCTTCTTTATTTATTCACATTCCTCCGATCGACAGGATCCCCCCGAGATAGGGCACAGAAATATGCTGTGGAAGGGTGTGGAGCACCACTGGGACAACACAGGACAGCGCCTTCACCAACACCAGCCTGTTATCACACACTCACACCATTGTGCTCTCAGAAAAGCACACTGTGTACAAGAACAATGCATCATAGTAACCACCTTCACAAGATTACTCTGAGATAGCTTGCTATTAAACCATATTTATAGATTTGGTTCTCTGTCCGCCCTTTATGACAGGTGCAGGAGAAGCAGTTTAAGCCCAAAACATGAAAGTAGATGCTTCTAGATATACAAATTTGATTTTACACATTGTTGAGTCGGAATGGGGTTGTGCAATACTGCCAAAGAAATTATATCTCATTATTTTCTGGGATTTTGACGGTAACGTTAATTAGACAATATTTTGCTGAGTGTGTTTTTGTTCTGGTACCTGAGCTGGTTTAGACCTGTCACGAACAGCTGACTCCACAAGCTTTCATTTTCTTCATATTTACCCCCTTTAATGGATTTCCAGGGGCTTTTATTTATTTATTTCAGTGGCTTCTATAGTATTGGACCTCATTGACTTTCATTGCATAAACAAAAATATTCTTCAAAATATCCTTTTTGTGTTCTGCAAAATTGGAACGAGAGTGAGTAATTGATGAATTTTCATGGTTGGATGAGCTATCTCTTTTAAATATAGGCTATATAATTGGAGTTGCATGCTTACAACATATTCATGTCTGCATTTATGTGCATGCATAGAGTATGTTTTTAGCCTTAGAGCATCTCTGTGTGTATCTAGCATATTGCATCATTATGTTCAATAGAAATGTAACTGGATGTCAGAGGCATAGGTCAATATTAGGACATGACTTGCTAAAGGAACAGAGCACCAGAAGCAAAACATGTTTACAGTTAAGGTGGAATGTTTTCAATATTTTAAATGGTCCTTGTAGAGTTAGTCGGAGTATTTGACAGCTTTTCTGCTGCAAATCGTCAGGTGTAAATCTGAAGCATCTGAAGTGCAGAGCTCATCTAGGCCTGGTATTACCTGTGTGACACCGAGAGCATGAGAGAGACACTTTTTTGTTTGTGTCTTGCGACAGACGTTACACTGAACGCCTGCTTTATACACTTTGGCTGGGCCCGTAGGAAATGTTTCAGAGATTACCAGCTCTCTGCTGATGAGTGTAAACATGGGGCAGATGGTGAGTGACTACAGCTCCGGTAAAAGGAGCCTGCGAGGGGGAAACTTGGCCGGATCGTGACCGTTACTGAACTGAGCTCAAACTAGACTGAGAGTGTGAAATCACTCACACAGGAGAAGAATACACATTTACTCACGAGGAAAGAATGGACATTATCATCTTGATTTATATACTGTACAGAAAAAGTTGCTTCAGACACTGTTTATGGAGCATTTTTGTTTTGTTAAACATAAGAAAGATTTGTAATCGTTCCTGTAATGTTTTCTGTTTATTGATTTTAAAGTCGCTATGAAATTTATGTAACAATATGGAGAAAAAAAAAAATCTTTGGAATTGTGAAATGCATCCAGGTGGACCCTTCTCATAGTTTGTGATGATGCATTTCCACAGATATTAACATCATAAATCTAGCAAAGCTTTTTATATTTATAAATATATATATATTTTTTTGGCATTACATTTCACTATACCATTGCTGTGTCTAGTGTTTCTAACACCATGGCTGTGAAACTGACAAATTTGTCATCACTATTTTTTTCCCCAAAAACGCTATAGTGGATTTTATCGTTTGCTATTGGATCAAATGGGAACGCAAAAAATATGCTTGTTGTAGTTTCCATATATAAGTTCAAATATGATGACTTCCGCTTCTGAGAACCACGAAAATGTGAAACGGTCCATCAAAAAAGAAGAAAATGTAGAAAATATGGTGAATTTTCATTTCATGCCAACTTCAAACTTGTCCTTTAAACTTGGACAAGAAGATATTTTGAAAATCAGTGAGGCCAATGACTTATTTTGTGCTCCACAGAAAAAACAATACAGGGTTGAAACAACAAGAGAGTGAATAAAGGATGACAGAGTTTTTATTTTTGGGTGAACTCTTCCTTTAAATCAAACACAGTTCTTCTGAGTTACAAAAGAGAACCATGTGAGCAATTAAACTGTAACCAAAAGTTATCAATGTGATGCCAAATGCTCATCTTCCACAAAACGTCCAGTTATTCTAAATGCAGTGCATTCATGGTTCACTTTCAGTGTGTGGAAGGACATGACGTGAAACATGTGACGTGAAAGGCAGCCCAAGGACTTCTTCCACTCTTAACTTTCATTAGTGGCCCTCCACTTCCTGCACATGGCTCTTGCTCCACTCTCATATCGCCTAAGCAAATAAATCAGAATGAGAAGTACAGGACGTTCTCGTCAGTAATAGCTCTGATTGTTCTATTGATAGGAAAGAGTCAGGTTGATGAGAACGAGTGAAACATGGAACCACACAACGCAGTATTACATGGACAGCGGTATCCGCCAGCATTCCCATTCATCTCGACTCCAATTGCTGATGTATGGCACCTGCATACTGACGATTTTTGGCACAAGTCACACAGTAAATGCCGTGTGACTGAATACTCTGGAGGCTCTGATGGCACCACAAGAACACAGACATTAGCAGCTACGCTTTCCTTAAAACATTTTTTTTTAAATTGGCATTTGGTGCCATGCTGGCGTGAAACTTGTTTCAATTGCGTTAGAGCAGGGGTAGGCAAGTTCAGTCCTAGAGAGCCGCAGTCCTGCAGAGTTCAGCTCCAACCCTGAAAACAAAACTCACACCCGGCCTATCCTAGTACTCTCTAAGACATTGATTAGCTTGTTCAGGGAAGGTGTATTTGAGTATTTGGACTGACTCTGCGGACGCGGCGCTAGGCCCAACTCGCCTACCACCCCTGCGTTAGGGCCATCATATGATTGGCTTACTTTTTTCAGTGATGCATGATGTTTTGATCTAGTGAAACATGAGCTTATATTTTCAACTAAAACCATATTGTATCTAATCAGTAACTTAATGAGTGAATGTGCAAAAAGTTTTGAATGTTACAGTGTTTTACTGTTAATAGTACATGTACCCCTTTTTATCAAAGGTGCTGTCATTTTTTGACTGTACTAAAGCATAAAAATACCATAATATGTTTGCAGATATTTAGGAAACATGCTAAGTTCACATACTTGTTTCTACGAAAACAATTCTACAGCCAGTTATTCTGCTCTGAAAACGCGCGTTTGGTGTCGGATTGTCTGTTTTTGTTTTTGGTCTGTGTGATTCCACACACTGCCAATTTACCCAATAGTATTTCGACACCCTGAGTTGCCAGTTGGCAGAAAATACAGCATTTTGCAGCCAAGGAAGCCAGCAAATGAAATGGATCAGAGATCGTAGATTCTACTCGTCTAAAAAGCTCTATGACCAGAGGCATATTAAAACAAGGATAAATAAACTCATCAACTTTATGGTTGTAGTGCCTGTCGCCTTCTTTCGGCGCTCGTTCCTGTTGCGTATAATAATAATACGCGTGAAATAACTCTCCAATTTTTGATTATAGGACTGCATAACATTTCAAACAACCACTACCTTTCATATTACATTACATACCTTAAAAAGAGAGAAATTCTTTGAAATTAAAAAAAAAAACTACAGAAACCTGTGATGTAGATTTTTTTTTTCAAGAGAAATTTTTATTTCAGTATGTCGTATAATATTATATCATATATATATAATACATCCGCATTGGATCATTGAATTAAATCACTTAATTGTCAGTTATAACCCATGCTGTTCAAAAACAGTCCAAATTCATGAAACCTGCATATTCTTAAAACACCATCTAAACAACTTAAATATTACTCTGGAATGTTTTCAAACAAAATATATAAATTTTACTTGCTCTACACCCCTTTAGGCTGTAGCTCATTAGATGTAGTTTATTTGTTATGTCAGTGACATCTTTTGTCTGTTTATTTTATCTTTGTGTTTCTGACCCAAACAAGGTATAACAATTTAGTGTAAATGGTTAAATCTCCTAAAAAAATTATTATTTTTTTAAATCTAAAAAATAAATACATTTTTATGTTGATAGTCTTAATCCATATGGAACGTTTTTTTCCCCCATACTAAAAATGTTGGATTTTTTAGAAATGTTTAGTTACCGATTCTGGGTCAAAACCAACCTGTATGCGATAGGAGGCTTAAAAAGTCAAACTAATCCAGAGACATTTCAGGCTTGACACTGGAGAGAACACACAATGGGCCTCTCTCTCAGTCCTCCATCACCTGTCCAAGTGTGACCACCCAAAATCTTCATTGAAACTGCTAGCAAATACTAAAGAAATAACTTGTAATGTAATGGGCAGTCCTGAAATCCCGCTTTTAAAGACACACAAGCAAATGTCTCCAACTAAATGTCAGGGTTTTTTTGTTATAAGTCACGTTATTAGCAGACAGCAGACCTGTGGCTTGTGAGTGGCCCGATGGCACGCGAACCTCCCTCTACAGTCCTGGGCTGAACCTGGATCAGTAGGCTGAAGTGTATAATTTAAGACCCGAGCAGCTGCCAACACAGCACGTCAGGCAACATTTACTGTCACATCGCACAAATAAACACAGGTGCTGCTCACGTGGGCTATAGGCGCATTACCTCGTCAGTCTGCAGGAGGCACGTCTAGCCCATTTGGCACGGAGTTCACAGAAATGCAATGGGGAGGGATGTCCAACATGAATTTAGAGGCGAATAGGGTAGTTAAACCCAGGATCAAAGTTTTTTTTTTAACTCTTTAAGCTAGCTAAACCTACTGTTTGATCAAACATTTTGTTTGTTTGTGGCTTGCTATAGTGACCATTGAAAAATGGAGTGTAGCGATAGTTCTGGCAGGCCATGTTAGTCAAGCTCACATCAGCTGACACTCAACTGATCCACGTCTACCTATAGATGTACGACGCCAATCATAATTCCCTTTATAAAGTCCTTTCAGTCATTATTCAGCAGTTATCACTTTGCTCAGGAGCTAATCACCAACCTCCATCTCCAACTTCTCCTGTTGTCCAGTCAGGACTTGGCATTGGATATTAGTTATTGAGTCAGACCACTGAATTATGTTGATATAAAATAATCACTTAGAACATTAATGATATCTGCTACATTAATCAGTGATTTTTGGTTCGTTTCTGTTACTCTAGGGGGGTCTGCTGCTTCGCCCCTGCTCTATCCATGCGAGCTCTTGGATGGCGTAGGTGTTTTGTGCCCATAACAGAACCTTCCCCACAACCTCCAATGTATGCTGTCATATTATATTGACGTAGTGTCCTTACAAATGCACGATTTTTATATATATATGATATTATGATAGATATTGAATATATATCTGTTATATTATATATATATTCCTGATAGTACTCACTTTCAAAAGTCCTCTTCACTACACTAATTTGTGAATATTATTGTGTTTCAATAACGTTTGTCACCTGCTATTATATATTTTAAATGATAATTTATTCCTGTGATGCAAACTGAATTTTCAGCATCATTACTCCAGTCTTCAGTGTCACATGATCCTTCATAAATCATTCTAATATGCTGATTTGCTGCTCAAGAAACATTTCTGATTATTATCAATGTTGAAAAAAGTTGTGCTGCTTAATAGTTTTTGTAGAACCTGTGATGCATTTTGATATGTGGGTGCATGTGGACGATTAACTATTTTTGAAATAGAAAAATATTAAATTTTGTACAAGTTGTATTTTGGTATATAGGGTTGTCAAAGTTAACAGCAAATGTGTTCTTAAACAATATTTACTGTGCATAGCACTTTACAATAAACTTTTAACTGAACTGAAAATGTTTCTTGTAAGGTTTCTAAATACATTGTCACTCTAAAAGTGTATAGATACACTTTATACAACGTCAGTATTTTTTAGATAATAATTATTAATTTGATATCACAATTGATTAATAATATCACAATTTTAACTCAATATGGATCTTTATAGTTTAAAATATATAGCTATCTTTTTATTTTATGGAGGGCATCCCTCATAAATACCCTTGTTGTATTTTGTTGTCAGACTCTTCCAGTTAACTCCAGTCTTCAGTTCCATTCCATTAAATCCAGAAGATTTTACAGAGCAAACAATACAGAAAAAGTCCACCGATTTCTTCTGGGCCTAGATTAGAACAATCACTCTGCGTGGGACGACTGAAACCCATTGAGCCAATGTATAATTGAAACAGACCGAAAAATAGAATATGACTCAAGAGTTATTTTCTGAATACAGACTTATACTGTCTATAAGCACACAGTGAATTACAGGACAAAAATTTAAAGTGCAGGGGGCAAGACAGCAGACTCAACAACATAAACCCACATATGACAGCTATTTTTAAGTCGCGTGTTAAACAGGAAACAGAAGGTAGGCTGATTTGAGAGCGCACACGCTGCTCACGCTTGTCCAAATGTCATCAATAAGGTTAATGAGCCTGTCGCCTCCATCGTTAGTGCAGGGCGGAAAATATAAACCCTAGTGGGATTTATAGTATCTAGTCGCCCACGTCAGAGCAGTCTAGTAAACTTGATTCTTTTTATAGAAAACCACAACAGACGCTGTGATCTCAATCACTCCGTTTCTCCGAATAATTACAGAACATGTTTACAGTCAGGGCCGTACTTAGATGACGCGGGGCCCCCCTCAGTCCATTCGCGATTGCGTTCCAGAAGGTTGTTGGTGGTGTTTGCCGCGGGGCCACCTCAAGCGCGTGGCCCGGTGCGACCGCACCAGTTGCTCCCCCCTAAGGACGGCCCTGTTTACAGTATATGATAACCTTTAATATAACACAGTCAGCTAACTTGTCATATATTAGCTTACAAATAAGCAAACGTTTTGTGGATTTTCACTGTGCCTCTTTAGTCAACAGATTTTCTTCTTTACTTTCTAGACAGTTTAGCGGTCACATGTTTGACCAAGTCAAATGCAATGAATATGGGCAACAGGACACTCTAGAGCTTCTTTTTTTCAAAAATGATAAATTATGAGTTTTGGGTTAATTTTGTTTTCTAGTGCGATTTCTAAAGAGCAGGGTGGCAGATGACCGATAGAATGCTGAAATATAAATCATTTAATTTCACACAAAAAATGTAATACTCTAATATTTAATATTTTTTAATTCTTGAAAATGTATTATGGATTAAGAATGATCCATGGATTTGGGGAACTAACACTTCTTTTGATTAGCCAAGTGGACAAAGTTCAAATTCAATTCTAAAATGGCCAAATTTTGGCTGATCAATCATGTGGCGATTCATTGGTCTAGTAATAATAACACAATCTGCTCCACTGTTTACACTATCTACTCCTTTTACCACATCCCTGGAAAACTTTATTGTTTTATTTATTTTTATTTTGTATTGAGCTACTAAACTTTAGATCTTCTATAGACCTGGTGTACTGTAGCGCCTCCCCTTTTCAATGCTGCACTCGTTGTCTTCTGTCTTGTGTTTTTATTTCCACAGCGTGAAGGTAAGTTCGTATGGATTTATGAATGAACTGTTTGTTTTCAAATCTTCCTGGTCTACTGGCATTTGTTATGACATCCGCTTCGAACATTCCAATGCACATGATAACTCTTGTTAACTCTACAAAAAGTAAATCCACTTTACCAGCTAATCACTCGTCAACTACCGCAAAAAAACTGAAGTTCAAAGACAGAATTCTAAAGATGGCTGTGCACGTTTCTCTGATGCATAAGGTCTATAGGTCAATTATCTTCTGCATGAACTTTTGTGCATAGCAAAATAGCAAAACACACTATGCTTGCATTCCCTTTGTACTCATGTTTGCATGGCAGTGAATAAAACACTTAATCTACTGTAACAGCCCATTGTTTAGAGGACATGACGTTTCATATACACCTCTGACATGGGACAGACACTGACACGGGACATTTACTGTCACTTATAAGCATCTCTAGTCACTGAGAAATGTCAAAAGCTAAATGATATTTAGGCAGAAATGGGATCCACTGGTCGAGTGAGTAAATCATCGTTCATATAGAAAACGATGTGTCCGATCACTTAAATCTAAGTCATTTCAATAGCTAGCTACTGTAGCACGGTTTCTTTCATTTGCAGTATTTCCACTGTTGGATAATGCAAGCAGTTGTCAGAATGATTCAGGCGTATGTTACATTGCTCTGAAGCATGCTGGCGTACTTCAGAGCCATGAATGGAAAGAAATGCGTAAATAGAAAGACTCTTTGCTGACGTTCAGGTCAGCGAGGGTGTAATTCTTTGATATGTGTAAGTAGTTTCCAATTTCAAAAGGTCAGGTCTCAAGGGGAATATTCAACTTTTCTTCCTTAAAGATGAAATACAGCCTATGAATTATTGATGAATACCCTCAGGACACAGTGCTTTGAATTATGCACTTCCACATTAAGTCTTTGTTCTAACTCACTAACTAACTATAATAATGTTGCAGTCTGCAGTAGTAGAAGAGAGATGTAGAGACAGAATGGAACTGGAGTGAATGAATGAGGGGAAGTTCTGGATGAGGTCCTGCACCAAACCACAAGTTCCCGCTCATTTATGTTTGTCACCTTACAGTTCAAGCGA
Organism: Sinocyclocheilus anophthalmus; assembly: GCA_018155175.1. Lineage (NCBI taxonomy): Eukaryota > Metazoa > Chordata > Actinopteri > Cypriniformes > Cyprinidae > Sinocyclocheilus > Sinocyclocheilus anophthalmus. The sequence goes on from JADLZN010003190.1 coordinate 579,598, forward strand.
GTTCATTATTGAAAGGTCATATTCTGAAATGCCATTCAAAAAAAAAAGCAACATGTCTCTTGAGCTCCTCCTTATACTGGAAAGTCTGAAACGGAATGGCATGCTAGATTACTACTCAGTATTCTTACAAACAGATACATCAACTCATTAGTAGCATGTTTGATTTGATTTTTTTGCACTTTTATTCTAATTGAATGCAGAATTATCAACAATATAGCTGAAGTGTGTAATTTCTTCACTAAATGGAATTGTTTTCTAAAACAATTCCCAAAGACTCCCACACTCTGCTATTGGTTCATTCATCACTCTGAAAATGAAAGGTCAAATCAAGCACATTGCATTGTGGGAAGCAGTGATCTTCGTGGTATACCACACTTTTTACTAAATGTAATAAGTCATATGGAGAAAATCAGCATACTGTGCATAGTATACCTATTATATGCCACTGAATGGTTCTATGATATTCTGAACATCAGAACGGAGTTGTAAATCATTCATATTGTCCATTTTCATGAAAAGTGTTGCGTCACTATTACTGTTGGAATGGTTTTATGAATGTGTTTTATAGTGGCGCATATCCTGAAAGGAGCCACGTTTAACCTATTGGGATCAAACAACCCAGAAAATCTCCCCGTGTTTGACTCCGCATTCAAATCTTACCTAACATAGCTAGAAAAGACTAAATTCAGTTCTCTACAGTAGCTTCAAGTCATGTTATCCTTCTCTTCCTCCTTCTTGCTAATAACTTCCTTGCAAAGTCTTCATTTTAAAATATTACTAAAAAGGTTAATTATGAATAAATCATATAAAAAATGAATAATATTAATATAAAAAAATATCTTGTATCTTCTATTTTGTTGCATACCCAAACATACTGTGTTGGAGGTGGTTAGCATGATCGCACAAGTCATGACCTAACAAAATTGAGAAAATATGGGGGTGTCGACTGATTTTTTACCCATAATTTAAAGGGGTCATATGATGTTGCTAAAAAGAACATTATTTTGTGTATTTGGTGTAATGAAATGTGTTTTTAAGGATATAGTAAATAAAAATACAAGGTCACAAAACACCCCAAACATTATTTTCCACATACTGTACATTATTGTTTCTCCTCTATGCCCCGCCTTTCTGAAACGCGTCGATTTTTACAAAGCTCATCGGTCTGAAAAGCAAGGTGTGCTCTGATTGGCCGAATACCTCAAGCGCTGAAATCACGGCCGGAGAGATGATTCAAAAACATGAAACCCTTTTATAAACGAGGCATTCGTTGCATCCAGTGGGGACATAATTACTGATTATAATGACTTATACTGTCTTTTTACGCGTTGCGTTGCATCGCGCCGCGTAAACATAAAACCATGTCTGCATTTGTGATCGGAGAAATTACAAACAACAAGCCTACTCTACACTGCTCAAAAAATTTGCTTTAAATATATAAAATATAAAAGCTCTTTAAATATAAAAAATTTTCTTACAGTCTGTGAGTCAGAACAGTCCTCATGTAGTCTACTCTTCCAGGATCAGGAACAGTCCTCCATAAAATGCACTGCAAACATCTGAATATTTGGGTTGAAGTGTTCTGGAACAGTGTTGTAAATACAACTTAACCACTGATTTCTAGTCGTGTCCTATTTTGGAAGACCAAACAAAGTAGTTTCGCTTTCACAACGAAACACAGCATCACACACGGCGGCCTAGAGTGAGCAGAGGCAGCGGGCTTGAGAACGGCGCGGCCGGCGGATTCGACAAAGGAGGCTTGCGGCAACCACATGTGATGACCCTGGGCTGGACTCCGCTTCGTCCACGGTGAAAGCCGATCCGGTGATCCACAGCGCGAAGTTGATGTGTTTCCTCAGCGACCAGCACGGATCAGCTCTAGGCATGACGAAGCGGATATCGTCCTCTTTTGGAAGACCAAACAAAGTAGTTTTGCTTTCACAACAAAACACAGCATCTTCACGACATGGCGGCGGCAACAACAATACTACAGCGAGAATAAAAGTTACGCCTTCTTTCTTTGCGTGAACATTTGGGCGACGTTATGCAAATCTTCCCACATCGTGACGTAGACATGTGGGGGCGTGTTAGAACGAGCCGTTTTAGGTAGGCGTGGCTGACTCTGAACTTTTACAAAGAATATCTCTCTGGATTTGAGACTTCAGTCTTTGCAACTTTACAGATCTTCTTTATGCACCAAGAGCTTGTAACATTTCAAAGAGAAAGGAAAAAATGAAATCGCATCATATGATCCCTTTAACCTTTGCATTTTCTAGGGTTATGTTACTGTCAGTTTCACCAGAGATGCTCAACAAAAAAGGAAAAGCATGCCAACCAACCCTTCCGAACCACCAAAATACACAGCATTGCAAAATTTTGAATTCTGCTATTCCACGTACACCGACCAAGGCAGAAAAAAAATATTATGGCGTTCATTTCTGTTTGAACAGTCTCACACGTGTCTAATCACGAGCTGAGCCACTGCACTCAGGACAGGAATAGCCCGGAGCAATTTAAGCACATGATTTGGTGAGTAAGTATCAGACCTCATATATCTGGTCGTTGTACAAGACTAAACATCCTCCTGTTTGCATGAATCAACAGCAGCTCCTGAAAGTTCTGCACAGGAGAACCACACCTTCAGCTCTGCAGACTGCAGCTGTCATTGACGGCTTCACCGCGGAGGCGTGAGAGGGGTGTGACAAACCGCGGCCGCTCATTGGCCGGTGCGTTTTAACGAACAGCGCTACCGGCCAATCGGAGAGCGCGCAACGCTTCGAACGCATGACGCAGGGAATAGAGGCGACCCTGCGTCTTCGGACGTGAGCTATATATTGAGTTAATTACATACCCATCCGCCGTTCTCCTGGATCCAGCCGTGCAGCGGCCCGTTCAGATACTCGGTCATCCAGCCCGCAATGTTATCCACATGCGCCGTCATCTCCTTACTCACGCACTCGACACAAACAGTCCCTCCAAACTCGAAAAAAGCGATGATTCTGCCCCAGTTCACGCCGTCCCTGAACAGCTCGTCTATGACCGCGGTGAAGCGCTGGTGCGCCGTGATGGACGTGAGATGCAGCTGTTTGGACATCTCCGCAAAGTCCGACTGATAAAGCCGCTCCAGTTCATCCCCGGCCTCCCGCAGCACCCTCTGAAGAGCCCTGCACGGGTCGTGACGGGAGCTGGGAGAGATGCCGCGGTCCTCCCGCCTCTCCATCATCAGTCCATTCGAGACGCTGTCCTCGTGTCCGTCCACGTCCCACACGTATCCCCTCTTCCAGAGCTTATGCTGGATGTACTTCACCACTATGCTGCGGTTATCATACACATTCTCCTGTGCCATCTCGACCCGCATATATATCGCTCAATAACCTTATCTTATAAATCCAGACGCATCTTCATCATATCAATGCTGATTTTATTAACCCTTAGATAACTGCGCATCTGAACTTACTGCATGTTGTCTCACTTGAAACTGCAAGTTGCGGCACTCGCAGGAATCCCCCGGCGCTTCGGTGTGGAGAGAAACGCCCACTTTCTGTTCCCAGCAGAAAATTCCAGGCATGCAGGAGAGGATTTAAGCATCTTCCTCCGTATCAGATTAAACAAACACGCCCTGTAAGCACGGGCGAGACAGTCTCTGGTGATTTGAGTGGGAATCGCGCGCGGTAAGCCATCGTTTATCCGCGTAAAAGAGTCCCGAGCTGCTGGAGACGGAAGAGGCCGGCCGCGCACTTGTGAGATTCTTCTCTCGCGGAGCGGCTGGTGAGAGGACGGCACACTGTCGAAATCAGCTCTGTCTCTGTAGAAGTACAGTGTTTAGAGGCGTCTGCTCTGCGCAGTCACTCAGATATGCACCCAGACCGCCTTCCCCTTCACTCATTCACACTCATGTGCTCCTCCTGCAGTCAATTGCAAATAATGTTAATAACGCGCACATTTATCCTCCTGAGTAGAGATGTAACGATTCACTCAACTCACGATTCGATTCGATTTTACAAAATGAGATTTAAGACAAATTATAAATTAAATGTGTCCTTTTATTATTGCTTGGACAGAATGCTGCACATTTCTTAGTGAAATTGAAATATAACACTATACTAATAAAGCACTTGCTTATTATTGCTCTTTTGTTGGTTTTGATTGCTTCTATTGTCCTCATTTGTAAGTGGCTTTGGATAAAAGCGTCTGCTAAATGACAAAATTGAAATATAATGTAACAAAACTACATTGAAATTTTAAAACAAGCTCCAAATAAAATAAATAAGTAACACACATAAAATAAATCTCTTCATATAATCAAACTAAGGCTTTGTCTGTGCTCTTTCCTTTTAAAATGAGAGCATTTTAATCATGATCCAAACAAAGATGCTGCAATACATGAAACATGAGCAGTTTTTAATTTAAATTATATTGTATAATTTCGAAATTTGACGCAAAAACAAAGTGGTTTGACTTCAGTTTTGTGAAACTAAACATACAAAAATATCTGCATGAAACAGAAACAATAGAGCAGAATGAGACGCAGATTCACTCTCTGCCATCAGGTGGCGCTTAAAGCGTTTCATTGGTTTCCGCTGTAAACAAAGCAGCGCTGCACTTAGGACATTAATGCGTTATACAGCGAGGAAAAGAAAAAATAAAGACAGTAAGTTCCCCTTAGACATGCATTCATTTAAACTCCTACACCTAAATGAATCGCAATTTGTTTAGCATCTCAAACGATTTGAACACATACTTGAATCGATTTTCAACCGGCTCGCGGTTAATCGTTACATCCCTACTCCTGAGAACCTGAGTAATTCAATGTTTTAGCAATTTTTTTTCTTTCATTTTTTAAATCGTGATCGTCTTTGATGCATACTTACTTTTACTCATAGTTTTTTTTCATTTAAATAATTAGTTTGGTATTATAAAAAATAATGCAATATAAAAATTATTTAATCATGATTTTTTTAGTCACATTTATCCTCGCATAATCAGACACTGAGCGTGAGATTCTACATGATTTGTGAGAGTGGTCATGTGAACAGCTTTGTACAGGCGGTCAGATGCTCTTTGGATCATTTTCAAATCATGCTGAAGAACATGATCATCAGAAATGCATGCAGATCATCAGAGTTCATGCGGGATGAGTGCTCAAGCAACGGGGACATGGCAAACAATCACTGAAATTTATGGTAAATTTTCTCTCATTGAAGTTTATTTAATTTTCTGCATAGCAATACTGAGATTGAATTATTGCAGAAAGTACATTGAAAGATGAAATTTGCAAGAGGAAAAAAAAATCCAAGAAATATAAAAGCAGATATTCAAAACATATTCAAAAATACTATACCAATTAATAATTAAAAATATACATATGCACACATCTACATCCATTTACACACTACAATAAAAATAAAAACTGATAAAAAAAAGTGCAATTGCAAAAAAAGACACTAAACATTCACATTATATTCATTAAACAATCTAATACCAAAAGGAATAGCAGAACTAGCAGAACGTGTTGTCCGTGCTTTGAATCATGTCAAATTACTTTGCTTCCTATATAAGAAGCCGACCAGTTTTTTCACCTCTGGCTGATGGAAAAAGATCATGAAGTGGATGATCATTCTGATCATTCTCCCAACATTTGGTATTAACAGAACGTCCAGATTGTTATTTTTAAAGGGGTCATATGATGCGATTAAAAATTTTTTTTTTGGAGTGTTACAAGCTCTTGGTGCATCAAGAAGATCTGTAAAGTTGCAAGACTAAAGTCTCAAATCCAAAGATATATTCTTCATAAAAGTTAAGAGTCAACCGCGCCTACCTAAAACGGCTCGTTCTAACACGCCCCCACATATCTACATCACTATCTGGGAAGATTTGCATAACGCCGCCCAAATGTTCATGCAAAGAAAGAAGGCGTAACTTTTATTCTCACTGTAGTATTGTTGTTGCCGCCATGTCGTGAAGATGCTGTTTTTCGTTGTGAAAGCAAAACTACTTTGTTTGGACACAACTAGAAATCAGTGGTTAAAGTTATATTTACAACACTGTTCCAGAACAGTTCAACCCTAATATTCAGATGTGTGCAGCACATTTTATTGTGACTGTTTCCTGATCCTGGGAGAGTATGCTACAATGCCGACTGTTCTGACTCACCGACTGTAAGTAAGTTTTTTATATTTAAAAAATTTGCCACTTACGATTCAAACACAAGTTTTGGGCAGTGTAGAGTAGCGCTTGTTGTTTGTCATTTCTCCGATCACAAATGCAGACATGGTTTTTTACGCGGCGTGATGCAACGCAACGTGTAAAAATACATTATAAGTCATTATAATCATTTATTTATTATGTCCCCACTGGATGCAACAAAAACCTTGTTTATAATGGGTTTTAATGTTATGTCTCGTCGCTCCGGCCGGGACAAGACATCACAATATCGTAAGGGGTGTAACATTTCCGTCACAAGCTTGAGGAATTCGGCCAATCACAATGCACTGATAGCTGGCCATGCACAGCGCACATCGCTTTCAGCACGATGACTTTGTAAATCGAGGGGGCATAGAGAGAAACAATCAGTACATTATGTGGAAAATATCTTTTTTGAACCTTAAACGCATAAACACATTTCATTACAACAAATAAATGTTCTTTTTAGCAACATCATAAGACCCCTTTAATGCACTTAAAATAAGTGAGAATTCAGCTTTCATGGCCATTTGCAACATACGTATCCATACAGTGGGTACGGAAAGTATTCAGACCCCCTTAAATTTTTTCACTCTTTGTTATATTGCAGCCATTTGCTATAATCATTTAAGTTAATTTTTTCCCCTCATTAATGTACATACAGCTTCCCATATTGACAGAAAAACACAGAATGTTGACATTTTTGCAGATTTATTAAAAAGAAAAAACTGAAATATCACATGCTCCTAAGTATTCAGACCCTTTGCTCACTATTAGTAGAAGCACCCTTTTGATCTAATACAGCCATGAGTCTTTTTGGAAAGATGCAACAAGTTTTTCACACTTGGATTTGGGGATTCTCTGCCATTCCTCCTTGCAGATCCTCTCCAGTTCTGTCAGGTTGGGTGGTAAACGTTGGTGGACAGCCATTTTTTTAGGTCTCTCCAGAGATGCTCAAATTGGGTTTAAGTCAGGGCTCTGGCTGGCCCATTCAAGAACAGTCACAGAGTTGTGGGACGCCACTCCTTCGTTATGTTAGCTGTGTGCTTAGGGTCATTGTCTTTTTGTAAGGTAAACCTTCGGCCCAGTCTGAGAACCTGAGCACTCTGGAGAAGGTTTTCGTCCAGGATAACCCTGTACTTGCCCTATTCATCTTTCCCTCGATTGCAACCAGTTGTCCTGTTCCTGCAGCTGAAAAACACCCCCACAGAATGATGCTGCCACCGCCATGCTTCACTGTTGGGACTGTATTGGACAGTGTGATGAGCAGTGCCTGGTTTTCTCCACATTATACCGCTTAGAATTAAGGCCAAAAATTTATATCTTGGTCTCATCAGACCAGAGATTTTTATTTCTCACCATCTTGGAGTCCTTCGGATGTTTTTTAGCAAACTCCATGTGGGCTTTCATGTGTCTTGAACTGAGGAAAGGCTTCCGTCTGGCCACTCTGCCATAAAGCCACGACTGGTGGAGGGCCGCAGTGATGGTTGACTTTCTACAACTTTCCGACTCCCCATCACACCTTCCCCGACTGCATCTCTGGAGCTCAGCCACAATGACTTTGGGTTCTTCTTTACCTCTCTCACCACCGCTCTTCTCCCGTTCTCCCCGATAGCCAGTTTGCTCTAGGAAGGTTTCTGGTCATCCCAAACGTCTTCCATTTAATGATTATGGAGGCCACTGTGCTCTTAGTGAACCTTAAGTGCAGCAGAAATTTTTGTAACCTTGGCCAGATCTGTGCCTTTGCCACAATTCTGTCTCTGAGCTCTTCAGTCAGTTCCTTTGACCTCATGATTCGCATTTGCTCTGACATGCACTGTGAGCAGTAAGGTCTTATATAGACAGGTGTTGTGGCTTTCCTATCAAGTCCAATCAGTATAATCAAACCCAGCTGGACTCAAATGAAGGTGTAGAACCATCTCAAGGATGATTCAAGAAATTGCGAGCCCTGATTAAATATATAGTGTCCCACAGCAAAGGTTCTGAATACTTAGACCCTGTGATATTGTTCAGTGTGTTTCTTTTTTTAATAAATTCTGCAAATGTCAACAATTCGGGTTGTTTTTTCTGTCAATATGGGGTTGGCTGTGTGTACATTTAATGAGGAAACAAATTTTCTTAATGATTTTAGCAATGGCGCAATATACCAAAGAGTGAAAAATGTAAGGGGGTCTGAATACTTTCCGTACCCACTGTATATATATAATTTTAAATAATGATTTTATGTATTCTAGCAAACATGGGATTCTTTCTTTATGGGGTTAAACTGGCCATTTCGTTATTTAAAACACATGTTAAATAACATCCTAACAGGATGAGTGGTCAGTAACCTTCTCTGTAACTCTGGGGATTGTAAAGGGGAATATGGGTCAAGGATTAAATTTTTTTTTTTTGGTTAACATTTTTCTTTCAAATTAAATGCATGAGTAATTTCATCTTTACTTGTCTGAAGATTCAAAAAGGTCCGGATGAGCTGACATGGGAATCCGCATCTGTTCAGGCAGAGCAGAATTTGGTCCTCAGCCTCGCCTCAAAATTAGCATTGGAACTTCTTTGAACAGTGCAAGGCCTTTGATCTTTCAGCACACCGCCAGTCAACCCTGCTTTGAATAAAGGTGAACCAACTCAAGCCATAACCTATGAATTATTGCAGAACAAAATGACTACATCATACATATGACCCCTGCTGGCAGTCTCGGGTTCAGAGACAGAAAACAGTTCTTCAAAAAAGTTCAGGTTTGTGTCTAACTGGCTTTCTCCCTCTGTCAGTCCAGATTGGGTTATTCAGGGCTAAGTTAGGCTTCTGGAGCGATGACACCAGCCAGTAAAGTGTTTAGGAATGCGAAGTAAAGGATCCGGTTCAGGCCGTTATATTGATGTTGACAGAGGTATGCAGTGTGTTGTACTTTCAGCAAGAGTGAACCATTTCACCTGCAGTCCTGTCTTGTTAATAAAAAATGGTAAATCATTCAAAGTTAAATAGGAAAATGTTAGGACACCATGTAGTGCATATGTTTTGAGCAAAGAATTAACCTAAGTCTTTTTTGGTTGGGATTTTTACAAATGTATTTTATTGACATGATTATAAATATTTTTCAGCCTAACAAAATCTTGTTTTATATATATATCTATATAATATTATATATATATAAGTATTTTCAGGTTTTTCCATCACAAAGTTTTCCACCCACATACAGCAACAGGACTTTTACACTATTTTAAAAGAATCTGACACTTGAATTACCTTTCAAAAGTTATTTATTTCATTATGTAAGAAAATAAGACAAAGCAACAACATCCTCTTTTTCTCCCATGGCACACAAGGTGAAATTTATGCAAGTTTGGCAACAAATGAATACGGGAAAAAAAGAAACTTATAAAACAGAAGCAGAACGCATCCAAGTTGGTCTTGGTCTTTCTTTTAAAAGTTACTCAAACTATATATCTTATTCTCAGAAATATCTCAACTTCAGTCAATAAAAGTGTTAACTACAGCAGAAGACTGTAAAAAAAAAATGCAAGTGTCCTCTTGTGTGTTTGAATGAAGTGTGAGCACAGGTTTGATTTGCATAGCTTTAAGGAGTTCAAAACAATTTCTCTACTGTACGACTAAAACAATGACTACGTCCATGTGTTCCGGAAGAGGGCACGACCGATTCGGAAGTCCGACACATATATCAGAACCTAACTTATAGCTACTATGTGCTGGACGACGTGCCTCGAGCCGATATCAAATGAGAACATCGTCATTTTGACTCATGCATTCTCATTTTCATATTTTGGGTCTTTTTGTAAAAAATATCCATAGCAAATAATGTACAAACAAGCAAAAACAATGTCTTTTTCCATACTGAAACAAATATACGTAAACCATACACAATCTATGCCATAGCTGGATGTGGAGGTATCAACCCTTCTAGCTTTTATAGTGGTCTGTGTTTGGATCTCTTAAGGCTTGGGATGGGCCTCCATGACTGTAGAGCCTGACTGCATTGGTCAATGGTTTCTAGAATACCTGAAAAATCCAGACAAAAGAATGGAAAGGGGGATTTTTCTTCTAAAAATTTACTGGAATGAGCAGTTGAAGTCATATTGGAAAATTCCCATATTAGAATAGAACTACACGTTGTTTACAGTAACCTACATTCTAAAATGACCGTAAAACTATGGTTTAAACATTTTACAGTCCAAATTATTTAAGTTCTGACAAAAATGAAAATGATAAACCTCACGTTACAGGCTAATAAATGATTATATACGTTATGGGAAAGCAGAAATACAGCGGTTAGGGACGCCTATGTGTTTATAATCACTACTTTATTAGTAAGACAAAAGAGAAAGGTGACGAGTTTGCAGGTATGTTCTAGGGAAAACAGAGCAGCATTAAAAAAGCTGTATTGAGTAAAAGTGTTACTTCAACCAAAAATGAATATTCTGTCATTATTTACTCACACTCATGTCGTTCCAAAACCATAGGACTTTCTTTTTTCTGTGCAACCAAAAAGAGTACTACACCATAAATGTAGTTCATAAGACTCATGCACACTATAAATTTATCTCAATGCTCACAGAAAACTGTACCTATATCTCTCAAATCTCATGTACAGTATCTTCAAGATCTTTAATTAAAGAGATTTCAATGTCTCGGTTTCTCAAACAAATCAATCAGGCTTCTTCAGAAGAATTAAAAAATATTGCATCTCATACGGACCACTTTTACCGTCCTTTTTGCAGCTTTGCAGCCCTCTCTTCACTGTACGGAAAGGAGCTGCATGAACATTCCACTAAACTTCTCATTTTGTGTTCTACGGAAGACTGAAAGTCCTACAGGTTTGGAAGAACATGAGGGTGAGGAAATAACGACAGAATGTTCATTTTTGGGTGAACTATCACTTTAAAGGAACACCCCACTATTTTTTAAAAGAGGCTAATTTTCCAACTCCCCTAGAGTTAAACAGTTGAGTTTTACCATTTTCGCCGATCTCCGGGTCTGGCGGTAGCACTTTTAGCTGTAGCTTAGCATAGATCATTGAATCTGATTAGACCGTTAGCATCTCGCTCAAAAATGACCAAAGAGTTTTTATATTTTTCCTATTTAAAACTTGACTCTGTAGTTAAATCGTGTTCTAAGACTGACGGAAAATGAAAAGTTGCGATTTTCTATGCCGATATGGCTAGGAACTATATAATATAATATCATTGCGCCTGCTGCACCCATGGTACGGCAGCAAAGTTCCTTGATTATTACGCCCGAATGAGAGTATAGTTCCTAGACGTATCGGCCTAGAAAATCGCAACTTTTCATTTTCCGTCGGTCTTAGTACACGATGTAACTACAGAAGAGTCAAGTTTTAAATAGGAAAAATATAGAAACTCTTTGGTCATTTTTGAGCGAGATGCTAACGGTCTAATCGGATTCAGTGATCTATGCTAAGCTACAGCTAAAAGTGCTACCGCCAGACCCGGAGATCGGCTGAATGGATTCGAAAACGGTAAAAGTAAACTGTTTAAATCTAGGGGAGTTGGAAAATTAGCCTATTTTCAAAAATAGTGGAGTGTTCCTTTAAATAGACTATTTTCTGTGCATTCGGGCATTCAAAACTCCTCATAAACATCCGCTCCTATAAATGCAGGGTGTGATCACATCACATGCTCCCCGTTTGGTTGTGACAGTGAGGAAGGCAAATATTACAACAGCATGAGTAAGTGTAATTTTCTCTCTAGCAGTAAGGTACGACTTGCAACAAAGACAAGGGGCAAGTTTGGAAGGCCTAAATCAGAAAACACAGTTTATATGCTGGAACCATCCATTTTGCATTATGACAGAGCAGAGCACGAGGAAATTCACTTCACTTGTTGAAGCCATATTGCTTGTTTTGGTGTACAAATCTGATCAAGCTTCACAACATCTACAGTACTTGAAATGCCTGCATGAACACTCAATGTACTCACATTTATTCACCAATACTACAGAGTTCTTGTGTTGTGGACATCAAACCATCCGACTATGATTAATCTGACTGATTCTAGATCAGCTTTTAGTAAGAGCTACTTAGGCTTTTGCTCTAGCATTATATTTTACACCTGATCCGTTTGGATCTCCAGCTCCACCTGTTGGCAGAGAGGTGCGCTGACTCGAACCAGCGAGTCATTACCACCGCAATGGCTTATCCTGACCTATCCTTCAGTTCAGTGAACTCTTAGAAGCCCCTGAGGTCACCTAAACGCATGCGTACAAGCAGACAAATATACATAAACACTCGCACGCACATTTATAAGGTAAACATTTCCTTCAGAAACCCCCACACAGAGCAAAGAAGATAAGGCAGAGTGGCAGACTCAGGCTGTTTCATCCAAAAACACAGATGTCCTGTATCCGTACCTTAAAACTATGAAATCTAAAAGCAGGAAGATACAGTGCTTGATTATGAACATCACAGACCAGTCAGAAGAACATAGGACAGTTCTTCACCTCATTGTAACATAGGGAAGTGAAGTATGTGAAGAATTTTTTTTTACCTATACAGCATATGGTAACATCTCAATCTAAATAAAAGTTGACTGAAATTAATTCTAGTGTTGAAATAACATTACGCCAACAGGCAAGAACAAGAACTCGGATAGCGTGTGGTTTTGAGAACGACCACAAACCTTCTGAAACAAAAGAATGTACTAGAGGCAGGGAGAGCCAACGAGTAAATAATTTAAATGCAAATAAAGTTGTTTGTTTTTCAGTTTTTTTTAAAGAGCTTGAAATATTGATGCAGCATGCACTGGAATGATCGGAGTCCTGAAAAACACATCATGAAAGATGGATAGACACCTATTATTACAGGTCTACTGAAAAAAAAAAAAAGCATAAACTGTGTTTTGTCAGGGTGGACCTCTTCTACCCATTTGAACACGTCTGCCGGGCCGGGGCGGTGCAGTGCGTGCTGTGAGGTGTGTGTGTGTGTGTGTGAATGTAGTGGTGCTGATGGAGATGGATGTGGTGGGAATGCTGGTGCTACTCCCTCTTGTCTGCTGCTTTGGACTGTTCTCTCTGGATCATGCAGCGGCGGACGATGCTGTCAAAGCTGCCCAGGTAGAAGAGAGCGATGGTGCGGAACAACCCCATCGTCACAATCTGGACAGAGTGAGATAATGAGACCATTTTAACACATCACAGAAAATCACCCTATCTATCCATCCATCCATCTATACCTGTATATTCCAACTATCTATCTATCCATCCATCCATCCATACCTGTATATTCCAACTATCTATCTATCTATCCATCCCTGTATATTCTATCTATCTATCTCTACCTGTATATTCCATCTATCTATCTATCTCTATCCCTATATATTCTATCAAATATTATTGGGGAAAATATGCTAAACGTCACAGGATGGATTTAAAAATGGTACAACACTGGTAGGGAAAACGTGTAATCAAATTAACCAAAATATTTCATAAACAATCTGATGATTTGTAGAGTTCTGCACACACAGATTCCTTCTTCACATGCTGATAACATCTGATTCTGTTTTACTTTCAAATCTGCTGTGACTATATCTTCTATTCTTCAAAGGAATTCATAAATAAGGAGTAAAAAAAATGCCATCTGGCTGATCTCACAGGTTTATTCCTCAGATTTGAGAGAGTTTGGAGTCAGTCAAGAGGCTCATTAAAATCTTCAAAGGGAATATCTAAGACCGTGATTGACTCAAATAGCCCTACGAAAGTCAAATTCAAACATGATGTTACTAATATACAAAGGCCAAGCAGGATGATGAAAGGCACATGATGCAGAAATAATTAAGCGAAAAGGGAGGAGTCATCTATTTCCATCTCCTAGGCTATTGTCAGTGAGTCAGATATGATGACACTGTTGCACCACAGTCAGACTCTTTTGGGCCATACCTGCTGCAGCCCCTCAGTGATGGAGGTAACAGGTGACATCCCACAGGTCAGCGCTGACAGCATGTAGCCATCGGGTCCAAATGAGCTGGTGAAATTTCCCTGCTGTGAGGGAACAGAAACAAGAGAACGTATTTAAGACAAACAATAGTTATTATAGCATTATATTTTATATTATGTGAAATCATACATATGAAATGATATGACTTAATAGTAGGGCTGGGTAAAACTAGTATTCAAACAATAAATGCAGTTTTTGGCGCTGTTTAATGTGGAGTGACAGATCGCTGTAGATGCGGCAGCACGAGGCACACGTGAACTGATCATCTCTTCCACATTAATACCAGTTTCAGCACAAAATAAACATGACTAAACATCCGAAGGTAAGTTAAAAGAAAGAGTACAACTTTATTGTACAATCTGTATCTGTCTCATGTAATCGCTCAATCAGTGTTTCAGCCGTTCAACATAACGTCACATTTATTGTACCTCAGAAAAAAACATATTCGGTGACCATAAACTCATTATTCAGATATAAATATAAACTGTAGAGAGGGGTATTTTGCTTAATATATGCACCACATAATATATTCATTATAATTTTTACTGTTCTTAATTTTAATTAAAGTTTTTATGACACCACCTTTAAATGGTGGGGTATATAGGTTTTTTAAACGAAGTGAAGTATAAATATTATTATGGAACGTAACTTTATGATAAAAATCTTTTTAGAGATGCACCGATTGCAATTTTCTTGGCCGATTCCGATTTTTTTGTTAGTGTGATCTGCCGATATCGATTTTGGCCGATTCCGATTTTTCTTTCTAAGAACTATAATTGACGGCATATACAAACAAAAATCTATTTTTCTTCAACGCAAAGTTTTATTTTCATAAAAAACCAAGTAAAAAGTCATTAAAGTCTAAAATACACAACGAAAAAAACAACTCCACAACACCAACAACCATAGGCACACCAACAGCACAAATAATGCAATAGAATAAAGAGAGCTATGAAACTAAGTTTTTCAGGTTAATTAAGTTTTTATTCAGTTAAGAAATACTACATAAATTAAAGTAATCAAATGTAAAAAATAACACATCCCGTGTTATTTTACATTTGATTACTTTATTTTCTGTAGTGCTTCATTGAAAATTAATCCAGATAATGCTTACTATTATAAGTTGTTCAAGACTCTCAGAGTCAAGAGTCAGAAAGTGATTTTCTCTTGTGCTTTTGTTCTTGATTAACATGCCAGACAGCACAGAAAATTGGACTGCGGTCCTTTATTTTAATCCCACGACTTCCAAGATACTTTTACACAAGGTTTCTCTTTTCTCTTTTTCAACTATTTAACGTTCCAAAACTGACTGTGTTTAACTGGATACTCGCCAAGACGGTCATTTTGACATAATTTTGTATGTATTTGACCGTTTTAGCACAGTTAGCCACTCATTTTGGTATTTGAGGCTCACAAGCTGTTTGAGACTGAGCGCGGCTTGTGCGCTCCACTAATATAGATCAGTTCTGGTGCGTGCGCTTGGGAAACTGCGAAACCTGCGGAGAACCAAAAAAAAAAAAAAAAAAAAAAAAGAAAAAAAGAAAAAATAAATAATCGCAATACAAGCACTAGTTAACCGGAGAAATGAACTGTTGTGTGTGGGAGAGAAGAGAGCGAGAATGTGCGGCTGACGTTATTGCCGTTGCCGCTGGTAACAAAACGGATCGGCTCGAAATCGGAAAGAAGTGAGACTGACCGACCGATCACCGATCCCTGGCCGATCGATCGGTGCATCTCTACAAAACTTCATTAATTTTAACCTTCAATATTATAGTAACGTAGTACCAACTGACTCTCGTGTATATTTTACAGCATTAGTTGAGAGATTTCTTTTCCTTGAGAAAATTGCCTGTACTGTACCTGATATAATACCACAATAACGATCGAAAGCTTGTGAATGAGAATCGAATCATGAAATTTGTGTCAAAACCCAGCCCTACTTAATAGCAAACACTGAATTAAAAAAAATATCAAATTAAATAATTCAATTAAATCAACAGAAGTTGTATATCATGCAGACTATCTTGACCAATTCCTACTTACCACTGCATCCTTCACCACAACTTTTGCTACTTGCTCAGGCTGACAGACTCCAGACGTTTCTGAAATTAACCTGGTCTCCAGAGGCTGCCAAAGAGAGAGTCAAATCCAGAATAAAACACACAAGCAGGACAAAACATTTTGGTCACCAATTCTCACTATTAGCTATCAACTATGACTTTTGTCTTAATAAACTACAAATTTGCTGCTTATTAATAGTTAGAAAGGTAGCTGTTAAGTTTAGGTATGAGGTAGGATTAAGGGATCTAAAATATGCTCATGAAGAATAAGACATTAATATGTGCTTCATAATACAAATAAACAGCCAATATGCTAGTAATATGCATGCTAATAAGATAAAATTGAGAATTAAGTGTTAGCAAAATGTTTTACCCAGCATTGCTTTTTGCAGGGACAAAAAGCCACCCAATATTAGCACTCCATATTTTTTTTTAATTCAAAAAGAAAGATCCAACTATTTAACAGAGCACAGACCTGCATTATTAGAAATCCTTCACTAGTAAATATTCTATTAATATTAATGTTCCATATTTCAGGTATTTAATATTCAGAGGCTAATTCTATTAAGGAATAAAACATTATTATCTCACCTTAGTCTTATTCTCTTCTGCAAAACCTGGAGTGTCGGTGTCTGGAGGATACGCCACAGTTACATAGATATTATAGGGCTTCATCTAAGAAAGATCAGAGACTAAATTAAAATCAAAGTTTCAACGGACTGCCATGTGGTAGATTCTGAGCGAGCATAACGCATACACACACCTCCATCTGCAAGGCCTCAGCCAGACCACGCAGTGCGAATTTGGACGGTGAGTAGGCCGTGTAGCCAAAGAGGCCGATCTGCCCTGCCTGTGACGACACAAACATGATGCGGCCCATCCGCCTTTCCTTCATAGTGGTGACCACTGCCCGGGTGGGGTACACGCTGCCCAGATAGTTCACCTCCATCAGTTTCTGTTAAAAGAGAGCACACGATTCACCACAGGAACAGAATTCTCCCCTAATAATCTAGAGAAACTGTTAGGGTAATTAGTAGGCTGTAACAAAAAAGAGAATTCGTTATTAATCGACTCTCATTTTTACGGAACGATATTGATTCTTAAATCCCAAGAATCGATTATTCTGGCCTGTTTTCAGTTAATGGACGGAACATTGAAGGGCACTTCCCATCCAATATATCGCAATAAGCATTGTGCGCTGGTACTTTTAATATGAAACAGTCTCAGATTTCAAATTCTGTCCATTGTATTGCAGTATCTAATGTGGAGTGGAGTGATGTGGAGTGACAGATCGCGCCTCGATCAACGACGCAGCAGCGCGAGCGGCACGTGAACTGATCGTCTTTTCATATTTACTAGTTATAGCACAAAATAAACATGACTAATCATCCGAAGGTAAGTTAAAAGAAAGAGTACAACTTTACAAGCCGTATCCTGTCTCATTTAGTCGCTCAATCTGTGTTTCAGCCGCGCAAAGACGTCAATATAACGGCTTGTAAACAATGTGTCACGTAACGTCACATTTATTGTACCTCAGAAAAAAACATATTCGGTGACCATAAACTCATTAGTCAGATAGAAATATAAACTGTAGAGAGGGGTATTTTGCTTAATATATGCACCATATAACATATTCATTATAATTTTTACTGTTCTTCAATGTTTAATTTATGTTTGAATAAATCCATCAAGTTTTTATGACAGCCACCATTCTGTTTATATTTCAAAAAAACTAACTGAAGTAGAAATATTATTATGTAATTGTAACTATTATTTAATAAAAACTTCGTTAAGTGTAATTTTAACAAATCAGTCAATTTTAACCTTCAATATTATAGTAATGTAGTACCAACTGACTCATGTATATTTTACAGCATTAGTTGAGAGATTTCTTTTCCCTTGAGAAAATTTGGCATGTACTGTACCTGATATATATCCATAATAATCGATATCGAATTGGTAATCGAATCGAAAGCTTGTGAATGAGAATCGAATCGAATTGTGAAATTTGTGTCAAAACCCAGCCCTTGTAATTCGAGTCATTTCTAGGGCAGTGGTTCTCACTTTCCTGCAGAGTTTAGCTCCAATCTTGATCAAACTCACCAGCTTTTTTTTTGTTTTAATTCTTAATTTGTGTTCATAATCATTCAATTAATAATTAAATGCTGCCAACAAACATAAACAAATATTAACGTACATCATTTTATGTATTTATTATTTTGAATGTCTCCCCCAAGCAGCGTTTTGCTCTCAGATAAAAGATGACATGGATGCATTGCGCCTCAAGGCGACCGTTATGAACACATTAAAATTAATGTTACATACAGGTGATTAACAAATACTTTTAAACTATCCACCAAATGATCATTTCTTCCTTACAGTGTTGTTAGTTAACAATAATGCCACCTCGTAAATGATTTAGTAAAACACATGCTGAGTTAATGCCTAAAAAAATCAACATTTTAATTTTGGCATATAATTTCAATTAATTAATCTATATAATATTGTCTTTCTATATGTTAATGTGTTTTAATCCAGTACTGATTCATAAAAAAATGTTAAAACTCGAACCAGTATGACATAAATGTTCAAATGTGTGCATTGCTTGTTTCCATTCTCTCTTCCAGCTCGTCAGTCTTATCAGTGGAGGAATTTTGGAAATAGTGCTTCAGAAATCAGAGTGCATTGTGGGTATAAACAAGCTAACAATTGCAGGGAATTAAGTTGTTCACTCAGATTTCAGACACTAAATGGCCGACACCCGATACAGTGCACTATACACGGGATATGGAGCAGGTTTGGACAAAACACTTGATTAGCTTGTTTAATTGGGTTTGATTAGGGTTAATTTAGGGAGTAAACTCTGCAGGACAGTGGTTCTTGAGGGCCAGAGGGTGTTGCAAGGTGGTTGCTTACTAGCATAATTCAAAACTGCCCACCTCCATGATATGCGTCTATGATATGCTGTTCGTACCTTGAAGCGGTCCACTTCCACTTCCTCAAACTTCCCAGATATGGACATCCCGGCACAATTCACCAGCATGTCCACAGGACCCAGCTTCTCTTGAGCCTGTGTAGCAAACACAACACACAGTCAGCAAACTCATCACAAACCATTTGAAGAAAACATTAATAACAGTTAATGTTTCAAAACAATGACCAGAATAAATGCTGACATAGGATTCTTATAAAATGGTAAACAGAATAAACATACTTGTTTTATGACACTCTCCACCTGGGTGTAGTCTTTCGACACATCAACAGAAATGCAAAGCACCACCTAGAGGTGATCATAACAATAATCAGACGTGGCATGACGAAGACTTTTCAGTACAACATTACAAAAACACACAAAAAAAAAACTTATAAAGATGTAGACACACACACACACACACACACCCACACACACACATATATATATATATATATTATATTATATACACAAAAATCATACCTGCTTATCTTTATGGCAAATTTTCTCCACTTCTTTCCTTGGCTTGAACCATTTGTGCTGTAATAGAAACAGTCGTTACAAATATTTAATAACATCCCGTGACGCAATAATTATTATGTAAAACCATTGTTGCAAAAGTTTGAGACAGTACTCTTTTTTTTTCCTAAAATCGTTTATACTTTTAGTGAGCACGATCATTAAATTGAATCAAAAGTGACCATTTATAATATTCCAACAGATAAATGCTTTCTTTTCATCAAAAAATCCTGAAAAAAAGTATCACATCTTCCACAAAAATATTAAGCAGTACAACTGCACAAATAATAAATCTTTCTTGAGTACCAAATTTGCATTTTAGAATGATTTCTGAAGGATCAGTGACATTGAAGACTAGATTAATGATGCTGAAAATTCAACTTTGCAATAAATTACATTTTAAAATATAAAACAATTATTTTAAATTGTAATAATAAAAAATACAATTATTTTAATCGAATGATTAATTCACAATATTACTGTTTTTACTGTGTAGCCTTGTTGAGCATAAAATATTTTTGACCTCAAACTTTTGAACTCTAGTGTATACAGTGACTGACAGATGATCTCCAGTGACGTGCGTATGACTGACCTCGTCTCGTGCCACCAGAGTGATGAAGGCACCATGTTTGTAGCATTCCATGGCAATGCACTTCCCAATCCCACTGCTGCCTCCGGTCACCTGATGAAGGACCTGCTTTCAACAACAGTTTATTAACAAATATGAATGAATGAATTATGTATTTATATAGTGCTTTATTGTGTATTTTTTGTACACCCAAAGTGCTTTACAATCATGGGGGGGGGTCTCTCCTCAACCCCACCAGTGTGCAGCATCCACTTGGATGATGCGACGGCAGCCACAGGACAACGGCGCCAGTGCGCTCACCGCACACCAGCTACAGGTGGAGAGGAGAGAGAGTCATAGAGCCAATCAAGTGGTTGTATCAAAATCAAATAGAGGTGTAACGATTAACCGCGAGCCGGTTGAAAATCGATTTAAATGTGACGATTCAAATCGGTTGAGATGCTAAACAAATCGCTATCATTTAGGTAGTAATGATTTTATATGAATGCATGTCGAGGGAATTACGTCTTTTATTCTCTTCCTCTTGCCTCTGTATAACGCATATTAATGTTCATAAGTGCAGCGCTGCTTTGTTTAAAGCGGAAACCAGGAAACGCTTTAAGCGCCACCTGCTGGCAGAGAGTGCATCTGCGTCTCGTTCAGCTCGTTTCTGCTGTTTTTGTTTCATGCAGATATTTTTGTATGCATAGTTTCACAAAACTGTAGTCAAACCATTCTGTTTTTGCTTCAAATTTCGAAATTATACAATCTAATTTAGATTAAAAACTGCTCATGTTGCACGTATGCAGCATCTTTGTTTGGATCATGATTAAAATGTTAATCATGTTAATCAATTAATGTGGTTGCCTCTCATTTTAAATGGAAAGAGCACAGACAAAGCCTTATTTTGTTTATATGAATAGATTTATTTTATTTGTGTTATTTATTTGATTTGGTTAATTTGATTAAATTGATTTTGTTATTTACATTTACATTAAATTTTGTTATTTAGCAGACGCTTTTATCCAAAGCGACTAACAAATGAGGACAATAGAAGCAATCAAACCCAACAAAAGAGCAATAATTTAGTGCTTAGTATTAGTATATTATTATAGTGTTATATTTCAATTTCACAAAGAAACGTACAGTATTTTGTCCGAGCAATAATAAAAGGACACATTTAATTTATAATTTGTCTAAAATCACATTTTGTTAAAAAAAAAAAAAAAAACGTGAATCGAATCGTGAGTTGAGTGAATCGTCACATCCCTAATTACAAACCAATCAAGTCACGGTTCATTTATTTGACTAAACTATGCAAACAGCACTAAGAGAAAGAGAAAGAGTTCAAACAAATTCACCAGGTAAAAGCACCAGACAAGTCAACAGTTAAAACTAAGCAATTATCTACATCGCAGGTTCCACTGAACGTGCATCTGTTCAGTTATAGAGTGCAACAGTCAGGTTGCAGATATAAAAACCATGTTCATGTTTCCTTTTGCTGTGAAATCATTGCTGATTAAAATAAAAAAAATTGCTAATTTTTTTGTCTGAAGGTTCAATAAACGGATACATAAAAAATATATCTAGAGAGAGAGAGAGAGATTGATTTTTGGACTACAACTTCAAGTTAGGTTTTACAGGGTTAAAGCTCTGAAGAATTTTAACATGCATATGGACAACACAAATGGAAAAAATACAATCATGGCTTTTGAAGAAGTGTGTGATCGCTCTATGTGGTGTGAATTACACGAATGCTCTATATGAATTCATTCTGACGTCTCTATCCACATGATCAACTGCATAAAGCATAAACTCATGAAAATAAGCATTTTATGAAGAAAGCTGAGCAAAGTATTATATGAAATCGTCAGACAGATAAACAGCTTAACATGGTGTCCATTTACAACTAGATAAGCTCTTGATAAACTATGAACTGAAACATGCAGTGCCCTGGAACAGATGGTTGCATAACCAGTACAATTACACTTAGTTGGCCTCCAGTGAAATATGACCTTTAACATGAATATTAGTGAATCTGATGTGCATTTGCCATCTGAAGCAATAACACATATTTTCAGCAAATGCACATCTGCACTGGTGCAATATGAGTGATGCGACACATTATGAATAATTATCAGTGATCACGGTTTCATAAGGTTTAAGATTCTCTAGTATCAGTTAATATGATCACTTTATGAATAAGCAGCAACAATGACAGTCAATGCAATTAAATTATGCTTTTGTTTTTTTGATAGATGGACAACAGGATCTATTGACAACCACCTTACAGCATTCGTTTCTTGTTAGCTTAGTTGTTCCTGATGTTAGGAGATCTGTGTGCTGCTCTAACAGATTTATAAAACAGAGTTTTATGAACTTACCACCACATGGGCCCCGTTCAGTTTGAGAGGTTTGGGGCTTATTAACGGGGATATCATGTACAGCAGCAGCACGAAGGCCACGATGAAAGCAGCCACAACCAGGAGCATAACGAAAGGCAGAAGCAGCCACCAGGAGCTAAAGGAGAGCCAGTGTGAGAGCGCGGAGGACATGGGTCAACCTGATGCTGTTGACGTTAGCTCACAAGCTAATTCTTCAATTCCAGACACTCCCTCGTCTCGCGGACAGAAGATAGCAGGCCTTCGGACGAGCCGTTTATGCTCTTTTATTATCTAGTGATGTGTTAGAGGGTTGTGCGGTCGATTAAATACTAAATTCAAGTCGTGAGACTGCAAAAGCTAACTCTTTCCGTTCGCTACATGAACCAAAACACAGAATCTATGCACTTTGAACGGGATGCTGGCTGCGTTTGGGCGGTGGAATTATGGGAGTTGTAGTTTTTGAAAACCTCCGCTTACGGCGTTAGAATGCGACTTGTGCAGAAAATGGACTACAAGTTCAACATTCTTTCCATAACCGTCACTTTCCTAATTAATGTTAAAGAGCATTGAAATGCTACTTTTTAAAATTTGATTCAAAATAAGCCCTTTATCCAAAACCCAGCCCTCAATGACACGCAATCAAAAATATAAATACAAAAAAATAATAATACAGACCTGGCAGATTGTCAGGCAATGAGCGTTTTAGGAGTTTGTGTGATTTGAAAACATTCGCATTAAAGGAACAAATAAGTCAAGTTAGTTTCATTTCAACCTTTATTTACATGTGGATATTAAAATGAATGAGATAAACCACTTTTAAACTGTCTGGAAAGCATCTGTTTAACAAGACTTCTCCTTAAAACAAACCAAATATATATTTTCTATATTGTTATTCTAATAGTACAATGTCTTATAGGTTTTTAAATGGCAAACCAAACACCCTATAGGTGCATACAGATTGATATATGTTTTTAAAGTTTTAAATGAAATGTGCAAATATCATCCAATCATTCCCAAACCTTCTGCCTATAAAAACAATTATATAGCCATCTACAAGCATCAGTATTTGTGCATCTATGTGTGTTCAGATTGAGAGAGACAAACAGACGGGAGGAAAATGCGAAGAAGGCACATTGTGTGCTGAGCCTCAGCAAGTGAATTTACAACGAATGTCCAACATTGGCCCTTGAACACATAATGTAACTCAGATCTCAGTGAATGAACAGCACATTTTACAGTAATATACTGAAAGTAACAATGTACATGGAGACAAAACCATATGTAGTAAATGAGTGCCTGAATTGTTAAATGCGGATCTCAAAGTGGTATGTCGAATGCCAATGCATGCACAGATTTAAAACATGACTTTCTCAAATGAGAAGGAAAATGCAACTCTGAAATGACAGATCTCTTGTGAACAAAGTCTACACCTGCCATTTAAACGGTTCTTCTCCTACAAAGCACAGTCAAAAAAGAAATACAAGCTGGAAAGTCTTCATGTGTCGTCGAAGCTTAACTTTTATCCATTCAGATTTATGTGACTGTAAACAAAACTGACATTAGTATTACTTCAAATGTTTAGTCACTGCATAAAAGAACAAATTATAATAGCTAATTGTCTTACAGCACATCTGTTGTAGGTCCTAGTGACTGTGTTAATCATAGAAAGCACAGATAATTATGATCGAGACCGCTTGTTAATGATAAAAGATGCATGATGGTCACAAGGTACTGATGGCAGCCTTGCAGGCAGAGCAGCTATTAACATGTGAAGAAAAACTGAGGTGGGCTTGAAGAGATACACATTTCAAATTACATCTAGGCTTTAGCCTGAGCTGAGAGGGCTCGTCGGTCAGAGGAGGAGCATGGGTACGAAAGGAAGAGAGGGGTGTGTGAAGGGCAAGAGAGAAGACGTTACAATTACAATCCGTTTGCTTTGGTTTCGGGAGACCGGCTCGGTTCAGCCCTCCTGTCCAAAGTCCTCTGTGAACTTTTTCAGCTTGTCCAGATCCTGCTCGTTGACGGTGGGCTTTGTGTTGGCGAGAGACCTCTGCATGTCCGACTGTGGGTATAAACAGGGTAGAATGAGGAATTTATAAAAGTACCATAACAGTCTTTTAAATAAGTTTTTCATAAAAATAAAATAATATCAAATAATAAAAATATTGGGCGTCCCGTGAGGAAATTTTCCCACTGGTTAATCGACGTGTGACAACACCGGTAATACCGGTAACACCGTTGGGGTGGGGGTGGGGTGTTAGTTCGTTTGAGTTTCCCTCTTTTCTTCACTTTCAAATGGCTTGTAAAAGCGCCGTGCGCGTTTTACTTTCACTTTCAAATTAGCGGCAATTCGCCATTGATTCAATTCAAGCAACAACAACATCAAACTCATAGAACTTTTATTAACAAAACGGATAAAAATACACCATATATGCCTAATAAAATAACAAATTACTTCGGCTGCACAAAGTTTAAATAGGTATATAAAATTGAAAATCAGCAAACACTGTGGAACCAAATAAATAAGAAACATAGAACGTTTATTAGCAAAACGAATAAGAAAGCTTGGAGGCACGGCATATACACCTTGATGTAAAATAAATAAAATACACAAAGTTTAAATAAAGTAATCAGCAAACACTGTGAAACCAAATAAATAAGAAACGAATGTTAAATTTTTTTTCCAGTCAATAGGCTTTTCAAAATCAAAAATATTGCCAAACAGGAGCTTTTGCATCTCATTTCGAAACTAAATCATCCGCCATCGTCTTGTCTCTCACCTCACCTCACCTCACTCTTCTCGTCAGTCAGCTTGACTCACTCTCCTCACGTGATAAATACAACTATCCACACGTTGTTCCACTCCCGTTCGACACGCCCTGCCTTGACCATTTAGTTTTTTTTAAAGTGTCTGTCCTCTAACTGACGCTAGGCTAAATTATTTTTTAGTTACTAAAAAATCATAAAACGGTGGGGCGGTGCCGCGGTAGGCAAATGACGTAACCGGTGTTGCGGCTTAACACCAGTATAACCGAAAACACAGTCTAACGCCAGCAAGCTAGCTCGCTCGTGGACCTTTCCCAGCCCGCCCCTACTCTCCTCTTCCACTTTGCCTTTCTGTCACTACCTGTCCTATCAATGATTAGTATCATAAGAAAACTAAAATAAAAACAATATTCCCTAATTATTTCATAATATAAATAGATTGTATAATTTTTAGTTTATGTTTTTAAATGTTTATATTTTATCAGTTCGACTTTTTTTAATAACTACTATAATTAATATTTATATTGTTAAAACACTAAAAATGTTATAAACTTTCTTCTATTATTCCTCTGTTGGTTGAACCATTAAATACGCTGCAAATAGCCAATATCAAACAGGATAAATTACCTGTTCAATAAGTTTGGGCTTATCATTACTTCAGTCTTCTGTCACATGACCCTTCAGAAATCATTCTACTATGCTGATTGCTGCTCAAGAAACATTTCATCTTATACCACTGCTGATAAAAATTTATATTTTCTGAGGAAACAGTAATACCTTTTTGATGAGAACGTTCAAGAACAGCATTTAAGTTAAAGTAAAATCTTTTCTAACAATTAGAAAAAGTCTTTACCAGTCACTTTTGAAATCCAATTTAACTGTCCTTGGTGATTCAAAGTAGTAATTATTTTTGTTTTGAGAAAAATCTTATACTGACCCCAACATTTTTGAACAGTAGTGTATGTGTTTTTATAAGTCAAGCAGAACACAGTCTAATGTCCCCACATTATTTAGATCCTCATTACAGGCTTTCAGCAAAGACAGCTTGAACTGGGAACTTATAGCACTTGTAATGCCCAGCATAATTTTTTATGACAATTCCATACGTATTAAAGGGGTCATATGATGCTGCTAAAATAACATTATTTTGTGTATTTGGTGTAATGAAGTGTGTTTATGCGGTTTAAGTTTCAAATAACACATTATTTTCCACATAATGTACGTTATTTTCTCCTCTATGCCCCGCCTTTCTGAAACATGTTGATTTTTACAAAGCTCATCGTTTTGAAAAGCGAGGTGTGCTGTGATTGGCTTGCTATCCAGTGTGTTGTGATTGGCCGCATACCTCAAGCGTGTGACGGAAAAATGTTTGTTCCCTTGCTAATGTGATCATGCGGCCAACCACATGTGACGACCCCGGCTGACTCCGCTTCGTCCAAGTTGAAAAGCCGATCCGGCGATAACCCGCCGCAAGTTGAAGTATTTCTTCAGCACCCACACGGATCAGCTCCGCATGACAGCGATTCGTCCATTTTTGTTAGGCCAAACAAAGTAGTTTCGCTTTCCAACAACGCAGCCACCGCGCCTTCAAGACATTGCGGCCGCAACATACTAAAGCGAGAATCAAAGTTATGCCTTCTTTCCTTGCGTGAACATTTGGGTGGTGTTATGCAAATCTTCTCAGATAGTGACGTAGGTATGTTGGGGGCGTGTTTGAACGAGCCATTTTAGGTAGGCGTGGGCGACTCTTAACTTTTATAAAGAATATCTCTTTGGTTTTGAGACTTTAGTCTTTGCAACTTTACAGATCTTCTTTATGCACCAAGAGCTTGTAACACCCCAAAGAGAAAGGAAAAATTTGTTTGTTTTAAATGCGCATCATATTGACCCACGCTTCTTTAAGCACAATTAGTATATACTGATGATGTAACAACATGAAAATAAAACCATGCTCACCATGGAAACAATTGGCTCCAAAAGTTTCTCTCCAGGGACTTCCATCCATGTCATTTCTACACCCTGTGGATCACCTGGGGAGCAAGGGGTTAAGAGGTCATCGACTATGACATTCGGGTCACTCCTTGATGGTCCTCGTACCTAATGAAAGAAAAGATAATGGTTACAATTAGAATTGGTGAGTATTTAATTTAAGACTTATTAATGTAAGACTCATTTACTCAGTGTCAGTTTCTCAAAGTGTTGGTGTAATCAGTGTCACTGAGGACTCACTCGTTTGAAGTGAGTGGCGGACTGAACCTTCCTGACGGGCTGCATGAGGGCGTCTCTGACGATGACGCTGATGTCAGCGCCAGAGTAACCTTCCGTCTTCTTGCCCAGAGTCATGAAGTCTGAATCGTTAAGACTGTTCGGTGTGCTGCCCAGATTCAGCTTGAACATGAATCCGCGAGCGTGATCTTCTGGCAGAGGAATGTAGATACGTTTCTCAAACCTAAACACAACACAGAAGATAAACAATGAACAGCTACAGACTTACAGTTAAAGAGTGATAGGTGCAAACACACTCACTCTCTTACCACTTTTCCCATATTAAAACGATATTCAAACAATCTAGTCAAAATCTATGAAATAACAAAAACGGAGGCTTGGGAATCATATCTTATATATGAGATTCTTCTAGTCACCACCCTTTGTCTAGGTCACAGGTCTAGGTTGCTCTTGTTAGAGTTTTGCATGGGCTGCCCAACAACGAAGGTTATACTACAAATTCAATGAGGCTGCCAATGAGAAGCTAAATTAGGCACCAAGTTATTTTAAGTGCCACAGAATAAACGTGTTTTATTGTTAGTAACATTTCAGTCACCCTGTCATGTGTTTATGACATGCTCTTAATCCAATCTGTACGATGTTTCTGGAACTCTTAGGTTCACTTAAAGTGGGAACGTCTTTTCCAACTTGAGAACTATACAGTCAATTGCTTATTACACAGAATCTGTGCTAATATCACGGCCCATAACTATGTCAGCAGCCTTGGGCATTGAGTATAGTTTGGGCTCCTCCTCAATGCATCCTATAAATGTTGTCATACGTCTTGCACACCCCATCCAGTTGTTCTTCACGGATGAATATCAATCGCACACATATTAGCCAAATTGTCGCTCTTAGAGCGATATTTTCTAGCTGACTAATGAGCGTATGGACGCCCAGACTCGTGCTAGTTCTGAGGTAAATATATTTTTTATATGGTGGCATTGTTTTTACAAGCTTTACCTCCGTTTTCCACAGTTGAATACACTGAATGAGGCGATTACACTGAGACATTGCATTGACGTTTTTGTAACATCTTAAATACCTTTTGATGTCCATTTATGTTTATTTGGTAACTTTAGTTTACTATAGTAGTAAAGAGAAAGATATGATGGTTTCACGTGCCGCTTGAACTGAGGCCTCAATCGATCGCTTATGCGTTTTAATTAAGAGAAACGCAAAACTGTATTTCTATTATTTGAATTTTCGTTATGAATTTGGCAGCAATTTGAAAGCTCTATACTTGTTTTATTAATGTTCACAGATCACAAAAGTTCTATTGGCGACTTATTGCTTTGCAAGTGCACTTCACATAATAGAAGCTTGATTCACAACGAAGCCTATTTTATAGTAGAGATTACACGAGAATGGTTATTATATTGCTAATTTCCACGTGCAGCTGAAAGCTTTGCCCCTTTTTTAGTTTGTTAAGTTGTACACAAAATGACACATGCTTTCCGCACTTTCTATTTTGCACGTCTCATGTGGTAAATTTTCAATCGCCTCTCATCCTGCCACTCGCGCATCAATCTCATTTTATTACATTCACATAACAAAATATGTGATGCACAACAGCAGGAAAAAAGCCTTACATGCAAATTTTTAATCATAGCAGCAAAATTTTTATTTAGCTCGTCATTGTCGATCCTCAGCTAAAAGCTTCAATCGCAAATTAATATTGTTGGAGCCCTGTAATGCTAATACTAATGCTTTTTTTAAAGCAATCTCTTGTTGCTCGACAAGGCTGTAATGGACACAGTTACAGTAAAAGCAGTAATTTTGTGAAATATTGCTACAATTTAAAATATTTTTTTTTATTTTAATACATTTTAAATGTAATTTATTCTTGTGATGCAATGTTGAATTTTCAGCAGTCATTACTCCTGTTTTCAGTGTCACATCCTTCAGAAATCATCTAATATGCGGATTTGCTGCTCAAGAAACATTTCTTATAATTAAAATTGAAAATTGTTATGCTGCATAATATTTTTGTGGAAACTGATTTCCAAAAAAAAAATTCTCAAATATAAATACATCCACACACAACACATATACATCTACACTAGGTTCCTAAGGCTGGATTTGACACAATTTCACAAGTGTTTCTATGCGTCGATTCTACATTCACAGCTGTGATTTTGATACAGATTTGATATTGGCAATATCGATATTTTGGCCTATATATACGTCGGTGACATGCCATCTCATAATATTTCTACTTCATTCGATTTTTGAATTCGATTAAAATGTGGCTGGTCTAAACCTTTGATGGATTTATTCAAACACCTCTAATAGTTGAAACATGAAACATAAAAACTATATATGAATGTTTTATGATGTTGCATATATTAAGCAAAATTCGCCCTCTCCTACAGTTTTATTTTTTCTATATGACTAATGAGCTTTTATGTCCCTAACCGATATTGTTTTTTTTTTCTTCTGAGGTAAATGGACCTTTAAGCGATTTTTCCTGG
Source organism: Sinocyclocheilus anophthalmus (assembly GCA_018155175.1). Taxonomy (NCBI): domain Eukaryota; kingdom Metazoa; phylum Chordata; class Actinopteri; order Cypriniformes; family Cyprinidae; genus Sinocyclocheilus; species Sinocyclocheilus anophthalmus. The sequence continues at coordinate 609,752 of JADLZN010003190.1, forward strand.
AGACAGGTTACGGATTGTAAAGTTATACTCCTTTTAACTTACCTTCGTATGTTTAGTCATGTTTATTTTGTGCTAAAACTGGTATTAATGTGGAGGAGACGATCAATTCACATGCGCCTCACGCTGCCGCTTCGTCTGATCTGTAAAAGGCCCCCCCCCCCCCCCGCTACAGCGATCTGTCACTCACACATTAAAACAGCGCCAACATAACGACATTTAGTTTAAATACGGCATACAATGACAGATTTTGAAATCGAACTTATTGCTCATAGAAAAGCACCAAAGCACAATGCTTCTTGCGCTTTATTGGATGGAAAGTACCCTTGATTTTCTGTCCATTAAGGTCAGTATGATATCTTGGAAAATTCTTCCTTCAGCCGATAGCACTGTAATAGTCGATCAAAACGTCCACCCTCCCTTGCCATCGCCAGTCCAAGCGCCACACCCCCTGAACTCATTTTACTCTCCAGACCAGAATAACAGATACAACATTTCTACAATAGACACCTACTCATCGTTCCCCAATTTCAACCCATTTTCCGATTGAAGTAAACTTCAACGGATTTCCCCTGCTCAGGGAGTAGGGAGCAATGAACACCGTGTAGGGATCATATCGATCGGAACACAGTTCATGCATGTAGCTCACTTCTAACGAGCTGGCGCGAGGACTGGATTAACTGCTGGGCTACATCATGTGTCATTCACCTGTGAGAAATCTTTAAAAGTACTACAATGCCAGGAAGGAAGATCGGGTTTTTGATGTTTGTCTGCCATTCTCGCTCTCTCTGCATAGCGTGCGTGAATGCGCTGATGACGTATCCTTTCTGCGCGAACTGGGTGCGCAGAGGTATGCAAATACATACCTTGACAGACAGGTAGGAAAGCATATTAAAATGCTCGGACCGAGCGTTTTGATTGGACAAACATTTCTTGATCCTATGCCTTCCACAGAATATATAAATACAGACAAATACATTTAGACCACTTAACTTAATGATTGCTATTGGGATGTGATACCAGCATAACAAAAAATGTTTCTGAAGACAATCACCTACTGCACCTTTAAGCTGAAACAGGCTAGATTACTAGATTCTGTGATTTAGGAATCGAGTATCGTTCCATAAAAATGATCGTTAATATCAAGATACTATTTTTTTTTTATACAGCCCTAATAACACACACACCACCCATACACATATATATATATATATATATATATAATATACTTATATTATATATATATATCTATATATATATATATATATATATATACAGTAATATATATATTCTATTCATATATATATATACCTGTAGATATTTCTAATACATATCCACTTTATTCATGCTCTCTGGCTCATACTGAGCTACAAGAGTTGAATAACCTGTTCTAGCCAATGTCTCTCGATGATGTCATTCAATCATGATAAATCACACTAACACAGAGTCTAATGAGATCATCTTTAACTGATAATTACTCCTCGCCGACTGTTCTCTTTCAGTTCTCCAATAGAAATTCAGTCACTCATGAAAACAAATGATTACCGTCTTCTGATGGCAGAATCCAACGTCCAGGGGATGTTTGTGGCTCCCAGCACTAGAATCCCTTCATTGTCATTACCAACACCTATGAAGACATTATTGTATTAGATAGTATTCATGGTTCATTAAAACACCATAAAAACTGATAAATGATAATGATAAATAATCATTTTTAATATCACAATGTGATTTTTTTTATCTGTATTTTTTGTCCTGAAAAACAGATCAGATTGTGACAAATATGTAAGATTTTGATTATATGATTTTACATTACTGCATTTCAGACAAACAAAGCCTAGTCAATAACTCAACAGTTTCTTTAAGGTGTGTTTAATAAGGATTGGAGCTAAACTCCAACCAGGAGCAGGATTTGACATCCCTGTTAATGAGGATCGTAACAGGTCTAAAAGGCTCACCTTGCATCTGAACCAGAAACTCGGTCTTGATTCTGCGAGCTGCTTCACTTTCATTCTCGCTCCTGGAGCCACAGAGTGAATCGATCTCATCGATGAAGATAATAGAGGGCTTGTGCTCTCGGGCCAAAGTGAACAAATTCTTCACCAGCCTGAGGGGATGAAAGGAAACGTTTAGACATCGCATGGCATCATTTTGACCATCTAATCAGGTGACAAGCAACTTTAACCAATCAAAACTCTAGATCTCACTCGGTATCATTTTCCTAAAAAAGTAGAGAATCTGAAAGTGTGGCCATGAAAACTAATTTAATTTATAGGTCAGTTGGTGAATTTGCTCGGTACCAAATTCTGTTCACAGATCCCACAAACAAACTGCACTTAAATAGGTCTGCACTGTCTGGAAATTTAAGCACAATAAGTCGACTTGCATTCTATGTAAATGAAATGACAAATCACAGTCACTTTAAATGGATAGTTCATGCAAAAATGAAAATTCTGTCATCATTTACTCACCGTCAAGCTGTTCCAAACCTATATGACTTTCTTTCTTCCATTGAACACAAAAGATATTTTGAAGAATATTGGTCCCCATTGACTTCCATAATATGTGAAAAAAACACTATTGAAGTCAATGGCTACCAGCAACTGTTTGTTACCAACATTCTTCAAAATATTTTCTTTTGTGTTCAACAGAAGAAAGAAATTCAGACAGGTTTGTAACAACTTGAGGGTGAGTAAATGACAACAGAATTTCATTTTTTGCATGAACTATCCCTTAAAATGGTCTCTGTCAATCAGAGCATGACGCAAACTGTGAAAAAATCTGAAGGCTCCTTTATATAATGATTTGCACAGAAACCACAGCTGTCTATGTCACCCTCCAATGAAGTTTTGCAGTGTTGCACATCATGGCACTTTTTTATATCCCTTATTTTGTATGACATATACTTTGAAAATAAACAGAGTTATTAATAGCTGATTTGAAACGTATGATTATGCATTTCTGAATCAACATTTCCCCACACCTGATACAGTATTGTTGCCTGTACTCTTCACATTTCAGTGTAAATTATTACAAAACACACATTTCATCAAACATATTTTATATGTTCACTTTCTGGTGAACACCTATGTGGATTGCCAAAAATTTGGTGTGTCGGTGCAAAAAATTTGTCGTTGTGCCTAACAACACCCCTTAGCTCTTATAAATTCACTGTAAACCACGGCTTCTTGGGGCTTATTGCTTAATTTGAGCTCTGTGCTTATCTGCTGCAATTAAAATCTGAGAAACATACAAAAGGGAGCAAAGCGTAGAGCTTTAGCAAGAACTCAGAACATAGCGGCTTCAAAAACCAGAAAAAAAACTTAACTGCTAAAACAGCTACAAAGGTTTTTTTTAAACCCCCCGGGGCCATATTCCTCACAAGACTCACTTTTCACTCTCTCCCAACCATTTAGATACCAGATCAGAGGAGGAAATGGAAAAAAAGGTGGAGTTGTTGGCTTCTGTCGCTACTGCTTTGGCCAGGTAAGATTTGCCCGTTCCAGGAGGCCCGAAGAGAAGGATGCCCCTCCAGGGAGTTCTTTTACCTGAGACAGAAATAATTTGTATTAATAATGGTCTTCTCTGTCAACAGTTCCTTTTACAGGGCATTGGTACAGTTGCACTTTTGATATACCCATACTGGCACTGCTGACCACTAAACACTTAAAGGGGACATAACACCCACCGTTTCTGCCAATGTCATGTTAATCTTGAGTATCTATAGAGTAGTATTGCATCGTTCATAGCTCCGAAGAGTCTTTAGTTTTATCAGATTTATAAAAGAAAGATACAGCTTTACGCTTCTCTCCAAGAACAGCCGAGCTCCATCTTTCAGTATCAAACGATCTACAAATCCAGCGTCGGACTGGGCCTCGTTTATAAAACCTCCGTCACTGAAATGACGGGAACAAACAAACACACGTGCACAACTCCGTTGCAGCCCCGGAAAAATAAACTGCATCCACTGTTCACGTAACGCTGGGTTCTTTGGGAAGCGGAACAAGGTTATCTTTCCCAAAAACACTCTTCTTTGGAGACATTCTTCTCGAGCAAGTCATGTGCAGCGCTGCCAACGACTGCCGTAACCTGAACGAAGCACGTTGATGGGCTGCTCTTGCTCTGGTTGATTTGTGCACGCTCTCTTCCTGGAGAAGTGCCCATACAAGGCATTCCGCACCATGACATCATGACGTCCATGCTCGAAAAAAACCTTCCGAAACTTATACAAGCCCGGAAGTAGGGTTGTGACCGTGAGGAAATTTTCCCACAGGTTAATCGACGTGTGTCAACACCGATAATACCGGTATCACCGTGGGGGCGTTCCCGCTTGTCCTCGCTTTCCTTCCTTCGCTTTAAATAGCTTGTAAAAGTCGCGTGCGCTTTTAGAAGTCAATTGCTTGAATGCAACCACAAAATACAACATCAAACTCCCTTTAGCCTAAATATAAAACATAGAACTTTAATTAACAAAACAAATAAAAATACACCATACTATAGGGCAGGCTATGCCTAATATAAAATAACAAAGAACTTACATAAAGTTTAAATGGGTATACAAAACTGAAGATCAGTAAACACTGTGAAACCAAATAAATAAGAAACAAAGTATGTTTATTAGCAAAACGAATAAGAAAGTTGGAAGCACGGCATACACCTTGATGTCAAATAAATACAAATAAATGACACAAAGTTTAAATAAAATAAAAATCAGCAAACAATGTGGAACCAATTAAATAAGTAAAGAATGTTTTAAAAAAAAACGTCCAAAATCACCTTAGATAAATGGCAAAAGTCAGCAGGCTTTTCAAATCAAAATATTGCCAAACAGGCGCTTTTGCATCTAGTTTCAAAACTAAATCATCCGCGATCATCTTGTCAGTCTCACCTCACTCTTCTCTGTCTCACCTCACTCACTCCCCTCCTGGAGAAATTAATATCTGATCTGTGTTCGACTGTCTTTCGGCATGCTGCATTGAGCAGCCGCGTTCAGTTTTTTATTGTAGTGTCTGTTCTTTTACTGAACTAAATGATTTTTATTATTATAAAAAATCTAAACGACGGTGGGGGCCTGTGACGCGGTGGGCAAGTGACTTAACTGGTGTTGCAGCTTAACACCGGTATCATTGTCAGCACCATCTATCGCGGCAAGCCTACCCGGAAGGAGTGTATTTGGCACAGAAATACTCCCGTCATACATCCAACTCAGTTTTTTTAAACTTTGGCCATGCTTAGCATGAGAATCCAACTCTTTAGCAGCGTAAATAACTCAGAATGCATTTAATAGCATTAGACCTCCCCTTTAAAACTTTAACCCCCGGTTTCACAGACAAGGCTTAAGCCTAGTCCTAGACCAAAATGTAAGTCTGAGCGGTTTCAACTGAAAGAAACTTGCACTGACTGATCTTAAAATATATCAGTGCCTTTGTTTTGTCTCAAGATGCACACCAGTAATGTTTTTCCTAAGCACGTTCATAAAAATTGCTTAAATGTCCTAATTGAACTTTGATCTAATCCTGGCTTACTCTAAGCCTTGTCTGTGAAACCGGGTCTAAGAGTGTTGTATGAAAGCAGCATCCCATTAGTTGATAGTGATATAGCCACTTGCCTGTGAAGAGATGTGGGAATTTGATCGGCAGAATGACGGCTTCTTTCAAAGCCTCTTTGGCCCCCTCTAACCCAGCAACATCATTCCATTTAATATTCGGCTTCTCCATGACAATGGCTCCTGTGATAAAAGATCAGACAATAAGATTAAAAACGCGTTACCAAAAAAAGTAATTTTGTTCATTTTGAAAGATGGGGAATAACTTACCTGAAAGTTGATTCTGAAATTTCTTTTTTTCTGGGTCTTCTCCTTCTCCATCACTCTCAGTCCTAGGGTTAAAAATACAATAGGAAATATATGGGGTCAGTCATTTTTTTTAATACCGTTATTCAGCAAGGTCACATACAATTGATCAAAAGTGACAGTAAAGATATTTAGAACGTAACAAAATACTTATATTTCAAAAGATGTCTGTTCTTTTGAACGTTCTATTAATTAAAGAAAGCTGAAATAAAATGTATGACTTAAATGGTTTTCAACATCGTTAATAATCAGAAATGTTTCTTGAGCAGCAAATCAGCATATTAGAATGATTTCTGAATGATCATGTGACGCTGAAGACTGGAGCAATGATGCTGAAAATTCAGCTTTGATCACAGGAATAAATTACATTTTTTAACATTTTAAAAAAAGAAAACATTTATAAATTATAATAATATTTCACATATCACTGTTACTATATTTTTCTGCAGTCAATAAATGCAGCCTTGGTACAGAAGAAACTCTTCAAAACCTTAAAATCGAACCACCTAACTATTACGGTTCTATAATAGCATAACAGAAAGGGGGAAGTTCCAGTCTCAGTTGCTAACACAGCAAAAAAAAAAAAAAACAGTTTGTCATAGACCCCTGAGAACCCGCTAGCAGTTAGGATATGCAAAACCATATTTTCAATATGGGCTGCATGAATCAAGCCCTGTATATTAGGTTCCCCAGAGCCAGATTTTATTACTTTTTTTTTAAGCTGGCATTCGACCGAACCGGCACATTTAGTGTTTCGAAAACACTTTACCGTATTGGCCTTCGAATGATAAGACCCCTGATTATAAGACGACCCCCCTTTTTTTTTAGATGTACTTTTTGGAAAAAGGCTTTTTAAAAACCAATCTTGTTTTTTCTCAGTAAAACACATTTTGTCTTCAATTATTTTCATATTGCATATTTTTCCTATTTTATTTTTGTTTTGAAAGTATGGTAAAATGTACCAACAATCACATTTTAAAAAATATACACTTTTTGATATACCATAAAAATTAAAAAGGACCTTTAGGCTATCCCTACCAATATCTTATTAACAGTAGAAGTTAAATCTTACCGTAGTCTTCAAATCTGGGTACTGTCTTACGTTTTAAAATCACAAAGAGAGTTTGGTTCCATCAGGCTAACGTGACAGTCACGACTCATGCGCGGTAAGCTTTCTTTTTTTTTTTTGTTTTTTCTTTTGTTTTTTCCCTCGCGATCTTTACAACATGCATTACTTTACGAATTTCATGGCACACTCGTTTTATGCGTATTTGGCACCACTTATTGTTGTGTATTATTGACATGTCAAAGTCTAGACCCTGAATATAAGATGACCGCGTTTTTTCAGATGCATTTCCAAGAAAAAAACATCGTCTTATATTCGGGTCAATACGGTAGCAGTTAATCAATTTCGATGTTTTGATTCACAGAAATCAAGCACACATTACAAATGAATGCATGTATATGTTTGTATTTACTCAGTGAACATCAAATGCACAGCACCCACCCTTTGTCACTGGACTGTGACTCCTTCACTGGTTTCGCTGGGGCTTTCTCTTTCTTCTTCAAGTATTCTTTCAGCTTCTCAGCCCGGTCTAAATATTCGGCACATTTGGCCCGAATGCTTTGTTTGGCCTTGTCACCCTGTGCTTCATCTTAATTAAAAAAATAATAAAACAGTTAAAGGTATAGAGGTGACTGAAAGCTGCCACTGTTGTGTCAAATGCTGCAACGTCTTCTCATGAACGTACTGACAAATTAACATTCTAATTAGAACATACGTAACGCTAAAGCAACATACTTTTAGCAAACTATTATAAAAAAATAAACAGCAAGACCGGAATAATACTCTTAATGTTTGTCTGTTGCTGAAATCATTCTATTTTACGGATAGACATAAACAAAGATTTCAGCTGCATACTTACATTTGACAACATGCAGAAAATACTGAACAGCATGCTGATAAAGACGCAGGGCCTCTTCGTAGTTTTCAGCCTTGTCCTCCTGAGCTGCCTTACCGGCCAGATCTATAGCTTTCTGTGGGGTAAACAGCATTATTTCAGAATGGGGTTGAGGAAAAGCAATGTAGCTATTAAGTAATTAATGCAGTTTTATTGTCCTAACATGCACCGTATGGGCAATTTCAGGCATGGTTACATGAAAGCACCTAAATTAGACACTTCAGGACACCCTACTTCTCAAACAAACAAAAAACATAGCGTTCACTAGAACAATGAGCCAGATATTAATAGATGTAACCAATCTATAACTGTATTCATATAAGCACAAAACATAATGTATACCTAAACTTCAAAGTCAACACCTAACTGGTTATAGTTAGCTCATCTGATCTTTACCTGCTAACGTCGTTGTCTGATTAACATTTAATCATACATTTAATCAAGACTGATTCCGGCCATTAGAGGTTTGTTAGTGCATTTAGATTATATGACAGAAGTTTAAAGAAAACAAATACCAAGGAAAATAAATAAAAAAAAAGCCTGAAAAAAGAACGGACTGAAGAAGTGTGCTAGTAAGACACGGCGACAACTTCTTCACTGCAAAATGACTGCCTTCAAAAATAGATATTTACAAATTAAGTTTAAACTTAATATTTATCTTAATTAAGCCCATAAGTTAACATTCTTGCTGTCGGTTTGATAAACTATGAGAGCATTTGTTTGCCAACTTACCTGTAAGTTGTTGTTGGCAGCCATAGGGGCTGAAAAAGCCAAGAGCGACGGCGTGTTATGGAAAAATAAAGACAGTGATATATGAACAAACGGTCGCGTTTTTCCAAGCAAACAACGAGGGTTGTAAGTTTATGATTTTTCAATACTCTAGAATAACAGAGGAGAAAAAAACAACTTCCGCATTAAAATGTCGAATGTCACTTCCGCCTTCACGCTCACGTGTTCCAAAAAATGTCGTGCGTCATACGGCAAGACACGCCCATTTGGCGCGCCCTCCGGTTTCAGGGGAAAAAAACAAGTCATTCCTACGTAATAAAAGTTGTACGTGACATAATTGGAATTAATATTAAAAAAAAATTATGTAGCCTACAAGTTGTCATATGTGATTTAATTTCATCCAGTTTAATAATGACAATTTCTGTTTGCCAAAACATTGAATTTATATGTTTGCAATACATTACATTGCCTTTTAATTAATTATGCACCTGGCATGTCAAATGAATTATTCTCCTCAACTAATTAGACATTTCTCTAAACTAATATTAGATATTAATGACAGGTACCCAACATGACAACTTATCCTGTCAGTAAACAATATTTCCCAGCCCACCCTGAGAAGTACTCACTGTAATAAAGAGTGTGACAACTAACTCCAGTCTCCTCTGTATTATCATATCGGTTTAAGGCTACTAGAAATCTGCACATTCACATCTAAACTGGCCAGTGTGTTACTAAAGTGGTATAGCTACCAAACGTCTGAAGTCATCAGTGAGATAACTGAGCTATAAACAAGTGTTTCCATTGTCAAACCGAAAGGTCACCTACAAGCATAAGCCATATCATTGCGTACACATTATATTGCAATATGGCAGGCTAGTAATAAACAAGATCTGTTGCTATTGTTCCTTTAAGAACAGGGGCGCCCACACCTGCTCCTGGAGGGTCACTGTCCTGCAGATTTAGCTACAACCCTAATTAAACACACCTGAACCAGCCATTTAAGGTCTTCAGACTCACTAGAAACTTTGAGGTGAGTGTGTTAGAGCAAAACTCTGCAGGATACCGGCCCTCCAGGAGCAGGTTTGGGCACCCCTGCTTTAGAACCATGTTGTGAACACATTTAATCAAACATATTCATGAATGACTACAGAATCTATGTCAGTGTAATCCAAACAGACAATGGATATATATGATGAAAGTATTAAAAAGTTTACATGGTCCAATACCTTTATAGTCAACATGATATCAAAATTGACCCTTTGTACCTTATGCACACTATTCAAAAGAAAAAGGAATGCTTGTCTATAAAACTTGATATCACCAAGCCCTTTTCATTTTCTCCCATCCCCTAAAACCACCAGTACAAATGCAAACAGCATTTCATTTTCACTTTAAGGTAACTGTAGTGCAGTAAATGTAGGTAGCTCTGAAATATTAAATACAGTCAGTGGATTTAGATGAGGAGGGTCCATTTGGTAGATTTGAGGTTTCTGTGCACTCTCAGAAAAAAGATACAAAAGTGGTCACTGGGGCGGGACCATTTCCAAAGGCACACCGTTGTACCTACGGAGTCCATATTGGTAGCTAAAACGTACATATTAGTACCTAAAAGGTACAAAAGTGTACATTTTGAAAAGGTACCGCCCCAGTGACAGCTTTTGTTCCTTTTTTTCTGAGATTGTGGACAGTTTAGTTACATCGCTGTAGGAAGTGGGAGCAACACAATCTCATGAGTTTTTATAATGTGATTCACTTGGAAATGTGTGATTTAAAAAAAAAAAAGTAAGCATGAAGTTCCTCCACTTACCCCACCCCTAAACCTAACCATCAGTTGGATATAAGCAGATCGTACGAAAATGCATGACTGAGATCATACAAATTCATACAAATTAAGGTACAGTCACATTGACAAAATTTCATGTAATCCAGACATTTCAATAGAAATCCACGCAAGCTGGAATTTCACACGAGAGTGAAAGATGCATGCAGATTTGTGACTTCTGTGTCAGCTGTGCTTCATACATATTGGCAATACGCAATGGACATTTTTGCCCACAAAATGTCACTAAAAACTCACTAATGTGACTGCACCTTTAGCCATCAATTCTACAAATAGTTACAAACTGTCATGAGAATGTGTTGGTTGTGTCTGCTTCACCAAGGTTGGTGTTCAGTGTAAATCTGAAGTCATCAGTGTAGTGACACACCAAAGAATTTAAAGTTGCCACTTCTATTGCCACACCTCTGAGAGATACCAGTTGTTACAGGGACATACAGTGGCTCCTCAGGGTCCCTTGCAAAAAACCCACCCACATCCCACAAGCTAACCAGAGGTCATGGCTAAACACTGAGTTTCAGTATCTGTTATACTCTGATAATACTGCTAGGTCTAAACTTTTACTTGCAATAAAAAAAAAAAGCCAACACCCTGAAAATAAACGTTGACAACAATACCTTACAGTGAAAGAGTATCTAATTCATCACTGACTAATGGCAGAACAACCACCTCACCTGCCTCCCAGAGACTCAATCATTATATTAGACATTAAAGTTTTGCTGATTAGCATGTCGTCATCATTGTTGTTTTTACTATTTGATGAAACATATATTAGTGAACAAAGACGTATTAATTTCCAGCATGTGTTAAAGGGGTCATATGATGCGATTTAAATTGTTCCTTTCTCTTTGGAGTGTTACAAGCTCTTGGTGCATAAAAAAAAAACAAATAATAAAAAAAAAAGAAGATCTGTGAAGTTGCAAAGACTAAAGTCTCAAATTTAAAGAGATTCTTTATAAAAGTTAAGAGTCAGCCAACCTACCTAAAACGGCTCGTTCTAAACGCCCCCAAATGTCCTACATCTCGTATGTGGGAAGATTTGCATAACTCCGGCCAATTTTCCGAAAGAAAGCAGGCGTAACGTTTTAATTTCCGTCTCCTGGCTGTAGTATTGTGTTGTGCCCCCTGCCCGCCACCATGTAGTGAAGAGCTGTGTGTTGTTCGTTGTGAAAGCAAAAGCGGACATGAACAGAAATCAGTGGTTAATTGTATTTACCAACAACACTGTTCCAGAAAGTGTCAACCCAAATATTCAGATGTTTCAGCACATTTTAGGGAGGACTGTTTCCTGGGAGAGTAGCGTACAATGCCGGCTATTCTGACTCACAGAGTGTTAGTACGTTTTTTATATTTAAAGGATTGCCACTGATGATTCAAACGCGAGTTTTGAGCAGTGTAGAGTAGCGCGTGTTGTTTGCCATTTCTCCGATCACAAATGCAGACATGGTTTTATGTTTACGCGGTGCGATGCAACCCGTAAAAAGACAGTATAAGTCATTATAATCCGTAATTATGTCCCCACCGGATGCAACGAATGCCTCGTTTATAATGGGTTTTCATGTTTTTGTCTCGTCGCTAGGGCCGGCCGACACGCCTTACACATATGCAAGGCTAACATTTTCTGTCACACGCTTGAGGTATTCGGCCAATCACAACGCACTGGATAACTGGCCAATCAGAGCACACCTCGCTTTTCAGACCAAAGCTTTGTAAAAATCAACACGTTTCAGAAAGGCGGGGCATAGAGGAGAAACAATAATGAACAGTATGTGGAAAACAATGTGTTGTTTTAACCTTTTTTACTTTAAACCGCATAAACACATTTCATTCACCAAATACACAAAATAATGTTCTTTTTAGCAACATCATATGACCCCTTTAATAAACTGCTGTAGACAGGCGTTTTTATGAAGACTGCACATAGACAGCATGATTCATCTGAATTTGTAAGTTTTTAAAAAGTGGGACTCAATCCATTGTGGTCCAAATTGCTTGGACATATTCATAAATACACAAAGAGACAGTGATAATTTTATAGTAACCTCTTTCTTATCAAGACAGTCTTGAAGCTCTTCTGCTCTGTCCAGATACTGCTTACACTTATCTCTGATCTTCTGATTGCCCTCCTTACCCTGTGGTTCACCTGAATGCATGGAAACGAAGGGTTAAAATGCCAAGAGACTTGAACAGACCATTGCACATTGTTGTGAATAGGTTATGCCACACTATGCACTTACGTTTTATTATATGCAGAAAATATTTCACTGCATGTTGATAAGATTTAACAGCCTCCTCATAATTTCCAGCCTGGTCCTCTTGTGAAGCTTTGTTGGCTATGGCTATAGCTTTCTGTAAAATTAAGCATGTGCAGTTGTACTTATATTAAGTCAGCATAATCACACCTGTCTCAAATTTAAGGCAGTAAATACACCATAAGCCACTATACAGAGATTTAAAAGCGTAACTGTACTTAAAGTACCATTACACAACATGTAATAATATTGAATATTAAAAATTTAATAATGTTACAGGAAACTTAAATAAATGCATTTTAAGTGATACGTCAAAAATCATTGCACATAAAGTTATTTATGACTAGTATAGTAAAAAAAAAAAAAGTTATTCAGTGCCAATTAACTTTAACAGAGAATTAAAGGGTTAGTTCACCCAAAAATGAAAATTAGCCCATAAATTACTCACCCTCAAGGCATCCTAGGTGTATATGACTTTTTTCTTTCAGACTAATCCAGTCGGAGTTATATTAAAAATTGTTTTTGATCTTTCAAGCTCTATCATTGCAGTCAGCGGGTGTTGCATTGCATCAGTCCAAAAGTAGTTAAATAAAAAGTGCCCATCCATTAAAAAAAAGTGTCTCACATGGCTCCGGGGGGTGAACAAAGGCCTCCTGTAGCGAATCAATGCGATTTTGTAAGAAAAATATCCATATTCAAAACATAATAATCACTTTAATCTAGCTTGCGTCAGCAGTTGTACACGGAAGCAGCTCCAGGAGGATGACGTATGAGGTCAGCGCTGCGCATGCGCCGGTGAGTCTCGTGAAAACCAACGTTTGTTAACAGGAACAAAAGAAGCAAAGTTTCCTTACTTTAACAAAGATAAACCAGTCTCCTCTTGGCATATATCGAAATCCTCCGACATTCTTCTTTACAAATCCTCGTTTTGTACTTCTAATAAGTGACTGGTGTTTTGTTTTGATCTCTCCGCTGTGCTTCCGCGTTCGTCACTTCTGAGCGGCGCGTGCGCAACGCTGAACTCATACGTCATCCGCCCGGAGCTGCTTCAGTTTACAACAGTGAGCGCAAGCTACATTAAAGTGATTATTACGTTTTGAATATGGATAATTTTCTTACAAAAACGCATCGATTCGCTACAGGAGGCCTTTGTTCACCCCCCGGAGACACTTTTTTTAATGGATGGTCGCTTTTTATTTAACTTCTATTGGACTGATGCATGCAACACCCGCTGAGTGGCATTAAACAGCTTGAAAGATCAAAGACCATTTTTAATATAACTCCGACTGGATTCGTCTGAAAGAAGAAAGTCATATACACCTAGGATGACTTGAGGGTGAGTAAAACGCAGCCTAATTTTTCTTTTGGGTGAACTAACCCTTTAAGCTGAATATGCACATAATTGAATTAACTGATCATAGTTCTAATAGAGCCTGAGATTATTAAAACAATCTAAAATGTAATATCCACAAGACATAAATCTCTGACCATAATGTGGCTTCTTATGACTATTAGTAAATGTGCCTGTGAAAATAATAAACCACATAAATAAGTTAAATACACCAGTAAATATGAACTGCATGTATAAATGATCAGTGGAGCCTTGAAAACTCTCTCAACTGTTCTCAGATGATCGTCACACTTCAACAGCAGAATATTCAACACTATTTCCGAGCTGATGATATCCTAGAAAATCTTTAATGTCCGGGGTTATTACTACCGTGTCGAAACTAGAAGCTGCCTGCCTACAAGACAGCATTACGAGCTTCAGGGATCACTACATGCTAAGTTTGAAAACAGCCCATTACGATTAACTTTCTACTTAAAGATAACTTGAATCACTTCACTCTAACATCATTCATAAATAATGACAATGTTTCCGAGAGTGCTGAATGTGAACATGGCTTCTAAACAACCAAAACAACTTTTACAAGAAAACGTACATTTTCATCTGCTTTAAAATATTACAAACTACAATAGGCTACTCCTGTCGACGCTCACATTGGCTTGACATTTATTCATGATTTCTGTATGGATTTATTTACCTGTAAATTAGTAGGCTCCATGTGACGCTGATTTGTTGTGAACTGAATCGGTCTCTGTTCAGTTTCGGTATTGCTGAATTCTCGAGTTTGTGAACACCCATTCGACTCATGACCATCACTGAGGAACAGCACGAGAAACAGCGCCCTCCACAAGCTCACGCTGAGAAAAAAACACCATTACAGCTTAAATATATGAATGCCTTAAAAACCTGGTTTATTTGCTAGTTCGTGTTCTGTGTTTATCCGTGGAATCATAATAAATAGGTGAAATATATTTACACAGATACTCAGAAAATACTGTACTACAGTCTTCTTTCTATTTTTTTATTAATTAAAAACACAATCTAAAAAAAATCCTAACTCCCTGCTAAAACACACACACACATAAAATGCCGAAACCAGCCTAAAATGGTCAGCTTGATCATATCTGGTTAGACCAGCTGAACAACCAGCTAGTTCCAACTTAAACCAGCTACAACCAGCAAATCAGCTTATTCATATAATTTAATTTGACATATAATCTCTCATTTCTTTATTTTTTTTGGCTTGAAATGTGACCCGGACACATTATAGGGTTAATCTCCTAACTTGTACTTCTGTTTTCATCCCTGTTGAAAAAAACAGCATATTAGGTTAGGTTTGTTTTGACGCTGGGATGCTGGTTTATGCTGGTCCTTTGCTGGTTTAAACTGGTCCTTTTGCTGGTTTAAGATGGTCCTTTTGCTGGTTTCTGCTGGTCATGTGCTGGCAAAGGACCAGCATAAACCAGCAAAAATACCAGCAAAGGACCAGCTTAAACCAGAAAAAGAACCAGCATAAACCAGCAAAAAAACCAGCAAAAACCAGCAAAAGACCAGCATAAACCAGCAAAAGGACCAGCATAAACCAGCAAAGTACCAGTTTAAACCAGCAAAGGACCAGCTTAAACCTGAAAAGGACCATCTTAAACCAGCAAAAGGGCCATCTTAAACCAGCAAAAGGACCAGCATCAACCAGCAAAGGACCAGCATAAACCACCAAAAAGACCAGCATAAACCAGCAAAAAAACAGCATAAACCAGCAAAGGACCATCTAAAACCAGCAAAAGGACCAGCATAAACCAGCAAAAGGACCAGCAAAGGACCATCATAAACCAGCAAAAGACCAGCATAACCAGCAAAAGGAACAGCATAAACCTCCAAAGGACCAGCATAAACCAGCACAAGGACCAGCAAACCCAGCACAGGACCAGCATAAACCAGCACATGACCAGCATAAACCAGAAAAAGGACCAGCAAAAGGACCAGCAAAAGGACCAGCATAACCAGCAAAGGACCAGCAAAAGCACCAACATAAACCAGCAAAGGACCAGAATAAAACAGCAAAAGGACCAGCATAAAACAGCAAAAAGACCAGCATAAACCAGCAAAAGGACCCGCATAAACCAGAAAAGGACCAGCAAAAGGACCAGCATAAACCAGCAAAGGACCAGCATAAACCAGCAAAAGGACCAGCATAAACCAGCAAAAGGACCAGCATAAACCAGCAAAAGGACCAGCAAAAGGACCAGCATAAACCAGCAAAAGGACCAGCATAAACCAGCAAAGGACCAGCATAAACCAGCAAAAGGACCAGCATAAACCAGCAAAAGGACCAGCAAAAGGACCAGCATACACCAGCAAAAGACCAGCATAACATCAAAATGACAGCATTACCGCAAAGGACCAACATAAACCGCAAAGTACATCATAAACAGCAAAGACAGCATTAACCAGCAAAAGACCACAAAAGTACCAGCATAAACCAGCAAAAGGACCATCTTAAATCAGCAAAAGGACCATTTTAAACCAGCAAAGGACCAGTTTAAACAAGTAAAGGACCAGCATAAACCAGCAAAAGGACCAGCAAAAGGACCAGCATAAACCAGCAAAAGGACCAGCATAAACCAGCAAAAGGACCAGCATTAACCAGCAAAAGAACCAACATAAACCAGCAAAGGACCAGCTTAAACCAGCATCCCAGCGTCAAAACATACCTAACCAGCATATGCTGTTTTTTTCAACAGGGATAGCAGACAGTGGTAGCACCAAAGTGTAATATCTTTGGTGCTGATGTCTCATTTCCTGTAAACAGTGTAAGTGTATGCTCAGGGTTCAGGTGAGGTCACCACAGATTTGTGGGTTATGTGTGAGTTGCCTTCTTGAAGTCAACTAAAAGTTCCTTTGTCTTGGTGAATACATTGCTGGTTCTGTTTTGCAGGCTGAAGTTGTAAATATACTCCTTTTACAATGCTGCATTTCTGTATCCATCATTTTTCAGAAATAGGCAGAAATATATTTTGAAATATATGTCTTAAACAGCACAGTGTGAAGAAATAAATTGAAAATATATTTCTGTTAAACTTTAAAATCTTTAAAAAAAAAATGGCAAATACTTTTGTACATATTCAGAGTCGATGCAAAATTTAATTTTTTTTCCTTTTTTTTTTTTTTTGTATGATTAAATCAGTTTAGTCAAGTTAGTTATTTATGTATCTGTTTATTTTGCTGTATGCTGGTGTAAAATCTCTGAGATTCTATGAAATCAGTTTAGTCAAATTAGATAATTTAATCTGAATTAAGAGCGATATCCAGTATGAGGATTGTGAGTTCTATAGCCTCTACACTCTGAGTCTGGTCAGTAGGTGCCACTGTTGATCAGCTCACGAAAGAGAGAAAATCAATCTTTCCACCTCAACTGCTATTGCAAGGCTACTATTTTACATTTACATTTAGTCATTTAGCAAATGAGGATAATGGAAGCAATCAAAATCAACTAAAGAGCAATGATATACAAGTGCTATGACAAGTCTTGGTTAGTTTAATGCAGTACACATAGCAAGGGTTTTTAAAATAATATAATAAATAAAAAGAAAACCAATAGAAAAAGAATAGAGCAAGCTAGTGTTTTTTTGCTTTTGTTAATTGTATAATAAATGAAAATAAAACAGCAAGAAAACAAGCAGCAAATGAATAGAGTGCAAGTCTAAAAGGGACAAGTTTTTTTTTTTTTTAAAGAATAGAATTAGAATAGAGAGTGCTAGAGTTAGAGGGTCAAATAAAGATGGAAGAGATGTGTTTTTAGCCGATTCTTGAAGATGAAGTTGCTCGGATTGAGTCATTCCACCAGGAGGGAACATTTAATGTGAAAGTCTGTGAAAGTGATTTTGTGTCTCTTTGGGATGGCACTATAAAGCGCCGTTCACTTGCAGAACGCAAGCTTCTAGAGGGCACATAGGAAGTCTGAAGTAATGAATTTAGGTAAAGGGGTGCAGAGCCAGTGGTGGTTTTGTAGGCAAACATCAATGCCTTGAATTTATGCGAATATGAATTACTTAATTACTATGATCCTTAAATAACCAAAAATAACAAAAGCTCCTCATAATATTTTTGTCCTTGTTTACTCTTATTCAGGGAGGCATTTATCAGGAAGCAAGCCAGTTTTTGCTCCTTTACGTTTTGTTTATGGCTGTAAGGGTGGTCTGTGTCACAAATGTCACACTGGAAAAAGAAAATCCATTCATTTCAACCCATTCTAAGAAAAAATCACCAATGCGATAAACATCTCAGCAATATAACTATGCAAAATTTAAATAAAGTCTAGCGCATATGAGAGTGGATATAGCACAGCACTGCAGTGGAAAGAGTCCAAGATGACCTGAAAAACTATGCAGAGCATTTAAAACATAACATATAACAGATATACAGTATATGTGAATATCCACAATAGAAACGTTAAAAAAAAGTAGCCTATATAGATTTTTTTTTTCTGTGCATCCATGAAATTTACATGTAATAAAATACTATTAAAACATTCACAAACCACTGTTATTTTCAACAGAAAAGCAAGCATGGGCTGCTGCCTGCATATATACTGTTATAATGTTCTACACACTAAGAAAAAATAACTTTTGGAAGCTTTAAGAATGTAAAGGTTTGAGGTAAACTAATTGTTTGGGTGAATTGTCTCTTTAATTAGTTACATTTTACAAGTTAATTTGTGTGCAAAATGTGAAAGTATTACATGTATTCTTCCAGTATAGTTAATAATTTCCCAGTATTCTAAATGTTATTGATCAATACATTTTTTTCATTAATAGTAAGTAATCTGAAGAGAAGATTATGTTACATTTTTCTTTTGTTTAGTATTAATTATTAATTGGATAGTGGAGGATGTGGAGATGGCATTTGATCATCCCATACATATTTATTTTCCATCGCATAACCACAACCACAGTTCAATTCAATGCAATACAAATCTTTTCATAGCAGTCACACTACTAATAATTAGATCATGTACAGAGCTTGAAGAGACGGTGCAGTTATAACGTTCACCATCCAGGTTTTGGTTGTGTTTGAGGTCAGGAAGCATCAGCTCATCTGCATGATTTGGCATTAGGGCCGCGGGGTCCCTGTCACAAGGTTTATCCTCCAGACAGTGTCTGTCCAGCTGTTTGATGTGCAGTGAACGCACAGACCTCCACCAGGTCTAGAGCAGAGGATAATAGTTTCAGTAGCATTTACATGTAACTTTATCAAAAATCTACTGAGAACCCCCCTAAACAAAGATTACACACATCACAAAAAGTGGCTTTAGAAATTTTATTTTCTTTAGAAATGTTTATTTTCATAAGCCTCCATTTTGCAATCTAATTTTTTTTTTCTTGTATAATTTCCGTGAGTGATTTTTTTTACATTTTTGGTTTATGTACACATGAAGACTTTGGATGTTTCATCCCATATTATATTTTTCAGCATCTCAGACCATGATTTTGAAGTGTTTAAATCATACGGTTTCAGCTTTGAGAGTTTATAACATGTCAGATATCATATAACATATTTTGTGAAGTGTTTTGCAATGGTATAATTTTTTTTTTTTAGATAGCCTAATTATGTTATTTTGCATGTCTAGTGTAAATATGGTTTATAGCAGGTGCGAACAGTGTTAACAACTATAATTGTGATGGGTGGTGTTGGTGGGTGGTTGCTATAAACCAGGGGTGTCAAACTCAATTTCTGGAGGGCCGGAGCCCTGCAGAGTTTAGATTCAACCCTAATTAAACACCTGATCCAACTAATCAAATCCTTCAGGCTTATGTGAAAACTACATGGTATGTCTGTTGGAGCAGGGTTGGAACAAAACTCTCACTATAAAATTTACACTATTTCTAGATCAATGATCAAATGTGAGCAAATGTGTTACATTGAGCATGTGAACTCCTTTGAACAAAAATAGATTTTGCATCTTTGTCAGATCATGCTGGAATCATGCATGGATCATCAGGTTTTGCACGAACTAGTGGAGTCTCATGCCAGTTTCAATTTGCTAATTCCCCCAATTGAACTGAACATTCACGTGTAGGAGGATCACATACCTAACTTCATTTTAGTTACAACTCATGAGCATCTTTTGTTTTCATTTTATAATGTAAACGTCACACCAAAAGGCCTTTTAAATGCCGTTTATGTATTATTTAATTGATTTACATTTGTCTCAGACAGACTATCAATTGTAAACCATGAAAATCCCTCATAAGCAATAATTATTACTGGTTTAAAACTATCATGATTTAAACAAAGAGAAAAACTGATTCAGTATTTATTATGATTTACATAATTTTTCAGTATATGTAATTAATTCATACATTAGTGTACTTGTTTACTAACAACACAACAGTGTTAGATGTGTAAAAAAAAAACAAGGTAAAGATAATTTTTCCCATTATGTGTAATTTCCAATCTGTAAGCTGTAGCCTGTTTAATATGTCATTTCCACCACAGAACGTTGCTACAGACAATACTTTTGAGATGTGGTGGAAATGTCACTTTCAGAAAACAGAAAAAGATGACTGTAACACTGCTGGGCTTACTAGTAAAAGTGTGAAAAAGGTGTGTTTAACTGTTCAACTTTTAAGATATCATAATATTATTATTATTATCTCATTGCTAGTTTGTTTCTACACTCTAAAAAATGCTGGGTTAAATACAACCCAGTGCTGGGTAAAATAGGGACAAACCCAGCAATTGGGTTGTTTTGACCCAGCAGTTGGGTTAAATATTTAACCCAACCTCTGGGTCAAAACAACCCAACCGCTGGGTCAAAACAACCCAATTGCTGGGTTTGTCCCTGTTTTACCCAGCACTGGGTTGTATTTAACCCAGCATTTTTTAGAGTGTATGGTTACTCATTGTTTCATTGATTTTATCCACCTGCTCCTTCGTAATTTGGTCATACTGTATCCATCACTTTATCTATTCTCATTTGTGTTTAGTTGATTGTTATTCTCCAGTTTCTCCTGCCTGTTTGTGGATTTTAGTTTATTTTTAATAAAAGAGATTCTGGATTCTGCCCAACTACTTGTCCTCGCTACAACCCTCTGTGACACTGTGTCTTTTATTGATTGAATGCTGAACAGGAAGGCACCTTCACTGGCAGGCCCGTAATCAGCTATGAGGCCACCGAGGACCGGACCTCGGTACATTTTTTTACCGACAAAAACAATATGGTCAAAAATAAAATTTGTTCTTTGAATGACTAATTTGCTGTTAAACTCCTCATATGAATGCCTGCATGACATGTATAATTCAGTTTAGACAGTTTGCAAGAATGTTTAGCATCCCTGGTATGAAAATGATCGTTGCAAGCCGCTGGCGGAGTAAACGAGTCTCTTGAGAGTGTTGTGAGTGAGGGCACGGGCCTAACATCTATAATAGATCCAGCTATTATAAGCGTTTTTGGACTTGTCTTTTCCACTTAATTTAAAGGGGTCATATGATGTGATTAAAATTTTTCCTTTCTCTTTGGAGAGTCACAAGCTCTTGGTGCATAAAGAAGATCTGTAAAGTTGCAAAGACTAAAAAATTAGTTTTCTTTATAAAAGTTAAGAGTCAACCGCGCCTACCTAAAACGGCTCGTTCACACAAGCCCCCACATACCTACATCACCAATGTGGGAAGATTTGCATAACGCCGCCCAAATGTTCACGCAAAGAAAGAAGGCGTAACTTTTATTCTCACTGTAGTATTGTTGCAGTTGTGCACCGCTGAACTCATATGTCATCCGCCCGGAGCTGCTTCCGTGTACAACTGCTGACGCAAGCTACATTAAAGTGATTATTATGTTTTGAATATGGATATTTTTCTTACAAAAACGCATCTATTTGCTACAGGAGGCCTTTGTTCACCCCCCGGAGCCGTGTGAGGCACTTTTTTTTAATGGATGGGCGCTTTTTATTTAACTTCTTTTGGACTGATGCATGCAACACCCGCTGAGTGCCATTAAACAGCTTGAAAGATCAAAGACAATTTTTTATATAACTCCGACTGAATTCGTCTGACAGAAAAAAGTCATATACACCTAGGATGACTTGAGGGTGAGTAATTTATGGGCTAATATAAATTTTTGGGTGAACTAACCCTTTAAATATAGTAAAGTATTAACAAATTTTGATGCAATAAATAGGGTATGATTTAAAAAGAATCATCATTTGTAGGGGTTATTATAACACAATTCTTTAACACCAACCCCCACCACCCCCCGTACCCTCACTAATTATCAAAGCCTGGATACGGCCATGTTCACTGGGACATGAATGGGTTAATTCAATAATCTCCACACATCAGAGTTTAAGCTCTCTTGACCATTTAACCTTGCGGTAACATATGTTCCAGTAACGTCATCTGGATGAGGTAGCTGCTGTGGCTCGTGTTGAGGGATTCAGAGCAGGGCAATTTTCTGCTTTACTGCCCTCAGACTACAGGCTAGCCTCTAGCAATTGAAAATCTGCTGAGATTAAAGGAGAAATGTAGTGGAAATCCAGAGAGAACGGTCAATTCAGTTCATTTAAAAGTCTTTATTGTTTCTGCGTATGCATGCATCATGCTGTGGGTGTAGTGTGGTGGAGAATGAAGACACAGCTGTTTGAAGTGGAGTTTGAGTATTCTACTTATAAACAATCTGGCGATTAATGAATGAAGAATGGGAATCCAGTGCTCAGTGTGTGCTGCATGCCTGCTGGTATTTTGAAGTGTGCTGTAGTATAAATGGTGTGCTGTTTAATTTACAGGAACTCGTCCAAGAAACGGCAAGCAGGGCTGACTGCTTTAAGAAGATATTTTGAAGAATGCTGGTAACCAAACAGTTGCAGGTAGCCATTGACTGCCATAATATTTTTTCCATACTATGTAAGTCAATGGCTAAACTCATACAGATTTGGAACAACTTAAGGGTGAGTAAATGATGACTGAATTATTAAATTTCAGTACTGTCATATTTTTCCGTAGTTGCTGGGTAAAAAAAAGAGAACACACACACACACACACACACACACAAATAAATATAAAATAAAACACTGGGATACATTTAGACAAGAATCAGTTATGTCATGAATGTATATTGTTAATGAAAGTTTGAACAAGAGTATTTTTAATAAATGTCAGATCAGAGCAGGTTGTCACATCAGTCGAATTTACATTTTTGCACATGCTTTTTCTTTAGTTGCTTTATTGCTAAATTGTTATATTGTGTAACTTTTGCTGTAGGTTTTGCAGTTTGGTGATTTGTGGATATATTGCACAATATAGTGTGACAACATGTCCTGCTATTGCGTCTTACTCAGAGATGTGGTTTTTCACACATTTTTATGTAATTAATTGCGATTAATTGCCCCTAACATTAAAATGTATAATCTAATTTCACGCTGAATCTCCAAATTAATGTAAACACAAAGATGAGACTTATGAATAAAGGCAGTACACCATACAGTTTCTATTAACAATTTTATATACTGTTGTATACCGTATATATATATATCTCTATATATCTAATATATATATATATATATATATATATAAAGTGTGACAACTAGCCCCAGTCTCCCCTACATAATGGCAAATCACCACTTTGACTGAGCTGACGTCTAACATTAGCCCACATGCTCCATGGCATTTGCGCAGGAGACATTCAATTTGATTCTCTTTCACAATAATAATTGAAAATTTCAACCTAATTTACATATGAAATCAAACTCATCTGAGCTGATCTGGTTCATTTGAAATAAATAATTCATAAAACACCTACGACAGCTCGTATGGCGTTTGTCAAATAGCACTGGATAATTCTCCAATCATGAGGAAATAGATTACTGTCGGATGGTCACTTGGCTAATACCGTCCTTCTCACTTCACAATTTGGAAGCTGGTCAGGATTGAGGGCACGAGACTGAGCAGAACAGACAGGCACTTGAGGAAAACCTCCTCCAGAGCCCCCTGTAGACGTCAGAGTCAAGTTATCCTTCAGATAAACAAAAAGCCCTGCCACACAGTGTTTTCCATGCTGTGTGACGCTGAACAAAAGCCTGAACTATTTTTAAATCGGACGATTTTGCAGTCACTACAATTAGGCACAGATTGTTTAAGACATGTCTATAGCAAATCAAACATGAAAGAAGTGAACAAATTTTACACCATACAGTAGCTTTACACTATATGTGTTTAGTATTATGGGATTGTTCACCCAAAAAAAGAAAGAAAGAAAGAAAATATATTTTAAAGAAAGTATGTAACCAAACAGATGATGGTAGCCATTGACTTCTATTGTATTTTTTGGTTACCAGTGGTAACCGCCAACCGCTAAATGTTTCCCAGCATTCTTCAAAATATCTTCTTTTGTGTTCAACAGAAGAAAGAAACTTTGGAACAACTTGTCGGTGAATAAATGATGGCTGAATTTATGGATATTTACGGTCACTGGCCATGTTGAGCTGGAATACAGTAATTATAAAAGGCATATATTCATATTTTAGATATTGTTTCGTGTTCTTTGAGCTCTGTATAAGGTTTCCTGTGAAACACAGCTTGCTTTGTGTCCAACATGTAATAAAAGTCTCTCTCAGATGTGACTTCTCAAAGCACAGGGTCACAGTCTGAGTTTTCCTCTGCTTGTGCTGAAGTGGTGGAGAGTTTCCAAAACACTGTCAGCGTAGCGCAAGCTTCCTTTTAGGGTTATTAAATACCACAAAGAGTCTTCCATTATGTGTTAACACTATTTGAGGGATGTGGCGTTGATTATTATTGCAGACAAGGCCACTTTCTTTTTCCTGCACTCAAAATTTTGAAAAAGAAGTGCAGTTTAGCATACTTTAAAAAAAATTACTTATAGAAAAATGTATTTTAGAACTATATACTTAAGTGCAAAGTGAATGTAATGTTTTCAGGCTCTTAATTACATGTTAACTGAAATTAAATTAAAATGTGTGTGTGTGTGTGATATTAAATAATTTGTAATGATGAAGTTGCAATTTAGTAGATTTTTAAATATGTTAACTTTAAATGTTAACTTAAATAACACACTACAGTAAAAATTATAATTAAGTACTTTATGTGCTTTACTATGTATGTAATGACTGAAAATGTACTTTAAAATAGAGCTTTTTATTTCACATTATTATTAAAACATGCAAATATAGATTCAAATAGTTATATATTATAATTATAATATAGGTTGAAGTACACTTCAATTCAAATTCGTGAAAAAAGCACTTTTTCGCAAGGGGCATCACGTAGAATCATAATTGTCAGCAATACAACAATAATTATCAAAATTTTCAACTCAATATTGTGGATATAAACCACACAGGCCTGATGTGTACAACTACAGTTATTATTGGTACAATGTTGAACACACTTTTGTGGATTGGATTTTATTAAACTAGAAAAAAGAAGCATTTTAGGGATTTTATTTTTATAAAAAAAAGAAAGCAAAGAAAAGTGAAATGGAGAAGAAATAATGAAGGTTTTACACTATTTCTAGATCACTGATCAAAGTAGCAAATGTGGTTTACATTGAGCATTGACCTCCTTTGAACAAAATAGATTTTGCATCTTTGTCAGATCATGCTGGAATCATGCATGGATCATCAGGTTCTGCACGAACTAGTGGAGTCTCATGCCAGTTTCAATGACGCTGTCATTAAAGTAAAAAGATAAATATAAGGCAAATATGTTTTAAACTTTTTTTATTTTTACTGAGATTGTTATGCAGATAATATTATTTAATATATTTTATAAAAATATATTCATAAATATTATATAGGTATACAATGGTTTTTGTTGTTTTGTAAATCATTAATAAAAAAAAAGTGGTGTCGCTTTGTATATAACATGCAGTCATATATGGTAAGAATTAATGTATGTTCTTGGTTGAAAGCCATGAAAGATCATTCATAGTGCGATTGCTTTAGTGAAACATTACACACTGACAATTCCAGTGATCATACGTAGAAAAGGCACTGAAGGCTGAAAGGTCATCCATTTCACTATAAGGAGAAGAGAGAGAGAGAGAGTTTGTATGTGTAGTGAGCATTTCTCTTCATTGCTTTCTAGTGTAACGTCAGATTACTGCATAACAGCACATTTCATCTGCTGGTGAAGGAGGGATGTGTGAGGAGGAACGGAGGAACTGAGAGGCAGGGCAGTCATGAGTAGCAGTCCTTCAGGAATACCAGTCTGAGAAACAACATTTGCTCAGGTAGGTTTGCCTTTCTTCTCCTTTTCCTTTCATCTTGTCGGTACAGCAATGAAATGAAATATATTAAACATTGATTTTCATTACAAAAAAAAACAAAAGTGTACACTAACAACGCTAACACAGACATTTTGAATCTTTGCAAACCATTATTCTCATTTAGGCTTGTGCAAGTAATTTGAGCATTTACATATAAATAAATAAAAATGACCAAAGCATTTGAACTTTACATTGTTAAAAAAAAAGTTAGATGCTTGCAGTGTAAATTAGACATTTACTTTAAGTGTCAACAATTAAACTACACTCTTAAAAATAAAGGTGCTTCAAACGGTTCTTCAAGCGATGCCATAGAAGAACCATTTTTGGTTCCACAAAGAACCATTCAGTCAAAGGTTTTTTTAAAGAACCATCTCTTTCTTACCTTTTTATAATCTGAAGAACCTTCTTTCGCCCCAAAGAAGCTCTTGTGAAACAGAAAGGTTCTTCAGATGTTAAAGGTTCTTTATGGAACCATTTAGACAAAAAGGTTCTTCTATGTCATCGTGAAGCACCTTTATTTTTAAGAGTGTACTGCAATTTAGGAATTGTGGAAACAAGATTTTATTTTATTTAAAAAGATGATTTTGTATGTGATAACATTTTGAACATCTGCCAACCAAAGTGTTTATCTAGGCTTATCTATTAAGTCTAGTCAAAAATGCATTAACTTTTATTTATTTATTTTGTATTTTTTATGTTTTAAAATGCTTTATTATTGGTAATGCTAATGTATCTAATACAAATGCTTAATATTTTTTATGAATGCTTAATATGTAATGTTGTGTGTATGCATCTGTTTTTGTACATTAATACTAATTTATTGATAGATGTTTATTTTGAGTGTATTCTGTTCTGTGCAGTTGTACTCCTTCAATATCATGTAGAAAGTTACATTATGTCTTCTAAAAAGGAAAATATCAAATAATGTAGAATATCCAAACTGAAAATAAAGGAAGAAAAGGGTCAACTTTAATTCACCCTATACAGGAAAAAAAAAATCACAAATCTTTTAAAGACTAAAGAAAAATAAGATTAGATAAACTTCTCCAGCAGTGGTCCTAAAACATCTTAGACAGGATTTCTTACAAACTGTCTGACTAATTACAATGATAACCACAAAAACAAACATGCGTTTCCAGAGTTTATTTCCATCTTTAAGTACCCACTGCTGAGCAAACTAAAAGTGAGTGAGAACAGGAACTGAAATCTTCAGAAGCAGGACTGAGCGCCACATATTAAACATCTCATACCATAAATGAATATGTTTATTCAGTTTGGTTTGGGTCTGTTTACTCTAATTTTAACTGAAAAGTATACAAGAGACCTACCTGTTACTGTTCAGAATATACACTGGCCGAAACTATGGCACAGCGGTGGAACAGAATTGCAAATTTAAAAAAAAAATGCATATTGTTTCAACCCAACTTTGGGTCAAATATGGACTAACCCAACTTTTGGGTTAAAAATTGAATGTAAAAATTTAACCCAACGGTTGGGTTAGTCCATCTTTGACCCAAAGTTGGGTTGAAACAACCCAGCATGTTCACTTCAAACACATGCTGGACTATGATTTGACCTTGAAAAACTCAAATTTGTAGTCCGTACGGTCCCCTATACCACAGTTCTAAAGTATATAAAACTAGAATCTTAAATGTTATATTTACATCATAAAATGTATCTGTTTTAAAGGGGTCCTATTATGCTCTTTTACAACGTCTTGATTTTGTTTTGGGGGTGTACTAGAACATGCTCTCATGCTTGGTGGTTCGAAAAAAAAAACATTATTTTTCACATAATTTACATTAATAAAATACCTTTCTCCCCATCCTGGCACAAAAAGCTTGATTAGTTCCGGCTTTGATGAAGAAGGTCCACCTTCCGAAAAACAAAACGTGTTGTGATTGGTTAGCTGTCCCACAGTGCGTTGTGATTGGCGAACAGCTTAAACGGCGTTTCAGTATTGCCACGCCCCTTGCTCCGTCTTTCAACAAAAACTTTTTGGCGAATCTGGCACTGTACTCCTTCGTGTTGTGGAAGCTGTCCTCAGTACAATGCACAGCACACAATAGCAAATTGGGGTTATGATGCTCAGGAACAGAGTTAAAAAATAAATTGCAACCACTGTTTCCTGACATCATCCGCTTTCGGAAGCCCAAACAAAGACGTTTGGTCACGGATGTGAAAAAAACAGCGTTTCAGGCGGTCGCGCACAGGACGAGAAGCGCAGCGTCGCGCCACGTCTTTAAAATTCAAATACATTATTTTCTATGAGTGTAGGCACACCGGTGGCGCTGTTCGGCATCTGTCCGTGGCGCCCAGCTACGTCCTGTTGTACTTGTAAGAATTGTTCTAGACATGCCGAAAATTTGACGCTACAGCACAGCAGCTGCTCTTCTTGGTTTTCTCTGATGCACTAACTCTGCAGCAGCACTTCTTCGTCGTCGTCGTCTCGTCTGATGCACTCACTCAACCAAGCGTTCTAACCACAACCTCGCCCCTCCCCACCCCCAACCATTCGAATTTCTTCTTCTTCTGGTGTTAATGGCGGTTAGTAAACCAAACATTAATTATTTGTAATGATATTCTAATGGGCCGCTTTGTGATATCACAAAGCCCGGAAAACAAACGCTGTAGTCCAAACGAGCCGTTCGTTGTAGTTCTTGAAAAGGGATTTTTTTAAAACGAAATATCTCCCTTTGGAGTGGACTTTGAGATTTTGTAACTTTCTAGATCTTTTTTATGCCCAAACATACACACTACACACTGACTAAAATTTAAAAAGTGAAAAAGCATAATAGGACCCCTTTAATGCATTTTTGATCAAATAAATGCAGGCTTTTTATTGACCCTGCCTGTTTCTGTTGTAACATCTGCAGGTAATTTCCTGGTGATAATCAATGATCCAGTACAACTGCTCGTCTCCAGTCTCGCTGTACGCAGCGTTGAATGCATCATGGTGCTCCACCAGAGAGGACGACTGTCACAACAGAACAGCGAGCCAGTCAGACCTCTGTCTGAGCCGCAGCGCTTACCTGGAGAAGTACCTGGGCCCTTGCCGTTCACCCTTCTTCCTGCCTACGTGCATCACCTACCTGCTCATCTTTGTGGTTGGCGTGCTGGGCAACAGCCTGACTTGTATAGTCATCGCCCGTCACCGTGTGATGCGCACAACCACAAACTACTATCTGTTCAGCTTGGCCATTTCTGACCTCCTTGTGCTGTTGCTTGGTCTCCCGCTGGAGCTTTATGAACTCTGGAGCAACTATCCCTTTCTGTTTGGCGTTGCTGGCTGCTACTTCAAAACCTGCCTGTTCGAGACGGTCTGCTTTGCCTCTGTGCTCAACGTGACCGCCTTGTGCGCAGAGCGCTACAGAGCGGTGGTGCGTCCTCTGCACGCCAAACACATGGTGACGCACGCTCATGCCAAGCGCGTTATCCTTGTGCTATGGGCTGTCTCGCTGTTGTGTGCCTTGCCCAATACCAGTCTGCATGGCGTGGAGATGTTAAAACCCCGTTTTGGACTCACTTTCCCCAATTCGGGTGTGTGTATCGTGGTGCATGATAGGTGGATCTACAACTTGCTGGTGCAGGTGACAGCGCTGCTGTTCTTCATCCTGCCGATGCTGGCCATCACTGTGCTGTATGTGCTGATCGGCCTGCAGCTGCATCGAGAACGGGAGTGTTTTGATTCAAAGATTGGGCTCAATCAGGATGGGGTAAATCAGAGGGCACGCCATCGGCAAGTCACAAAAATGCTCTGTGAGTCCTGTTTCCCCTTCTACACGTGCTGTTGGTATGCTAGTAAGGGTTTAAGCCAGGGTTCCTCAATTAGTTTTCGCAGAGGGCCGAATTCTGCCAACAATACCAAGCCACGGGCCACTGACCTATATATATATTGTTATATATACATTGTTTATTATTAGTATTTCCATTATGTTGCTTTTGTTTAAAATAATCACAAGATGGTCACAAGATTAATATTCAGATTTTTCCCCAGTAGCTGTTTTATTCAAACACTTATGAACATTTTTGCATTTAGATACAGAATAACTTTGCCTGTTGAATATTAAAAACAAAAGAACAAACAAAAAAATCTGGATATCCATGTCTGTCATGCAAATCAACTGTTCCTGCTCATCTCCAGCCTGGTACACTCTAAAAAAATGCTGGTTTAAAAAGGGACAAACCCAGCTATTGTCAAAACAACCCAATAGCTGGGGTTGTCCCTTTTTAACCAGCATTTTTTAGAGTGTGGATCTATTCTCTCCACTATCCCTAATTGCAGATTCAATTACTAGATTTGTCAATATTAATATTTTTATACTTAGATTTTTTTTTGGGGGGGGGGGATCAAACTGTAACACAAAAACTTTGTTCTATTTTCTGCGACGTCTCGGCAGGAACAACATACAAAATATGACAGTGATAATCTCAGGTAATGATTTTGTGCTTTTTTCAATGTTAAAAGTGTCTAATGTGATTTTGAATATTATTTTGCGTTATCATTATAGCCACAGTGAAAGCGACAATTGATATTTTACTTCAGATCTTGAAAAATTAAAGCAAACTGTATAAATACACACATTTTTGTTTAAATACATATAGAAATAAATAAACATGTGATTAAAGTAGGCAAATAAATAAAATAAATGTGTGGGCAAATGGAAAATGTTTAAGGAAATGCTAAACTCATCTTATTTATTTTCCTTTAATCACTCATTTATTTCTGATTGTAGTTCCACATTTATTTTTCCTCTGCTCAACATGCTAATGAGAGGGTGTCAACCACGGACTTGGTCAGGTCTTGTGATAGCTGGGGCTTTCCCGCTGACAGCATGGTGTTAATCCAGTATAGCCTACGTAAAGTCACTTTTTCCGTTCAACAGAGCAAGATACGTAAAAAGCTGAGCTGTATTGTCCGTACAGTATCTGTGACTTTACAAACGACCCAAAGAAATGGCCAGTGTCGTTTCCGGATGTCATTTTTTGTAACCGGATTGAGTCTTCAGCTAGAGACAACTGTAATATCAGTATCCCATGTTCATCGTGAGAGTATTCACTTTACCACGGAATAAGGCTCGTTCTTTTTGATGGCAGCTAGTGTTTATTAATGATGGTTTTTACCTACTCGTTGTTTAGGTCCATGAAGATCATTTTTATGCATCAGTACCAGGTCTTCTACAACCCGGCGATCTGCAGCAGATCTCTCTTTACGGCGGGCTGAAAACCCCCAAAATTTAGTTGACATACACAACCCGGGGGGCTATTTCGTCAATTTGGCATTATTTCTACAATGACCATTTAAATTAGTACTCTAAATCGAGTGACATCCTATACCTGCGTCCTAGTTGGAGCAAGCCCGGGCAATGGACATGGCCTTTTAATCATCACTGCTGGGCACATGATCTACGTCCTATGGTGTGACACACCATGGTATCAGAATACCATCCAGCAGTCACCACGCAATGAATACAAGGCAGACACAACTAATGATCATTATATGCTGGCGCAGACATCACGGATCATATGCAATTAAGAAACGATGCCCATTAATCTTTTCGTGGCCCATTGCAAACATTTGTTGAGGATTTAGATCACACACACTCACTAACAACTACAACACTAGCCCTATGAAAAGGGTAAGATATATCCGTCCCCGTGACGGATAATTAGACGCATGCGCAGCAAACTCAAGCGCGTCCTCCATATCGATCCGCCTATTCTTGCATAATTGACACCCTCTCATTACCATGTTGTGCAGAGGAAAAATAAATGTGGAACTACATTCAGAAAAAATGAGTGATCAAAGGAAAATAGATAGGATGAGTTTAGCATTTCCTTAAGCATTTTCCATTTGCCCACCAGTTTATTTTATTTATTTGCCTACTTTCATCATTTTATTATTTATTTATGTATTTAAACAAGTATACGTGTATTTATGCACACATTTATTTGTGTATTTATTCATTTATTGTTTTTGCAGGTTTCGTCCTCCATACACAGACAGTGAACTTGTGTCAGTACGTTATGAATAGAACGAGTCAGCGTTACTGTTGGGGATTTGTCGTTCGCGCCACATCCAAAAGCATCACTGCTTACTAACCAGTTCGAGTGTATTTAATTGCTTACCGGGGGGGGGGGGGGGGGCGTCACTCACGGCCGGTGTAGACACGATGTAAGTTCATGTAGCTTTCTGATGCTGCGTTTGAATTTTCATGTCACATTATTTGAAATTAGCGCGGGCCAAACATTTTCCAAGTACAAACATACATTTCTCTAGTCTTGGTACTGTATTTTTTGTACACTCTAAAAATGCTGGGTTGTTTCAACCCAACTTTGGGTCAAATGTGGACTAACCCAACTTTTGGTTAAAAAATTTAGTTTAAAAATGTAACCCAATAATTGGTTTATATATTTGACCCAAAGTTGGGTTGAAACAACCCAGCATTTTTGAGAGTGTACCTATTTTTTTGTTATTTTCCGGAACTACTGGGACAGTGATAAAGAAAAACACATAATGCCTGAGTCTGTAAACAGGACGTTAAAGGGATAGTCCACCCAAAAAAATGAAATGACCCCATGATTTGCTCAGCTTTAAGGCATCCTAGGTGTATATGACTTCTTCTTTCAGACAAATCCAATCGGATTTATATTTAAAAAATATCCTGGCCCTTCCAAGCTTTATAATGGCAGTCCAAACCTAATCCAGTATACAGTATGAGCAGTGTGAAAATGAGTTAATAGCAAACTGCCAATGTTCATTATTCAGAGCTGAAAAACTCAAGTATTCTTTTCTAAATATTATGCCAGAAAAAGAAATAAAGAGTCAAATCCCAGCTTTTTTAAGTATGACACATTCTTGTCCAGTGCGTGAGGTTTTGCAATTGTAGAAACCTCAAGGAACTTTGTTAATAATCTGTGCTGATAAACAGAAAATCCTCATCTGTGCTTTATCAGCCTCATGTCATGTTATTGTAAATACAAAGGGGATCTGATTTACCGTAGTTATAGCGTCAGTCTACATCTGGCTTATTGTCATAGCTCGTCAGCACTACGCTGTGTGGCCATCCTCAACAAATTTCAACATTTTCTTTGATACTGAGATACAAACAAAATACTTAAGATCTAGTCATGTATTCTCAAGTTCATAAACACTGTCAGTAGAGCAGATGCGCGCCAAAAGTAACAGTTATTTTATAGATTTAAACACATTATAAGTGTATCTGGATACTTAAAGCACACTTAAATGTTTGATTGTCATTGCATTAGATAACACAAATGATGTTAGAGCTTTTCCCAGAACTAACGTCACTATTCATAGCCTTTTTTGCAATGAATATTAAAGGAATAGTTCACCCAAAAATGATGGTTTGCTGAACATTTACTCACCCTCAGGCCATCCAAGATATGAGTTTGTTTCTTTATCAGAACAGATTTGGAGAAATGTAGCATTTCATCACCTGCTCACCAATGGATCCTCTGCGGTGAATGGGTACCATCCCCCAGTGAGAGGCCAACTAGCAAATAAAAACATCACAATATTTGTTTAGAATGTTTTTTACTTGCAAACAGTGGTTGATCTGTGACTATTTCTCTCCTGATTCAGAGCAAGATGAAGAGAGAACTTATGGATAGGGGACTTGGATAGGGTATTTTAGATGGAAACCACGGTCTGAAGTTGAAAAGTCTTGATAAATTTGTTTCTTACATAAAAGCATCTTTTCTCACAGGACCTTAATTAATGGACTGGAGTGGTGTGGATTACTTGTGGATTATTGTGATGTTTTTATAGAAGTCGCAGGGCAGCAGTTGACAACATGTTTTCTGTGTTCTATGTTTCTGTGTGTACGCAGAGCAAACTGCAAATCCTCTCTCTCTCCTCTCTTCTCTCTCTCATCTCTCTCTCGCTCTCTGCTGTGTGTGTGTTATGTGTTTGTGTCATGAAGCAGCGCATTAATATGGAACTGTGATTAAACTGACTTGGAACTACCTGTGCATGAAACGGTTTTAATGCATACCTGCCAGCCAATCAGAATCCAGTATTCAGACAGAATATAATATAATAGGTATTATTTATTATACATTTACATGTAATTTCTAATATACTTTCTGTGTATTTGACAGGTGCATTGGTGATTGTGTTTGGAATCTGCTGGGCCCCGTTTCACATCGATCGTGTCATGTGGAGCTACATTGATGACTGGACTGCAGAGAACCACCATGTCTTTGAGTACGTGCATCTTCTTTCTGGTGTCTTCTTCTACTTGAGCTCAGTGGTCAATCCCATCCTGTATAACCTCATGTCTTCACGCTTCAGAGAAATGTTCCGTGAGGTGGTGTGTCAAAAAGACCATCGTCAGCTCTCAATAAGTAAGGTCACATTACGTAGTGTTGTTTCTGCCTCTTTTTCTGCCTCCAACTCTGTCTCTTTTTCTGTCAAATTCAACCCTCGTGGGCTGCCACACACTCTCTAGAGTATTCTGCTCAAGTTATTTTATGCAAATACTATATCACTCATAGTTGCGTTGTCAAAGTATTCAATACTGTATATACAGTTAAGTTAATGAGTGCTCACGTAATACTGCATTAAAAGGCAATATATACAAACACACTACCATTCGAAAGTTTGGGGTCAGTACGGTTTTTTGTAATTCTTTTTTTATGGAAGTCTCTTGTGCTCACCAAGGCTTGATTAAGAATACAGTAAAACAGTAAGATTGTGAAATATTTGTAAAATAATTTTGAATATATTTTAAGATGTAATTTGTTCCTGTGATTCAAAGCTGAATTTTCAGCATCATTATGCTCAAGGAACATTTTTTTTTTATTATCAATCTTGAAAACAGTTGTGCTGCTCCATGTTTTTGTGGAAACCGGGATACCAGCATTTTTTTTTTAAAAGAAGTAGGTTATAAATGTCTTTACTGTCACTTTTGGTCAATTTAATGCATCCTTCCTGAATAAAAGTATAATTTTCTTTCAATCAATCAATCAATCAATAATAAAAAAAGATTACTGACCCTACGTGTTTGAACAGTAGTACGAGTGCACCTAGATTTTTACCCATCACCCTAATTTTACACAGTATGTAAGCACCTTAAATGCTATTTTGACAGGTTTTTCAGTGTCCATATTATGAGCACGTCTCTTTACACTGTAATGTCCAAACAGTATCATTTCAAATCTCATATAAAACACTTTTATAATAAAGAAGTTTTTGATTGTTGTCAATGTTTTATTGTGCATGTAAACACACTTAGTGATGTCATCAAATATAATTTGCTTTAAAAATTCTAAGCCTTTCTTAAAAAAAAAAAAAAAAAAGTATATCAAGTAAGATAATTTTTTCAGATATTGGAAACAAATGAGTCAGTGCCATATGGGCAGCACAGGTCCTGACTCCAAGTCTTTTCCTGGTCCTGTTCCCCTCTCAATCTGTCCTGTCTCTCCTCCTACTGTCCTGTCTAATAGAAGCCCAGAAATATAACTTTAAAAGAAGTTGGTCAGTTAGTTCGAATATTTCTTCTCCGCCAATGTAAATAGTTCCATAAGAAGCCAAAGCATCAAGTTTTACGTGTCACCAAGCAACACACCGACTGAAAGTCGGACTGGAACAACGTATGCAAGTGGAGCGGAGCGACAGAGATTCCCCATTTCCCACTGAAAAACACTGATGCTCTGATTTCCATTAAAACAGCTCCTGGCTCCATGTGCTCCGCTTCCACTGAACACAGAGTCTGAAACACAGCAAGCACTACAGTGAAACACCGTCATACTAACTGACTATTCTTATAGCCAGTCAAACGTACAATAAATGACAGAATGTTCAAATATATCTAAGTTGATATATACTGTATAGATGCAAAACGTTTAGATGAAGCTACAACACAAGATTAGAAAACGGCAGACTTTTTTCAAAAACGGTAGATGCTTGAACGGTAGTGTAATGTTTTTGAAAGAAATCTCTACTCACCCAGACAGCATTTCTTTGATCAAAAATACAGTAAAACGGTAATATTCTGAAATATAACATTTTAAAGTAACAGTTTTTTTTTTTACTTTTGATTTTATTTTCAAATGTACTTTATTCCTCCTGAACAAAGCCAATTTTCCGCTCGTTACTCGATCATTTACCTGCTTAAGAAACATTTCTGATTATTGGATTTCAGGATTCAAAGAGAAATAGAAAGTACAAAACAACAGCATTTATTTGAAACATTCTGAAAGTCTTTACTGTCATTTTTGGTCAGTGTAATGCATCCTTGTAGAATAACAAACTATGTCTTGTAAAACACACTTGTGAATGACGCAGAGTATAATTGAGGGCGATTGTAAATCTCACATTTTTCCAGTAACCAAGCAAGTTTCCCATCATCCTCACTGACTGTAAAATCTACTATAATGACGGCAAATTTCATATCTCCTAATAGAAATGACTCTGTGATTACGTTTGACTATAGTATTATTTTATATCTCTATATAATCTGATCTGTTTCATAAGATTTAGTACAGGTTCTACATGTTTAAAAAAGTACCGTTCCTTATACTATTGAGCCGTTCAATTACACACAATGATCCACCACATATAAGACAACTTCTGTTCTGTAGGCATGTAGTAATCACAGTGAATGTGAAATATTTTCCAAATATATTCTATAAATGAATGATTTACTCAAATTGAGCTATGGATGTATTCGTAGCTATATAGAGTTGTCATGTTGATTCTGCAGATGTTTGTATAGTGATGCTTCTCTGAGGTAATATTCATTGCTCAAGGCTGGAACGCTGATAACAGATCTCTCAAACTCTGGTTTATTGGGCTCCTCCACCTGTTTACTTTTCTCTCTTTATCTGCATGACGCAGAGCAATACATCATCTGTCAGAGCCCTGATTAAAAATAAGTGCTTGCATTTCACTGATTATGTCGTTGTCAATGGCATAATATGCTAAATAATGTACATATTTATATATTATTCTAAATAATGTAAATATTTCTAATAGCCAGATCTGGAGGACAAGAACAGTATACTTTGAATCATTTGTCATTATAGTTAATATCTTCTGTTGTTATTCATGTTCTTGTTTTTGCATGCTTTTTCAATGAATATAAATTCACATGTATTCCTAAATAACATCCTCATGTTTATCTCAACGCTTTTGATTTATTCGGCCTTGGAAATACTTAATCGTTTTAGTTTAACTCAATGTTGAACACTTTCAATGAATTATGTATTCAAAACGAACATTTTAAATGCATTATCCATGAAAAACACCAGAGAAATCAGTTGTCATTGTCACACTTTTATCTGTTATAGTTAATATTTTTACTGGGAGATTCTTTTTGATGTCTGGCCTGCTGTCGAAGGAAAAATGTGTGAAAACACTGCATGGTTGACTCTGATGGCCTCGTGGGCAGCGCGCTGACATACAGCGCCATTGTGAGGCTGTCACGAGTTCGAGTCCCTGCTTGCGGACCTTTCCCGATCCCATCCCCCTCTGCCTCACACCCACCCCCCCCCCCCCCCCCGTCACATTCCTGTCGACCTATACGGTCCCTACCATATTCAAAATAAAAAGGCCAAAAACTCCATAATAATCCTTTGTTTTTTTTTTTTTAAAAAATAGAGAAAACTGCACTCATTTTTATAAGCTATGAAATGTGAAATTTAATATCACTCCATTTCACAAGCAGGATAATTAAACCAAGATTGTAATTTGAATAAACTGTTCAAATCTGATTGGATATATCGGAAGATTAATTAATCTATTTAATATATCTATATTCATATTCAAATCCCTTCATTTCAGCCTAACCCTTTTACATTCAGGTTATTGTACATATTTGGAAGTTAAAACATGCAGCTAATACAGATTTAGAAAAGTTGCACTTTTGGCGTAAAGCATCGATGAGTTCACACCACAAAGTTTTGATCATTTATACTCTTTCATATAATCATGCTTCATTCTTAGTAACATGTTTGCTTCATGCACTGTAATGAATGTGAATGTTGTCTGATAAAGCACCAGTCACGTCTCTTATGTGCTTTGCATTTTGATAAATTTGTGAAACAGTCATTAACTACCCAAGCTCACTCACACATTTATTGTCAGTTACACTAGAGTTTTCATCGTTCCTGATGAAATAAAGATGATTAGATGCTGGTGATGTGTCTTACTCAAGGGAACAAGAGTTCTGGAGAAACTTCACATCTCTTTATTTTATAGATCACTGCTACTTAATACCCCAGATTACCAGCTTCTGGCCTTTTACTTTAAAGGGGTCATCAGATGCCCGTTTGATATAAGTTGATATGATTCTTTAGGGTCTTAATGAAAAGTCTATAACATACTTTGGTTAAAATTTCTCAATGGTAGTGTAAAAAACACCAATTTTACCTTGTCAAAATGAGCTCTGTTTTCAGCACGTCGTTCTAGTCCATGCTGCTTTAAATGCTATTGAGCTCTGCTCAACCCGCCCCTCTCTTCTGTGGGGTGACGACTGACGAGCAGTACTGTTTGTTTACTTTAGCCACGAAACTTGCTAACCAGCACATTAGGAAAGGCCAGATTCATAAAAAACCTTATACACGTGCCTTCTGTAGATGAGCTGGATCACGAATGATTCGCGCGAACATAGATGCATTTAGGCAGATCGGGGATCGGCGCATTCCTTCAAAACGAATGTAACATTAATCCTCTGCATCTTCAGCGGCTCAGATGTCGGGAGTAAATGACGACTGCTATGTCCATTATTACATCCAACAACAGAACACCTCAATCGCTTAATAGGAGACATTCTTGTCTTCCCCTGCACCGGAGTCGACAACCGATGGCAGCTCACTCAGGGCAGGTCTAAGGTAAGACGGCCTTGTCAATCAACTATCGTGGGAGGGGCCTGTGCAGAACTACCTCATTCTGACAGGAATCTCAGAACAGCCTGATTTGAGAAAGGGGATTTTAAAATAGGGATTTAAAAAAAAAACACTGGGTGGATTTTTATCATTATAGGATGGATGTTTACACTCACTTTAAACACACATTTATGTTCAAACAACAACAAAAGTGAATTTTGCATCCGATGACCCCTTTAAGAAAAAAGCATTCCCTGAATATAAATATTTTTATTAGATTTAATGACAGTTGTCATGTTCTGAATGAAATTAATACAATTGTAGGCCTGTTTCCTGAAACCATTATTGCCTTTTTTGGTGGTCTTTACCTTTTAGATCAGTGGTTCTTAAAAGCCCCCTACTGTCCGACACAATATACAGTACAAAAGCCCCTCATATATAAGCTATTATATTTCCTCTGGTGTGCTCTGTTGCGATTATCTCAAAGCTACGTGTTTTCAAACCTTTTATTAGCGAAAACCGAGAATGTCAATATTTTGAATGAGTTCACCACAATTATTTTTGATTCTAGAAATTTCAAGAACTTTGATCAAATGATAGTTGTTGTTATACAGAAATTACTTTTTAGCATTTTAATTAAGTATTTTAATTTAAATAAATTTCAATCATTAAGTCATCCTGAGGTCCTCTAGTGAGATCTGTGTTTATAACTACTGTTTTAAACACTCAGTATGAGCTTATAATCTAAGGCAGTGTATTGAAATTTTCTTAACAAAATTTTTTTTATTTTTGGTAATTGATTCTTCCACCATTGTACATAAAAAAAATTGCAGAATACAACTGTACAATGTCTATAGCCCACATTGCATTTTTGAAGTCTGCAATGCATGATCATAGAGTACTTTGTAACATCAAGGCAAGGCAAGTTTATTTCATACACAATGGTAATTCAAAGTGCTTTACATAAAAGGAAGTAAAAAAAAAATTATCACAACAATAAAACAGGGAACTTAAAAACTTTTTTAATGATTTAGAAATTGATTTAAAATGAATTTAAAACGGTTAAAAATAGAAAATGTTTACACATAAAATACAGTGCAATAAGTTCGGACGTAGCACAGTGCTCATTCAATAAATGCACAGCTAAACAGATGAGTCTTGAGTCTGCATTTAAATGTGACTAATGTTTTAGCACATCTGATCTCTTCTGGAAGCTGATTCCAACTGCTGGCGACGACCAATCGAGTGGTCTGTTAGGTTTATAATCAGTGAACGTATTTGCAATGTATTTAGGTCCTATGCCATTGAGTGATTTATAAACGAGTAAAAGTACTTTAAAATCAATCCTAAATATAACTGGAAGCCAGTGTAAGGACCTGAGGACTGGTGTAATATGCTCAGATTTTCTGGTTCTAGTCAGAATTCTGGCAGCAGCGTTCTGGATGAGCTGCAGCTGTCTAATGGTCTTTTTGGGACGGCCGGTGAGGAGACCATTACAACTGTCCACCCTGCTGGTGATAAAGGCATGAACAAGTTTCTCCAAGTCTTGACTGGTAACAAAACCTCTAATTCTTGCAATGTTTTTGAGATGATAGTATGCTGATTTAGTTACCGCTTTTACATGACTACTGAAATTAAGGTCTGTCTCCAGAATCACACCAAGTGATTTTTAGTTGTTGGACCCCTTGAGTCAAGGTATGCATTCACCTTGAGAACTTCATCTTTGTTTCCAAATGGAATGACTTCAGTTTTTTCC
Organism: Sinocyclocheilus anophthalmus; assembly: GCA_018155175.1. Classification (NCBI taxonomy): domain Eukaryota; kingdom Metazoa; phylum Chordata; class Actinopteri; order Cypriniformes; family Cyprinidae; genus Sinocyclocheilus; species Sinocyclocheilus anophthalmus. The sequence continues at coordinate 650,615 of JADLZN010003190.1, forward strand.
TTGTTTAACTGAAGAAAGTTCTGGCACATCCAACTGTTAATTTCATCAATGCATTGGCAGAGGGAGTCAATGGGGCTGTAGTCATTTGGAGATAAGGCTAGGTAAATCTGGGTATCATCTGCATAGCTGTGATAGGCAATTTGGTTCTTTCTCATTATTTGACTTAGTGGGAGCATATACAGGCTAAACAAGAGCGGTGCAAGAATTGAGCCTTGTGGGACTCCACATGTATAGACGTCCACTTAGTCTTATGCTCTCCTATACTCACATAATAACCTCTCCCTTCTAAGTATGACCTGAACCATTTGAGTACCATCCCAGAAAGCCCAACCCACTTTTCAGACCAAATTTATTAATAAACTTCCACTTACTACAGAAAAATGTCTGGCAGAAAAAGGCTCCTTAAACACAGTCTCTCTAAAACAAGTACAAACGCTGAGCACTGAAATGTTATGTATGTCAGTTGTTGAAAGAAGGTTTCTTGGTATCTTTATTGGAGTTCTCCTTTATAGCTGCGTACTTCCTCTCAAACTGTGCCACATCAAACTTCCGTTTGCAGCCGGCATAATTCATAAAGCGAATTTTACCAAAGATGGGCCTCTCTGCCCAGCCCTGGTCATGGATGCCACAGACGGACCACATGCAGCCTGTGAAGAATATTAAAGAAAAATGTATTAATTTAATCAAGCACAAAAAAACGTTCAGTAAGAGGTCAGTAAGTTTTGTTAATGTTTTTGAATGAAGTTTATTATCCTCACCAGGGCTGCATTTATTTGATCAAAAATACAGTAAAAACTGTAATAATGTGAAATATTATTACAATTTAAAATGACTGATCTGAATTTTCAGCATCATTACTCCAGTCTTCGTTATTTAAAATTATTTGCCAATGTTTAAAAAAATTGGGCTGCTTCATATTTTTTGTGGAAACTGTGATGCAGTGCTTTTCTGTGATGCATTGCTTTACTGTCCAGTTTGATTAATTCAATGCATCCTTGCTGAAAAACACAAGTATGAATTTCTTGACCCCCAAAATTATATATATATTTATATATATATAATATTATATATATATAATATATACATACATATGTAGAATTTGTTTAAAAAATAATAATAATAATTTAATTGCTAAATAAATAAATACCTACAAAGCCTACTAAATACTACTACTTTAATAATTTATTGTAAGAATGTATTTGATCTGCTAGAGCAATCAAAACATTAAGTTTCTCACCCACGTATCCGTTGGGATCGCAGCCGTCTAAAGACAAATGGTCATTCAGATATATAGCAATAGAGAGGGCTTCTTCAGGGGATGCAGTCCATTCCAGGATCTTCTTTGCCCAGTACATGCGCAGGAACCCAAGTATCTTCCCTTCTAACACCAGCTGATGCTACAACACATTTTTAAATAATTTTAAAAACAAAAACAGCTTAACTAGAAGATGGAAATAACTTTTACTGTATCTTCTGATCACACTGCAAAAAAGTGATGCTCTTCCTCAGTATTTTTGTCATTTTCCAGTGCAAATTTCTAAAGATTCTTAAATCAAGATACATCGAGAAGCGCAATGACTGAAGATAAGTCATGGATTCTGAGAAACCGATCAAAATGAAGTGTGTTTACAATTAAAACATGAACAAATCGGCTGATGGGGTCAGAAAAAAAAAACGTAATTCAAAGGGAAAACAAGTTTTCATACCCTTTTGACAGATACCTGTTCTTGTTTCAAGCATAAACTCCATTTTGTTCAATTTCTCATACAACAAGGCTTTAATAATCTTCAATTTGCATCTCAAGTAAATGTATTACTTAAGGATGCATTACGATTTAAGGATGTTTAGATATTTGACCTAGAAAACTAGACAAAAATAATGATATTCATATTTATGTACTGATATATGTTTTCTGATATTTATTCTTTGCAGTGCATACATTTAATGTAATGAATGCAAGACTTCTGCTGCAATTTAAGACCTTTTTAAGACCTGCAGAAACCCTGTGTGTGATTAAAGCGACTGACACAGCGCTCACCTGAAATGTTGTCATAGTTGTGGTTGTAGAAGCAGAAGCTGTCAGCGAGCTCCCTGCGCACCACCAGTTCCTCAATAAAAGACGCCACGGACTCGCTGGCATTCTTTTCTCGTTTGACCTGCTTCACGACACGCTGAGCAGACAACTGACCTTCAAAAGAAAACATATCAACTATTACGACCTCTAAACTACATCTATACGAAAATGGATGGTGTAATGTTGTTCTAAACCTGCAGGACTTTCTTTCTTTAGTAGATCACAAAAGTTTTTTTTGTCAATACAACAATGATGTTTTGAACCCCATTGATTTTTATTGCATGAACAACAACAACAAAAACCCAACTAAGCCAGAGTGCAAACTGACCGGTGTGGATCCAGGGGGAGAGATGGCTGAGGGCATCACAGTTGGGATTGTTCCTGTGAGTGGCAAAGAGACGCAGTCGTTGCTCAATGAAGGACTCCAGCATGGCCATGCCACCACAGGAGCCAGGCTGAGCCCAGTCCACGTCTCCAACACAGCAGTCCACCTCAAGAGACGACAGCACCTCCTCCCAATCTACTGGCTGAAAGACTTCAAGATTTCAAAATGAAGAAGATGGGAAAACACCCCATTATGTAGATCCAGGGTTTCAAGTCATAATGCATTTGAGAATGCAAACAATAATAATAATAAAAAACAAACAAACAGCAAATGTACTTCATAGATTACAACAGGCAAGTCGTGATCAGCTAAGGACAAAAAAGAAGAAAAACCTGTTTTTCCCCCCACATTCAATATGACTATACAACAGATAAAAAGAGTATTAAATAATAATAATAACAAATGTGACCCTGGAGCACAAAACCTGTCATAAGGGTCAATTTTTTGGAAATTCAGATTTATGCACCATCTGAAAGCTGAATAAACAAGCTTTCCATTGATGTATGCTTTGTTAGGATAGGACAATATTTGGTCGAGATACAACTATTTGAAAATCTGGAATCTGAGGGTGCAAAAAAATCTAAATATTGAGAAAATCATCTTTAAAGTTGTCCAAATGAAGTTCTTAGCAATGCATATTACTAATCAAAACTGAAGTTTTGATATATTTACGGTAGGAAATTTACAAAATATCTTCATGGAACATAATCTTTACTTAATATACTAATGATTTTTTTGGCATAAAAGAAAAATCAATATTTTTGACCCGTACAATGTATTTTTGGTTGTTGCTACAAATATACCCCAGCGACTAAACACTGCTTTTGTGCTCCAGGGTCACAAATATTACAAAAATATATATTTTAAATATATATCTTTATTGTTGTTGTTATTGTTACAATTATTATAAACAGCTATTTCATTAATTATAATAATTATTAACAATAAAATAACAAATATTTATTATACATTTTATTATTTTATTCTGTATTTTAAATCAGGGTTTCTGCAGCATTTTTAAGCTCAAATTTAAGACCCTTTTTAAGACCTGCACAAATAAAAATTAATACCATATAAGTGGGGTAGGGCAAATATCTATAGTACCATATTAAACTGTAAAATTACTATAAAAAGCATGATTTACTTTCGGGCCCAAGTTTTTCATTTCACAAAAAAAGTTTTATAAAATTATAAACTTTACATTTCAGCCTTTAAACCATTTTTAAGAAAATGGATGAGTCAAAAGTATTAATTATTATATTAATTTAAACAGTTATCAATAAATTATTATATCAATTAAATTGCATAAATTAGGGGTGTGCGATATTGAAAAAAAATGATATCTCGATAATTTACAGAGATTTTATCGATAACGATAATTAGACAATATTTTGCTGAATGTGTTATTGTGCTGATATATTATCTTAATTCGTGCTGACAGCTGACTCCTGAATTTTTTGATATTCTTCATATTCTGTGTGGTCAGTTCACAGCAGTGATAGAAATTAATAATTTCCAACTAGTTTTATGGGGCATTTTTACCTTTAAGCCATTTCTTTCTAAAAGTGTGCACCATCTTTTGAGTCAAATTCTTGCATTTGGGCTGTTACCAAGCAAATTAAATCAGTATCAACAAAATTGATCTTTGCAATGCAGAGGAAACACAGAAGCTGCATTAGAAGTGTCATTTAGATGCATTTACACACTGTTTAATGCAGCTCTGAGGGGCATTAAATACTTTAACCTGCGATTACAAATGCATAAATAATGTTTTGATATTTTAAACATAAAACATTGAAAACTGATGTTTGAAATTATTTTAAAAATGAAAAGGTACCTTAAATGTTACTTAAATGTTACCTTAAAAGAAACAACCATTTCTCCTGCACTTGAGTCCTTGCTTCATCTCCCCGCACGCACCGTGACACTACCATTCAAAAGTCTGTGGTCAGCAAGATTTTTTTTTAAAGAAATTAATACATTCATTAAGCATGCATTAAATTGATCAAAAGTGCAGTAAGGTGTTCTAGAGTTATTATTTTTAAATTCAATACTTATTGTAATTAATAGGGTTATTATTCAGTATTTCTATGAATTAGATTTCAGACATCTTCACTTTTAAACCTATCAAAACCCATAAGATGATTAATTGAAATCATTCAATTTGAATTCATAGTGTTCAATTCAAATATTATTTATATGCCTGTATATGTCAAGGAATAAATGTACCTTTCAGATGAATCTCTTGTACTGGGATTCTACTGTCTTTCATCGGTTATTCAATTATTCAACTAAATTGTCAAAATAAAATTTTAAATATAATAGTTGATTTAGTATTTTACATTAATGACACTTTGAAAATGTATATCTTTATATATATAAATATTCCTAAAAAGTTTTTTGAAAAGTAATTTTACAGTTTTGTTCTATAACAACTACGGTATATCCTCCTGAGAACTAGAAAAAAACATTTTGTGAATTACATTAAATTGGTCAAAGTTATTAAAAAAATAAAAAGCTAATGAAAAGGCATGCATAAGCAAAAACAATGTTTTTTGGGTTTTTTATTCACCAAACAGTTTTTAGGTTTCAGGCTATTTTAGCCAAACTTTGTACAAAGATGATTCTCAACTATGTTATGAAAGATATAACAGAATGATTTGATATACTATTTTACTTTATGCAATATGTGCGTAAAATGTCCATAAATTGGTATTCCCATTCTATCCAATGTATCTATACATTGCATCTAATTTGCATATTAATGTGTTCTTAGGACAAACCATAATGAAAAAGTAGTGTAATAATGGGTGTAATAACTTGGCAACATTATCATAAGAATATGTCACATTTCATAGGAATATTGATCTATAATTTATTTCCCTATTTACTTGTTGTGTCTCCCCAAAATGCCTGATTAACATGATGTTTGTCCTGCTGTCCTCAACAGAAGACATGCATGAAAATTATGCCCTGCTTCGTAACAAAAAGACAAATTCCAATTTGAAACCCCATAACGTTTTTCTGAGATGTTTTATTTATGACAAACAATTTGAAAATGAATCATATTTAATTTATAATTACAAAATATTTTCATATTTCCATAAGAGTGTCTCTAAATTAATATCAGTCATATTTAAAGACCAAGGAGAGGGAGTGTTTATGATCAAACCTCCAAACATTTGATATCTCTAAAAAGCTCTGAATGTGCTCTGTACAAACTGTGGCATGTAGGGTCTCAGAGAAATTCACTAAAATATAATGTCCTCTAAAGAGGACAGAAGTCTGTGCCTGGGTCCCAGGAGAATATAAGCAAATGTTTTCTTATTTGTCCCTATATAATCACTTAGGCTATCCCTTACGAAAAAGAAGTTTATTCAAGTGTTCTATTAGTATACTTCTTTTAAACTAATAATAGGAAAGTATACTTTTAGTCTACATTTTATGTACTTCTCAGAAATGGGCTTTATGTACTTCTCAGAAATATACTTATAATGACATTTAAGTATACTTGACTTATACTTAGAAAAAGTCTAAATATATCTGAGCTATACTTGTGCTCCTAGAATCTGTGTAGGGGGCGCTAGTACACATCTTCTGTACAGAATTCCCAAAAAACACAAGTGAAGAAGAAACCGAAACAGCAGACGCTTCCACATGTATTCAAACACGATCATCAGACATAAAACAGCATCAAAACCGTGTAACGTTATGGAATACTGACTGTCAAGCTTTGGGGTGTTGATCGACTCCATCTACGTTTTGATTATCGTTCTGAATCCAATTCATAAATCTTTTTTCAGCTTTTTGTTCAAAATGTTGTTTATTTCTTTATTTTTTATTTATGAAACTTATCCACATTCAAGTGTTTCAAAAAAGAATGGATGAAGCTAGAATTAAATGTTTTTGTTTACAAGCAGATACCCGGTTCTTTTGGTGTTTTGTATGTTCAGATATTCATGTAACTAAATATATACAAATTAATACCTAAACGGGGACATAGTAGTATACTTAAAGCATGATGTAAAGTTCACTTAAAGAAAACGTACGAGTACACTTGCAGAGTTTTTTTAGGATTACTGATAACTAATGTTACTTTGATTTTATTGTCACGGGACCGTCAGGAAAGCACACCGTGGAACAAAGGGTTTGGGTCCAAATGCAGGCTTTATTTAACTGCTGGGAAAACAAAGTAAAAACAGAAAACAAACAGAGCTGAGACTCTGAGACACCGGCTGAGAACGGATACAGCAATCACTGACACAAAACATTAATCATCCGCGCCGAGTGGCGTGGGGAAGGCGCCTAAATAGTCCTCGTGACGGGCCACAGCTGTGTGAGAGTGAGTGTGTGCGCAGGTGTGTGGAGTGCAGGTGATGGAGGCCCGGATGGGCGACAGCTGTGTGTGTGTGTGTGAGTGGGTGCCCAAGTGTGTGGTGTCAAGGTGACGGAGAAAGAGTCCGGGAGGATGGGAGATGGCGACCTCTGGTGGTGAGAGGAAGAAACACCAGACACCAGACCCTGACTGACCCCTCCCCTAATGAACTGCTTCCAGACGTTTCCGAGTGCCCCCCCCCCCCTCCCCCCCCCAGTGGACGGTCCAGCGGGGAGGTAGTAGGGAGGGATGGGGGCCCAGGGCCGTTGTGGTAGTCGGGTTCCCTGTGGACTCGTGGCAGAGCCGGCTGCTGGGGACCCAGGCAGAACCTCGGCCAACACAGCGGTGTGGGTGTGGAGCCTTGTAAGCGGTCACCGCCCGGTAGCTCGGGAGCATCGTGAGCGGACACCGCCGGCTCGGGAGCATCGTGAGCGGACACCGCCGGCTCGGGAGCATCGTGAGCGGACACCGCCGGCTCGGGAGCATCGTGAGCGGACACCGCCGGCTCGGGAGCATCGTGAGCGGACACCGCCGGCTCGGGAGCATCGTGAGCGGACACCGCCGGCTCGGGAGCATCGTGAGCGGACACCGCCGGCTCGGGAGCATCGTGAGCGGACACCGCCAGCTCGTGAACATCGTGAGCGGACACCGCCAGCTCAGGAACATCGTGAGCGGACACCGCCAGCGCGGGAACATCGTGAGCGGACACCGCCAACTCGGGAACATCGTGAGCGGACACCGCCACTCGGGAACATCGGAACTCGTGACGACACAACCGCCGCGTCGTTAACTCGTGAGCGGTGGACACCGCCATCTCGGGAACATCGTGAGCGGACACCGCCACCTCGGGGACATCGTGAGCGGGCACCGCCGCCTCTGGGACATCGTGCGCGGGCACCGCCGCCTCCGGGACATCGGGCGCGGGCACCGCCGCCTCCGGGACATCGCGCGCGGGCACCGCCGCCTCCGGGACATCGTGCGCGGGCACCGCCGCCTCCGGGACATCGTGCGCGGGCACTGCCGCCTCCGGGACATCGTGCGCGGGCGCCGCCGCCTCCGGGACATCGTGCGCGAGCACCGCCGCCTCCGGGACATTCCCCGTGCGTGCTGTAAAATCTTGCGCGTGCACTGCTTCTCCTCGTATACATCGTGCGCGGGAACATCGTGCGCGGGCACCGCCGCCTCGGGGGAACTGCGAGCAGACACCGCCGCCTCTGGAGCTTTGTGAGCGGGCACCGCCGCTTCTGGAGCCTCGTGAGCGGGCACCGCCGCCTCCGGGACATCGTGAGCTGGCACCGCCGCCTCCGGGACATCGTGAGCTGGCACCGCCGCCTCCGGGACATCGTGAGCTGGCACCGCCGCCTCCGGGACATCGTGAGCTGGCACCGCCGCCTCCGGGACATCGTGAGCTGGCACCGCCGCCTCCGGGACATCGTGAGCTGGGGACGTCGTGGCGGGGCACTGTCCGCCGGTCGTAGACATCGTGCGGGGAACATCGCGGCAGGCACCGCCGCCTCTTGGACCATCGTGATCTTGCCCCGCCGCTTCCGGAACATCCGTGCGCGGCACCGCTGCCTCGGGACATCGTGCGCGGGAACACGTGCCGCTGGCACTGTCTCCTCGGAGACCTCGTGCGCGGGGGGAACATCGTGCTCATTGGGGGGCGTCCCTGTCGCCTCGGAGACAACGTGCTCGGGAACAATCGTGCTCGGTTAACCGCCGCTTTGGGGAACTGCGAGCGGACACCGCTGCCTCGGGACTCTGCGAGCAGACAACGCCACTCGCACCGACATCAGCGGATGTTCCTGCATGCTGCGTACCAACCCGCGATGCTCCAGGAACAGGCTTGAGGTACTGGGTGCAGCAGACGAGGTCCGTGGTGACCCTGGGATGGCCGCCTCTGGAGAACTGTGAGCAGGCTCTGCAGCCAGCTCCATCCGAATGGCTGAGCCGCTCAACTGCAGAGCCAGGTTAACGTAGTCCTCCAGCGCCTCCTCGGGGTGCCAGAATGGCATAAGGGACTTGAATGGCTCGGCGAGGCCACCCCAGAAACAGACCAGCGCGCAGGTGTTCTCCATCGCCGACTGGCGAGCCACTCCCAAGAAGTCCCTGGCATACTCCTCAATGCCCCGGTCTCCCTGGTGGACATTGAGGAATCTTCCTGCTGGACCCATGTTTGGCGGATGATTCTGTCACGGCGCGGTCAGGAAAGCACACCGTGGAACAAAGGGTTTGGGTCCAAATGCAGGCTTTATTTACACTGCTGGGGAAAACAAAGGTAAAAACAGAAAACAAACAGAGCTGAGACTCTGAGACACCGGCTGAGAACGGATACAGCAATCACTGACAAAACATTAATCATCCGCCCCGAGTGGCGTGGGGAAGGCGCCTAAATAGTCCTCGTGACGGGCCACAGCTGTGTGAGAGTGAGTGTGTGCACAGGTGTGTGATTTTCAGGTGATGGATGCCCCGTATGGCAAAAAAATGACAGCGTTTGTGTGTGTGCGGTGGGGCCATGTGGGTGTGTCAAGGTGACTTGAGAAGAGTCCGGGCGGATTGAGATTGCGACCTCTCTGGTGGTGAGAGGGAGAACACCAGACGCCAGCCCCTGACAGTATTACCGTAGTTATCTATTTTAGTTTTAGTTACAGTTGTAGTAATGTTGTCATTTTTTTATTATGTCTATTATGTCTTTTATTAAGTTTTTAGTTTTATATAATTTGAGTTATTTCAGTACTTCAACATACAAAACGGAAATGAAATAAAATATATATATGTATTTATATATACAGTATATTAGGTGGTGGCTGTACTACATACACATGTCGTTGTTTTTTGGTGTTTGGCTTAGTGTTATGTTAGAGTCATTATTATACTTTTATACCTTTTGTTCTTTAATATTTTTGTTTTTAGCTTTATTTTTTTGTTTTAATTTAAATGTTTAGTTTTGAAATGTTGTTTGCATTTGTCATTTTTATTTAATTTATTTATTTTTAAAATGTGTATAGGTAGTATATATATAATATATATAGTATTTATAGAGTTTTAGTTTTAATTACTTTTTCTTATTTATAAGTAGCTTTGGATAAAAGTATCTGCTAAATTACTAAAAGTAAAAGTAAAGTAAAAGTAAAAACTACTAAACTAAGTTTACTGAGACTATACTTCAAAGTGTACTAAAAGTGCTACTACAAGTATTTAATTAGTAAACTATGAGTATACCTATAAGTTCATTTTTAGTATAGTTGCAGTACAAGCTAAAAATGTTGATGTAAACTAGTTGTGTACTTAAATCTTACTACTGTTATACTTAAAAGTATACATTTATATACTACAAAGTGGGCCAATTTAATCCCAAGGAGTATAGAAATAGTACACTTACAAGTAACCTACTAGTACACTGATATTTGTATACATACTACATAAAGTATACTTAAAAATATACTTAAGTGTGCTACTTTTTGGTAAGGGGATGCATCATCATCTTTCTCTATATACTTTACCTTGGACTCTGTGGTCGCGGGACATCCAGTAGAGCAGTGGATCTCAACCTTTTGGCGTACCGGACCCCAGTCCAATTCAGAACCATCCTCAAGGACCCCCAGAACAAAATGGACTCGTATCATTTGTGTCTTTGTGAGGACCAAATGCAGTCAAGTATAATTCAAGTTAGCTGACTTGTCCAGTATTTGGCCATATCATCATATTGGATTTTTCTTTCATGGGAACATGTCATGTCAAAATATACAATTTATGCAAAAATTCATACTTTATACGGACCCCCTGGCCTTACGTCAAGGACCACTAGGGGTCCACGGACCCCTGGTTGAGAAGCACTGCAGTAGAGGACCCCATCAGAGCCCTGTTTGATTTTCTGGGTGTTCGGAGGCGCTTTTTGTGTAACTCGCATCCCTGCGGTGCTCTGCGGTGCTCGGTCACTTCCTTCAGCAGCCAGCCGGACTCTCTCGCTCTTCCTCCGGCTAGCTTCGGCTGTTTCCAAGCGGCGCTGTCCGGTGGCTCTCTCTGGCGCTTCAGGTTGCGCTTGTTTGCAGACATACTGCTGTAATGTAGAAGTGTGTTTGGGTCGCTGATGGCACGGAGTAGCGCTCTTCTGCTGTATATGATGTACAAGCTCGTAGAAAACAACCTGGACGTAATTGTTATATGTCGAAAGTATTGCTGAATTTTACGATTGGTGCAAAATCTGAGTAAATTCGTTTCTTGAAACTACATTTCCCAAGAGCCTCAGCGCGAAGTGCGTAAATGAGCGCATGCGCAGACGCTGTGAGCGCTCAACGAAAGCTGGCTAGTTGTGTTATCGCTGTCGTTTGAGTTGTTAGACCTTTGCTTCTTCATTTCTAACACAGCGCGAACTGCAAAATGAGCAAATCGAGTTTTAAATCGGTTGGCGGTGGAAGTACAGATGGACTTGATAAGGTTGACATGTCTTTAGGTAACGCCACAGATAAAACTAGCCGAATGTGTGTAACGTTAGCTGATTAGCATTCTGACATTTTACATGCTATTTGTCATAGTTTGAGTCGATGTAAACATTGCAGCAATCGCTTTGTGTCGTTACATATATACACACACACATTTTATTGATTGGTAAACGCGTTTAAAGTGATATCTTGACTGCGTTTCCTGAGTATCACTTATTTCCTGAATATTATTTATTTAAGCAGAATGCTAATTAACGTGTTTTCAATGAACATTTCAGGAGTTTTATTGAATTCAAGTTCATTTATCTTAACTGTTTTTTGTTTGATGTGCTTAATGTTATTTTTGTGTTTAACTGAACAACACCTCACTTTGTGTGAGGTGACCAGTGTAGTTTAATTGGATCGGATTTATTGCATTCTTATTTTATAGATGATATTATCCGGCTGAATAAGAAGCAGAATCAACTCCAGGCCCAGAAGTCAAAGCACAGACTTCCGGTGAAAGGTCGCTTCACCCAAGGGAAGAAAACTGGGCCAAAAGCAGGAATGCCACCTAAAAGAGGTCAGAATGTGACATTTTCTTCTTTTTGTCACGTTCATTTTGTGTAGAGTCCATCAAAGTTGATGTTTCCCCCTTTAAAGGGGTCATATGATGCTTTTTTAAAGATCATTATTTTGTGTATTTGGTGTAACAGAATATGTTGACATGCTTTAATGTTCAAAAAACACATTCTTTTTCAAATACTGTACATTATTGTAGGTCCTCTATGCCCCGCCTCTCTCAAACGCTCGTTTTCTACAAAGCCCCCTCCTTTAACAAGCGCAGTCTGCTCTGATTGGCACGCTGACCCAGTGCTTTGTGATTGGCCGAACACCGCAAGCACTTGTTGGAAATGTAACGCCCCTTACCATAATCGCCAGCTTCATCTTTCAAAATAAATGTAAAGACAGAGCCCGAAAGGGGAACAGAGTCTCGTGACAGACACAGTGATGAAGCTTGTATGTGTTGATGTCTCGCCTCTTCATCCCGCTCTCTCTCTCTCTCTTCCCATCCCTCCTCGCCTCGCTCTCTCTCTCTCTCTCTCTGCCCATAGGACGATGTCGCAAAACACTCTGCATTTGAACAGTCAATAGCAAATACTTAAACTAATAACAAACGTATCTGTTCAGAACGCCAGATGTCAAGCAAAGTCAAATTCCAGACATTTGGGCGGCGTTATGCAAATCTCCACATAGTGAGGTAGATATGTGGTGGCGTGTTTAGAACGAGCCGTTTTAGGGGCGTGGCAGAGTCTTAACTTTGAAAAAAGAATATCTCTTTGGTTTTGAGACTTTAGTCCTTGCAACTTCAGGGATCTTCTTTATGCACCAAGAGCTTGTTATACTCCAAAGAGAAAGGAAAACTTGAATCGCATCATATGACCCCTTTAATAAGTTGGTGTTTCTATGTTTTATAAAGTTTTATAAAGAATTCAGTGTTTCATTGTATGCAAATCAGCCATGTCTGATGAGTTTCTGCAACTGGTTTTGTTTTGGCCATCTGTAGGAGGTGTTGTGAGCAAAAGCTTCACTCGAAACCGCAAGCTTCCTCCCACGGTGGCCAGGCGTCGTGGGCAGGGGGTCATCACTGGATTAGCTGCAAGAAAAAATGCCACCCTGCTTAAAGGGATCAGTCCACTCAACCGACCGGCCCAGAACAGACCCGCTCCGAACCGACCGTTGCCCAACAGTGCAGCTGTGAACCAGGTGTGGAAACTAATCTCGCATAGAAGTGCGATTATTAGGGATGTAACGATTCACTCAACTCACGATTCACGATTTTTTTTTACAAAATTAGTTTTAAGACAAATTATAAATTAAATGTGTCCTTTTATTATTGCTTGGACAAAATGCTGCACATTTCTTTGTGAAATTGAAATAACACTATAATAATATACTAATTTAGCACTTGCCTATTATTGCTCTTTTGTTAGTTTTAATTGCTTCTATTGTCCTCATTTGTAAGTCGCTTTGGATAAAAGCGTCTGCTAAATGACAAAATTTAAATATAATGTAAATGTAAATAACAAAACTACATTGAAATTTTAAAACAAGCCCCAAATCAAATAAGTAACACAAATAAAATAAATCTCTTCATATAAACAAAATAAGGCTTTGTCTGTGCTCTTTCCATTTAAAATGAGAGGCAACCACTGCATTTTAATCATGATCCAAACAAAGATGCTGCATACATGCAACATGAGCAGTTTTTAATCTAAATTAGATTGTATAATTTTTAAATTTGAAGCAAAAACAGAATGTGTTGACTTCAGTTTTGTGAAACTATACATAAAAACATCTGCATGAAACCGAAACAGCAGACGAGCTGAATGAGACGCAGATGCACTCTCTGCCAGCAGGTGGCGCTTAAAGCGTTTCCTTGGTTTCCGCTGTAAGCAAAGCAGCGCTGCACTTATGTACTTTAATATGCATTATACAGAGGTCAAGAGGAAAAGAAAAAATACCATCGTAAGTCAGTAGGTTCCCTTCAGACATACATTCATATAAACTCCTAAACCTAAATGAATCGCGATTTGTTTAGCATCTCAACCGATTTGAATCGTCACATATTTGAATCGATTTTCAACCGGCTCGTGGTTAATCGTTACATCCCTAGTGATTATGATACTTAAAAGGTGATTTTGTTGTCACATACGTGTGAACGAATTCAGCTTTTTATATGCGCGCTATCACTTGTCCCAGAGATCTCAGCCATTTATCCAGCGACGACAGATGCAGATCCAGAGGAGACCAAACAGACAGATGGACTCTCAGAAACCTCAGGGCTCAGTTTCTTACAGACCCTTTCAGCTTCGCAGAAAATGGTATGATTGCTTTTGTTGTATACCGTATTGACCCGAATATAAGACAATGTTTTTTGCTTGGAAATACATCTGAAAAAATATTCTTTTATATTTCGTCTTATATTCAGGGTCTAGACTTTGACATGTCAATAATACACCCACAACAATAGGTGGCGCCAAATACGCATAAAACGAGTGTGCCATGAAATACGTAATGTAATGCGTGTTGTAAAGATCGCGAGTAAAAACAAAAGAGAAAGAAAGCTTTACAGCTGCATGAGTCGTGACTGTCACGTTAGCCTGATGGGACCAAACTCCCTTTGTGATTTTAAAACGTAAGACAGTACCCAGATTTGAAGACTACAGTAAGATTTAACTTCTACTGTTAATAAGATTTTGGTAGGCTACTATTAGATGGATAGCCTAAATGTCCCAATTCAGATGCGCTACCTGTTTTTTTTTTCTTTTTTTTTATGGTATATCAAAAAGTGTATATTTTTTAAATGTGATTGTTGGTACATTTTACTAGTTTTTACCATACTTTCAAAACAAAAATTAAAATAGGAAAAATATGCAATATGAAAATAATTGAAGACAAAATGTGTTTTAATGACAAACAAGATTTGTTTTTTAAAAAGCCTTTTCCAAAAGGTACATCTTGAAAAAGGGGGGCCGTCTTATAATCAGGGTCGTCTTATATTCCGGGCCAATACGGATATCTTCTATATTATATAATATAATATTATATATATATATATCTATATATATATATATATATAATATAAATATATATATACACACACACATACAGCTTTTTAAAATATTAAGATAAAGTGAGAGTGGTTGCTATGTGCAGTGCCTTATGAAAGTACACGACACAAAACGTGGTGCAAAAGAAGCCACAGCTCAAGTCCAAGTGAAAGCATGAGTTTGCCAAAAATTCTAAATTATGTACTCTACAATTCAGGTTTTAGGTTAGTCAGTTTAAATTTTCAAATTAAAGGCAGCCTTGAAAACATGAAACAGAGTAATTTGTTGAATTTACTTTGTAAAATAATTTTTTTAAATATATATTAAAATGTAATTTATTCCTCTGATGTAAAGCTGTATTTTCAGCATCATTACTCCAGTCTTCTGTGTCACATGATCCTTCAGAAATCATTCGAATATGCTGATTTGCTGCTCAAACATTTCTTCTTCTTCTTATTATTATCAATGTTGAAAATAGTTGTAGAGCTTAATATTTTTGTGGAGACTGATATTTTTTTCAGGGCTTCTTTGATAAATAGAAGTTAAAGAACAGTATTTTATTTGAAAGAGAAATTTTTGTAACATTATAATTTGACATCATGATGACACAATTTCTTTTTATTTTATTTATTCGTTTGTTTTTATTTTTTGATGTTGTCTCTGTGAAAACGTTGCCTTTTGTTGTTCATCTGTTCTCTACAGGAATGCTCCGACTGCTCAGCAAACACAGAGAGAAGCACGGCAGGCCACCTTTCTTTCCAGAAGAGGACTCAAAGTAAGAAGCTAGAGTTCACACACAGATGTAACTAATTGCATGCGGAAAAGTGGATAGGAGTCAAAATGTCCATCAAAAACATTTTCAAAAACACATATCAAGGAAGGTGAATTTTATTTCACTATTTACAGGGTATCTACAGAATTTTAAAAAATACATTTAAGGCTTTTTATGACCCTTTTTAAGAACTGCACAAGTAAAATGAACACAGTATGAATGGGGTTGGACAATGTCTATGGTAACATACACTAAAGCAGGGTGTCAAACTCAGTTCCTGGAGGGCCGGAGCCCTGCAGAGTTTTGTTCCAACACCCATACCATGTAGTTTTCAAGCCTGAAAGACTTGATTATTTGGATCAGGGGGCTGTTTCATAAAACAAGTTTACCAAATAAGCCAGGCTTATTTCAGTTAGTCTGACTTTTCACTTGATTTGGTTTAATAAAGCAAATTTACCATAGCTCAAGCTCTGTCACTCTGGCAGCTTCTGCTGGGAAACTAACCTGGTCTGAGGCAGGCTAACTGTCAGGCTAAGCTGAGTTCCTCTAACACTGACCAATAGGAACGCATTGATATTACCGCTGACTCTCTCACATACAATTATTTGACATTATCAGTCCAAAAATAAAATTATACAGAAAATGCAACTTAAATTAATAAAAAATATAGGCTACAACCGACTGTATTTAATATATTGTGTCCAAGATTTAATGACATTTTTTAAAAGATATATGAAAACATTTTTACATGGTTGCCACATGCGCATTCAGTTGATCAGCAGATTCTAGCCTGCATGCCTTTCTCTCTGTTTTATGACAGCTGTACTTTATGGTTATTAGTAGAACATTTAAACATTACAATATAAAATTGCTCTTTAAAGCATTAAAATAACTAAATTAAAATCACTGAATTAAAAATGAAAATAAATAATAGAAAACAGACTATATTTTAACTGATAAGAGGAATATTTACTCATTTGAGCTAGTAGGGCTGTATTAGCTAGCTTACATTTGATTTACAGTTACTGCTATCATAAGAATACACTTATATATGTAGGTTTAAAATTGTACATGTCACCGTGTGTGCAAAATGTGTACTTTACTCAGAATTATTGTGTTCCTTTTCTATTGCGCTTCGTCTGTTTAGCGCACATGCGTTCACTCGCGTAAGCCTCGCCCACTCCTGACAGCAACATGGATATATTTGCATGACTTTTTACCATTTACAGATAATATATCACTTGTTCCCAGTTAATGCACTGACAACGTCTCAAATGCATTAAACAGCACAAATATATTATATATGCCGTTTGCCATGGTGGATCGATTTGATCCATGATCGACTGCTTAAGAATAAGCATGCACATCAAATGATCTTGACTCATTGAACCTGGATCAAATTAATGAGATTGCGTGAACTTAATTTGTTGTTTATGGAACCGCTTTAGCCCCGATTGATTTGTTAGGGTATTTCAAGTCAGATTTTGGAATTTAATCCCTGCTTTTCTTAGCGTCTTTTATGAAACAACCCCCAGGTGTGTTTAATTAGGGTTGAATCAAAACTCTGCAGGGCTCCGTCCCTCAAGGAATTGAGTTTGACACCCCTGATTAAACCGTAAAATGACATATTTACGTTAGAAACCGTTTTCACAACCAGAAATCGTATAAAATGATAAATGTCACATTTAAATGAATATAATAGATTATCATATTAATTTAAAGCATTTAAACATAGATCATACTTGTCTTAATTGTTTAGATTTTTAGCCATGCACATTTCTTTCACATTTACACTCTGCGGTCTGCTGCATAAAAACCTGAATCGAGTTTTCGCATTGGTCGAACACACACAAACAGCAAGAAAGGCTATTGAAATGCAAACTGAATTCTCTGTCCGTAGATGGCGCTTTTTTGGATGCAGCTGAAATATTCAAGTGTATCCGATTGCGTCCCGCAGTAGTACAAACCACGCCCCTCCAAGTTACGCCTACTACTACAGGTTACAACCCCCTACAGCGAAACAGCCAATTAGGGAATCGCTGATGTCGTTATACATCTCTTCTTCTACTTCACTTTCCTTGCTTTTTAAGCTTCAATATCACCACCCAGCGATGAGGTGTACAGATTGTATTACATAGCTCACCAGATACCGTAAGTCATCCTTTGTCTTTTCTCAGTTCTAAAAAAGTCTTTTAATTATGAAACTCACAGTAAAAATTTAAATTTTTGGTAATGGGCCTAATGTTTTTTTTTTTTTAGATTTATTTTTGGCATTTTATGCCTTTTATTTAGATAGGACAGTAGGTCAACAGGAAGCGAAGTGGGTGGGTGGGGGGATCGGGAAAGGTCCACTAGCTGGGACTTGAACTCGGGACACCCGAAGCGCAAAGGCACTATATGTCGGCGCACTGCCCACTAGGCTATAGGCGCCGACGTAGGGGCAAAAATTACCATATGATCTGATCAATTTGCTTATATTATTTCTTTATGTTTTACTACTAGCTGTTTTAACACACATCAGAAATTTCGCAATTTGAAAGAATACAAGTAGCCGACAAACACTTTATAATAAACAAAAGATTTACTGTTTTAGGTTTCAAAACATCCTACGCTTGTTTTCTAATGCGGACCGTAACTTTGTAGTAGTACGTAACTTGGAGGGGCGGTTTGTAGTACTGGGGACGCAGACGAAACCCTTCTCGAATATAGGGTTTCCTGGTAAGGCTGTAACAAAGCGCCCTGGCGCTCATAAACACTGCTTTATTAGGCCTTATAGGAAAGATGAAATGAAAATGACATCAAAACTTTTCTGCGATTCATTCACATAAAAACACTTGCGCCGTGTTTTGACTTTAAAACGTGCAGCACTCATGATGAAATCAGCCTTTTGAAGTTCAGTCTTCACATTAATCATACCCTAAAGGACGCTTCCTCGTCTTTTCCGTCCCCAAATTTAAGACCTCTTGAAATTATAATTAAAACTTTTCTTATACCATTTAAGGCTTTTTAAGGCCTTAAATTTGATGCAATTAAATTGAAGACTTTTTAAGGACCAGCGGGAACCCTGTATTTAAAATAGGCCGTCGGGCAGGGCGGTGATACATTTTCGTCGGGTGAGCCTTGCATGTTTAAAAACTGGTGATTTTATCCCTAGAATTTGCATGTCAGAAATCTGTTACTGGTTAGTGTACTACTCTTGTGAGCCAGTTCTTTTAATGAATCACACGAAAAAGAATGAAACCCACAGTTTAATTCAGCTATTTCAAAAATAATCTGACACTGAATAAGCGCACTGAATCAAAGTCTCGTCAAATGGTAGTTAAGAATAAAGCAAGAATGGTTTTCAATAACTTCCAAGTTTTTGTTTTTTTTCCAAATAGGTTCATGCACAAGTTCAGAAGACAAGCTTTGCTCAGCCCACACAGAGAACTCGCTCGTAAGTAAACACCATTCTTGAAAATTCTTTTTTTATTTTTTATTTTTGAATGATAATTGAGTTAAATTACTACACTACCATTCAAAAGTTTGGGATCATAAAGATTTTTAAAAAATAAATGAAATAATGCATTCCTGCTGAATAAAAGTAAGTCTTCTGTATGCCATACCTTTGAGCAATAGTCTAGATGTACTGTAAGTTTGTTACTGTTCCGACTCTTACGGATTTCTCTCCTCTTTTCCACCAGGTGGCGCACTCCTACAAACAACAGTGGCATCCTCACTGTATCAATAGACAACCCCACAGCTAGAACACAGCCTGAGTATGATTACGCTTGATTAAAGCCAGATGCATCATTTCATAATACATACAATGGTTGCCATTCAGATATTTTAATTTGTAATTGTTGGTTTGTTTTTGTGTTTTAAATGATTCTTTTAAAGATGTTCAGATAAGATGCATGTTCTCTCTAACAAGCTCCACATATTTTGAAAGCATATTTCACATTCATTTGTTTGCTTGTCATTTTAGTTTGACCTTTGAGACTCTTTCTAGCATGTTGTGAATGTGAGTTTGGGAACACAGACCTAATGAGCTTTTCTTTTGCCCCGTACAGGCCTGCTCAGTCCTGGTCCCTGCACCCCGAGACTCCAGCACGTTCCTCTCCTGCTCAAGAGGAGCCGGAGAGGAAGCCTCCTAAAGGTGTCGCCCTGCAGTTTGATATCAACAGTGTTGGCAAACAGGTAGGACTAATCACAATTCTATTTATCCTTGAGTCAATGAAATATAGTGTTTATATTAAATTAGGATTTACTATGTTATGGTGTCCTTATTACAGTGTAATTACACGTTTAAGTTCCGAGTAATATTAACTACATCTACTTACTATATGGTTAGGATAAGGGTTTGTTTATGATTAGTTGCATAATTTATTACTATAGGAAGTACATGTAATGTGTAACTAGTACACTGTAAAATATTGATATCTGAAATTAACCTGCAGTAATGCTTTATTTTTTTTGCATAATTTAGTAATGCATTTTTTTTTACCAGAACACAGGAACCAAAATTTAAGATTTAATTTAGCCAAAAACCATAACCAAAAACTAAGTTTATTTAATAGTCTATTAGTCAAATTATTTAATAATCAACTCTCTAATCACAATTTTTAATGTTTTTGATAGAAGTGTCTTAACAAGGCTGCATTACAAACAGTAATATTGTGAAATATTGTTACTATTTAAAATCACTATTTTTCTATTTGGAATATATTTTAAAATGTAATTTATTCCTGTGATGCAAAGCTGAATTTTTCAGCATCATTACTCCAGTCTTCAGTGTCACGTGATCCAACATTTAATATTATCAATGTTGAAAACAGCTGTGCTACAAATTATTTGTGGGAAACCTTGATCGCCTTTATGTCTTTAGAGTAAAAGAAAAAAAAAAAAGTTTAATTAACACTTTTATTCAGCAAGGATGCATTAAATTGATCAAATGTGACAGTAAAGACATTTATAATGTTACAAAAGTTTTCTGTTTCAAATAAATGCTGTACTTTGAACTTTCCTTTCATCAAGAATCCTGCAAAATGATCATGCTTTCCACAAAATATGAAGCAGCACAACTGTTTTTCATGTATTTGAAATTAAGCACAAAAAAATGCTGAAACAAAGCGAGCCCTGGAGAAATGCTATTAAATGCCCGTGTCCATTAAAAACAATCATACACACTCCACACACATATATAATATATAGGATATATATATATAATCTATATCAGTGGGGCAAAAAGTATTAGTCGCCACCCATTGTGCCAGTTCTCCTCCCACTTAAAAGATGCGAGAGCCGATAATTTTCATCATAGTTACCTCAACTATGAGGAGACAAAATGATACAAAAAAAAAATCCAGACAAATCACATTGTAGGATTTTTAAGAATTTATTTGCAAATTATGGTGGTAAATAAGTATTTGGTCAATAACAAAAATTTCATCTCAATACTTTGTTATAAACCCTTTGTTGGCAATGACAGAGGTCAAACGTTTTCTGTAAGTCTGCACAAGGTTTTCACACACTGTTGCTGGTATTTGGCCCATTCCTCCATGCAGATCTCCTCTAGAGCAGTAATGTTTTGGGGCTGTCGCTGGCAACACGGATTTTCAACTCCCTCCAAAAATTTTCTATGGGGTTGAGATCTGGAGAATGGCTAGGCCACTCCAGGACCTTGAAGTGCTTCTTACGGAGCCGCTCCTTAGTTGCCCTGGTTGTGTGTTTGGGGTCATTGTCATGCTGAAAGACCCATCCACGTTTCATCTTCAATGCCCTTGCTGATGGAAGGATGTTTTCACTCAAAATCTCACGATACATGGCTCCATTCATTCTTTCGTTTACATGGATCAGTCGGCCTGGTCCCTTTGCAGAAAAACAGCCCCAAAGCCTGATGTTTCCACCCCCATGCTTCACGTAGGTATGGTGTTCTTTGGATGCAATTCAGCATTCTTTCTCCTCCAAACACGCAAGTTGAGTTTTGACCAAAAAGCTCTATTTTGGTTTCATCTGACCATATAACATTCTCCCAATCCTCTTCTGGATCATCCAAATGCACTCTAGCAAACTTCATACGGGCCTGGACATGTACTGGCTTAAGCAGGGGGACATGTCTGGCACTGCAGGTTTTGAGTCCCTGGCGGCGCAGTGTGTTATTTGATGGTAGCCTTTGTTACTTTGGTCCAGCTCTCTGCAGGTCATTCACTAGTTTCCCCCGTGTGGTTCTGGGATTTTTGCTCACATTTCTTGTGATCATTTTGACCCCACGGGTGAGATCTTGCGTGGATCCCCAGATCGAGGGAGATTATCAGTGTTCTTGTATGTCTTCCATTTTCTAATACTTGCTCCCACAGTTGATTTCTTCACACCAAGCTGCTTACCTTTTGCAGATTCAGTCTTCCCAGCCTGGGTAGTCTACAATTTTGTTTCTGGTGTCCTTTGACAGCTCTTTGGTCTTGGGCCATGGTGGAGTTTGGAGTGTGACTGTTTTGAGGTTGTGGACAGGTGTCTTTTAAACTGATAACGAGTTCAAACAGATGCCATTAATACAGGTAACAGTGGAGGACAGAGGATCCTCTTAAAGAAGAAGTTACAGGTCTGTGA
Organism: Sinocyclocheilus anophthalmus; assembly: GCA_018155175.1. Taxonomy (NCBI): domain Eukaryota; kingdom Metazoa; phylum Chordata; class Actinopteri; order Cypriniformes; family Cyprinidae; genus Sinocyclocheilus; species Sinocyclocheilus anophthalmus. The sequence continues at coordinate 672,844 of JADLZN010003190.1, forward strand.
TAGCCATAATCTTGCTTGTTTTGTAGGTGACCAAATACTTATTTTACAGAGGAATTTACCACTTAATTCTTTAAAAATCCTACAATGTTATTTTCTGGATTTTTTTTCCTCATTTTGTCTCTCATAGTTGAGGTATACCTATGATGAAATTACAGGCCTCTCTCATCTTTTTTTCTCATCTTTTGCACAATTGGTGGCTGACTAAATACGTTTTTGCCCCACTGTAGTTTATATATATATATATATAAAGTACTTTATTCATTTTTTTTTTGTTTTGGCTAAAAAACCGAAAAAAAATTATCTGAATTTTTGGTTGCCGAAATACCAGTGCATCACTAAATAAAATACCTTACGTTTTCATGCAACGATGTCTGATTTGATTGACAGTTGATCTCAATCACTTTTATCAATTAGTTTGAATCTACAAAACAGACCTGACTGATTCATTGTTAAATAAGACTGATCCGAATCATTGACTACATTTACATCAACTCAAAATGCTTAAAATATGAACTATTTCACCAAGTATTAAACTTTAACCTGTTTTGCTTTCCTGCTTGAAGAAAAAGCAATCTTCCAGATCAGCCACTAGAAACACTTTTACATCAGTTGTGATAAACCCGATAGCCATCTTCATTGTTGTTCTTTTCTACTTCAGACTGGCATGACCCTCAACGAGCGGTTCCGCATCCTGAAGGACCAGCGTGTGGCGGCAGCACAGCAGAGCAGCAAAGGAGGCCGATTCGTCACTGTGGCCTAGAGCTGAACTCTGAGACACTGGTCACGTGTCCCTCTGTCCCTGATCACACGCTCAACAACAGTCCTACAGGACAGAACAGGCAAACCGGGACCTGAGCTGAACTAACACTGTTCCCGACTCAAATCGATTAGCCCTAATGGAGGAAACTTCCTCAGAACGTGGATATGCTGGTTTTCTGGAAGAGGAGACGTTAGGGAAGTGACTGATTTTCTGTTTTTTAGGTTCTTTTTCTAAAAAGCTGCCATTCTGTCCTCACAAAGCAAGCATTACCTGTTGTCCCTGAATTTCAGTTACGTTGTGTCGTCTCCTGAGCCGCCCTTGATATGTGATGGCGTCCTGTTTTTTATATATGCCTAAAGCAGTTGCAGCTAAATGAGTTGAAACATTTCTGGATAGACTTTGTTTTTCATGAAACGGTTGTATGAAACGGAACATTCTTTTTGTAGAGCAAAAAAGACGTTTTATAATATTTCAATTAAAAAACAACGTATTGTGCAACAAATGTCTAATTTTTGATGCATCTTTTAGCGGCCAATATTTATAACAAATTATATATATATATGACACTTTTAAATGTCAGTCAATCTTAAAACAATTTAGTTTTTTGTACTTAATGCATAAATTCATTGCAACATTTAAAACTATTTGTAGTAATAGTTCATCTATAATAGTGGTTCATCTCCATTTAGTTGAAAAGTCTATTTAGTGGGGAAAATACAACTACAATACAATAGTGTAATAGAGGTGAAATATTGCTCGTTTGCATCTAAATTTAGTTTTTGACACTAAATGGGGTGTGTATAGGAAAAATGTGTATAGAATTCCAAATATAAAATCACTAAATATTGTTAAATGTATTCTTTGTAAGAGCCGGTCTTAAAGGGATAGTTCACCCAGAAATGAAAATTCCGTCATTAATTACTCACCCTCGTGTGTCCAAACCCGTAAGACCTTTGTTCATCTTCGGAACACGATTTAAGATATTTTTGATGGAATGTGAGGGCTCGCTGACCCTCCCATAGACAGCAAGGTAACTACCACGTAAAGAAAACAGGAATAATGACTTTATTCCACGTCTTCGTCTCTACTGCGTCACTTTGGACGAGTGTTCACGACAGTATCATGATGAGAGAGTGGCAGCGCCGACACTGACCCAGATCCAGCGTGATGACGTCATTACACCATTACACTGGGTCAGCGCACCACACGCTCGCGTCATGATACTGTCGTGAACGCTCGTCCAATGTGACGTTGCGCAAAAAAGTATTCTCGTAGCTTGGTAACTTTACAGTTGAATCACTGATGTCACACGGACTACTTTGTCCATCATCTTGGTACTTTTCTGGACCTTTAACGTGGTAGTTACCTTGCTGTCTATGGGAGGGTCAGAGAGCCCTCAGATTTAATCAAAAATATCTTACATTGTGTTCTGAAGATGAACGAAGGTCTTACGGGTTTGGAACAACACGAGGGTGAGTAATTAATGACAGAATTTATATTTTCGGTTGAACCCTTTTAATTTTTTTTTTAAATGATTAGTTTGAAATGCTTATTTTTATATATTTAATTTTAATAGTGGTTCATCTCTATTTAGTTAAAGTACTTTAGCATGTTTCTGCCATGTAACAGACTGGGGTAAGTTGCAGAAAGTTCTTTTTATTCTTTTCTGTCTTTTATAGTGGGTTATATGCCTCATAAATCTGGTATGATGGCTAAAAACTTGAATTAAAGGATAAAATGGTTATTAAATACAAGTTCACTCTCAATTAATCGGGGTCTTTTTTTGTGCCTGAAATTGTATCTGGTGTAGTCTTAAAATATCAAGGTATGTTTATGAACCGTACGTGTCGGCAGCCGCACATCAAGGTAGATCTGTCTTGCTTCCTGGGGAAGTCACTGCCTACGCCAAAGTTGTGCGAAAATAATTATCATGGTGCAGAAACAAGAGTATCGCAGACAATTTCACACAAATACTCCCAAGCAGTTTTGTAATTTGAATATTGCATTTATTTAAATACATTAAAATTTGCAATGTAACAAAACTATTGGCATATGAAATTCAAACACCATTTAAATGAATGAAACATGGCTCACTTCATTTTCTGTGGCTAGTGCGTCACACATTAGTCTGTTTTATCTCCTCACCATCACCTCCATATCTCCTTCCCCCGCTGACACGATTCACAGACTACTTACAATACGAGTGCCCAATACAAATGAGGTAAGAAAGTGGTTTGACTTTTGCAGATCATGCAGAACATGCCTAAAAGCAACAAAAAGTTTGTTGTGAGGAACAATTAAAAAAAAAAAAAAATGTACATGGAGTGTGCATAACGAAGAAAAAAAAAATAATAATTACACAGCTTTGCATCTTTGGTTACAAAGTAGGTTGAACAACTTCACAGTTTTTTTCTTTCTTTTAAATCCCCTTCCCGACCCCAGAAACATACGAGACGTCAGGGGAGCGGGCAGGAGGATATGGCAACTGACTTCTTTTTCCAACATACTACTAGCAACCGAACTGAAGCTTTCTTCATCATTGAGGATTCCGTTTAGATCTTCGCCCACAAACCTGTACAAACTTGTTACGCTCTTTATCTTTACACTATACAAAATGTACATTCACACCAGGTTCACATTCTTAATCCACAGAGGAACGTCGCTGTTAGTGTTTACACGCCACCCACTGCTACGGTTGCATTGATGATTGATATAGCAAGACTGCTACTCGATTTGATGACCAGTTGCTGTCGGATTGAAAGGTTCTGTAGACATTGTTCCTCTCTGAAAATAGCAGCCCTATAATAAATAACAAACAGTACAATTGAACTGACTGGTGAATCGAAATCACATGAAGTGCGGTGGCTCTGAAAATAGACTCTTGGCTTCTCACATGAAAACTGCAATGCTAAAAAATACACTCTTTTCATGGCTGGATTCTCTTTATTAAAAAAATAACTCTCTTCACAAACTCTCCACCTTGTCTGGGGGGAAGGGGCCAAACGGGACCCCAATCGAGTCCGCAGGAATGCCAGCATGTTGCAGCCGAGCAGAAACCGCCTCTCGTTTCGGTCATCCGTCGCGATGGCGGACAGCATGCGAGCAAGATGGGTTTTCTGCTGTTGTGATGATACATGCGTCGTTCGCACAGGCTTCAGGCGGAGGTGACGCTGGGCTGTGGTTCTCGTGGCAAGGAGTCCATGGTCTCGTTGACGTCCAGCTGAAGGTAAGGCTGAGGTTGGGGCTGGGCTTGGCCCGGGTTGGAGTTGGATTGGACGGTGAGCTGAGAGAGCTGCTCGCTGTTGGCCAGAGATTTGAGCACTGCGTTCTCTCGCTCCAGCACAGAGTTTCTCTCGTAGAGCTCCTTGATTTGCTCCTTCAACACCTCCACCTCCTCCCGCACAGCATACATCAGATGGCTTTTCACTAAATCCTGCGTGACGGTGCCGAAACATGACATCATTTCAGAAAACAGTACAAAATGGCACCAATTCAACATCTGTCTATTGCACTGCCCTGCATCATATTTGCTGAATGAAATCCAATACTTCTTAATAATTTCAGGGTGCTGATTCCAAAAAAAACTGCATGTTTTCCTCTAGCTTGTCTCACACTCTCACAAAATACGTATTTCGTAGCATTTTGCTTTCAACAATCATTTGTAGGGTGTAACGTCTTAATCTTGTAACGTTTTGTAGGGCGACAAATGTCAAGCTGTCTTGTATTATCCCTTAATCAGCAGAAAAACTGAAATAAAGATGAGAGATGAGATCTCCCTCTGCCAGATTACAACTATTTGTTCAATTCTCAGCCAATTTTCAATGTATGAATGATTCTGAAGACAATATTTTATGCCTAATCCTGATTTTTTAAGGTTAGAAGAAAATGCAAACAGGAGTCAAATATTTTCTGATTCATTTGTGTTTTACTACAGAAAACTACAGATTAAAAAGCTAACGTCTTGTGTTTATGTAAAGTTCTTTGACATTCAATTATTTGTATTTGAATATTTTTCAACTTTTTTGCAGATTGTAAGGTAAATTACACATTTACATATCCTTTTTGTCATTAAAACTTTTTAAACTTGACAGCATGTTATTTTGAAGAGTGCATTGAAGCTGACATGTAATTTGAAAAATCTTCATTCTTATTTTGTGAAAAAAAAAAAAACATGGAAAGTTTTTAGTGATATTTTTGAAGTAATATATTCAAATAACAAATATGTTTGTTTTTTGCAAATCAGCAGAATTTTGCAGGGCTGTGTTAAAAACTAATATATATATATATATACACACACACACACACACACACACACACACACAGTGTGTATATATTTTGATATATATATATTTTCTTTTTAAGATTTGAAAAATTGTAAGATTTTTTATATTCAAAATCAAAAACTTACCATTGCTTGCTCTATTTTATTATCAATGGCAACCACACTTGCTCCAGAGGCACTGCAATTGGGGGGTAAAGAGAGAGAGAGAAAGTGTTATTCAAAACATTTGTTGCTTACAAATACATCATATTAATAAATGCGTTTTTAAATGCGTCAGTGTGACGGTAAAGATAAAAATATTAAGCAGCACAACAGTTTCCAAAATTGATAATAAATAGAGGTAGACCGATTAATCGGGCCGATTGTGCTGCAAATTAGGCCGATTAATAGGCAGATGCATCTGCGAGCAGCTAAGCGTTGTTGTGGAACACTTGACTCTGCCTCTTGCGGTAAGCAGATTGCCATTCCATCGGCATAACCCCGTGATGTCCCCCTCTGCCTGCTAACGTTTTGAAGAGAACTACCTGGTAACTTCCAAAGAAAATGGTAAGACTTATTCATTCTTAATCTAGCCTTATATATTTAATTGGTTAAATATGATGCTACTTTCGGAGAGAGAATGGGAATAACATTTGTAGAGAGAATGCGAGTAACTTTTAGGAACTGTATTGTTAGCGAGCCTTCAACCAGCTGTAGTTTAGGCTACAAGTAGGCACGGGTACCAAAACCTGGTAATGAGCCTAGTGGCTAAACTATTATAGTAGTCTGCATTGTATAGATAAGCTCCGACATTTGGATATGATTGTTGCATTTATCCACCTAGCGGCAGTCGCACAGAACTTTCAAACCTGTCATGAAGCAACCGTCACCCTCGGCTTACCACCATGGCAAAATGTACGCTTTTAATGAATATATGAATATATCCACACAAAACAAATACTCTACTGCTCAGACATGCTGGACAGTGTGTACAAAAAAGTTGAGCCGCGAATTAAGACACTAATTGCATCAGAGAATGCTGGCCTTAGGCCTGCACGTTAAATCGAAAACGATTTGGCGGTTGGCTGCGATTTTTTATGCGCAGCTTTTCAGTGAAGTATGGTTGAATGCTGCTGCATCTAAAAGGCAAGACTCCAAATATGCCCTGCAGAAGAAGAAGTACCATAACACGCGTAGTTCCAGGAAATGCCTATGGGCATCTTTCTATCACTGTACTTAAAACCTTCTCGGGTATTTTCATGATAATAAAGTATATTTATAATGATGATGTTTGACGAGTGTTGCTTTACAAAAGCACATTATTAGCGACTCAAACTCGTAGTGATTTCAGATGGAGCAGCACTTCCTACTGATCAAAGAGCCGTGCTTCAAGGACAAGCTGCGCATAAAAACAATCGCACCCTTTGCGATATCATAATCGCAGTAGACAGGCCGATTTACGCGAGATTTAGTGTTAATCGCAATTTATTGTGCAGCCCTAGCAGCCTATATTTCACCACAGACTGTTGGTAGGTTTGGAGAAACTGAATCACTAATGAGCCTAACATGTCATTTTATAGTCAGTAACTGGCAAAGGAAACAGGTAGTCTTAAATGTCAAGGCCATGTCTGACTCCCATACTGGGGACTACATCAGGGAGATGTTCCTTAGCATGCTGAATGATTGGGACATCAACCAAGACATAGCGTGTTTGTGTGCTTGCAAAACAGCATCTGAGAGCCATTCTAAAAAGATTTTGGCCTCCCCCAGCACAGCATTATTCAGGATGTTCCCACCCATTGAAACTCCACATTACATATGTTGCAGAGAATGCTGGAGCAGAAGATTCCCCTGAACCTCTATCCAGCAGAATATGGCATGTTCACCAAATTAACTGCAGAACAATGGGATATCATCTCAAATTTGATTGATACACTACTGAAGAAGTGACTTTTGAGAGGAGCAAGGCAGAGGCCTCTATCTCCTGCATCATCCCAAGCACTGCTGTGCTGAAGATGGTGCTTCAGGGAAAGGGTTCCACCACAAGGGGGATCAAAACACTCAAAGCTTGGAGAGATGATTTGCAAAGATGGAGGAGACCAAATGTTTGGTGCTGACAACACTGCTTGATCCTCGGTACAAGGGTCATGTCTTTGCAGTGGACACACTGAGCAAAGCAAAAACTTGGCTGCAAGAAGAGCACGCCATTGTGTCCAAACAACAAAAAAGAGCCACCAGTGGAGACGAAGGATCAGAACAGGAGCGGACAAGGGTGGAAGAAGAGGAACCCGGTCCCTCTGGTCTTCTTGAACAAATGTATGCAAACATTTTGGGGACTCATGGAACTCCTGCTGAAGAGAGCGATGAGCATTACATCTCTGAGCAGCATCTCGGACTGGTGTGCCACTGGAATGGTAGAAAACTAATGCATTCCGCCTGTTCCACCTTGCACCACTGGCAAAGAAATTCCTCTGTCCACCTCCCTCCTCTGTTCCCAGTGAGAGAGTATTCAGCGAGATTGGGATCATCTATGACAAGAAGAGGAGCAGGCTCACAGGAGAAAATGCAGAGAGACTGTTTCCTGAACTACAACCTGCAGCTCTTAAAGTGGGAGTACCAAGAACTTTAAGTGATGGATGGGTGGGGTGAAGAAGAGACTCATACCCCTTTTCCATCAACATGAACCGGATGCTAGTTCAGAGCTAGTGCTATTGCCGGTTCAGAGTTGTCTGAAGAACTGAGCCTTCTAAGAACTGGTTTGCCTTTCCATGGGCTAGAGAGCCACCACAAAGCCAGGTCTTACATCACTGAAAATGTATTATCTTTCCCAGCAACGCTTGAGCAGCAGCGCCAAACACAAACACACCATCAACAATTGCAGACGTTGCGTTGCTAATGATGTTCATGGCTTTGCGAACCTACATCGACATCCAAACACAGAGTGTTTCCTCCTTGGACCACTGTAGGCATGGGCCGATTACCGGTTTCAAGTACATAAATATTAATTTGCCATTCAAATAGCCTAGGCTACATCGCGAATACAGAAACATTTGATTTTGTGAGGAATGAGAGACCCAACATTGGTTTCAGTTTCGTTTTAACCTAAATGAATTTGTTTTGGTTTGTCGTTTATATTGCTATAGCTTCTTATATTTTTAATTCTTGTTCTTTTCCAAATACTGTTAATTGAAAGGATTTGTTGCGGAGTGAGGGGTACTAAAATAGCCTAGCTATGTTTACAGTGTTTATTATAATGTTTGTAAACATTTCAAGTCGACATTAGGCCTATTTCTGAATGAAATAATAAAATGCAACTTACGTCTTTTTTTTCCCTAAAAAACTAATTTTTTTATACACGTAGCGCATTTTAACCATGCAGCAAACCGTTTTAAATATTTTGATAAATTAATGAAAAAATGAATAATTAAATGACTTTTTAAACCGTTCAACTGATTGTATTAATTGGTCAATTCTTACCGTCGGTTAACCGGTTAAAATGAACATCCCTAATTTGGGGGATTATAAAAATGTGTTTCTGAGGGGAACTGACTGTCTTTCTGAAAAGTTTAGATGGCATTTTTTTCTTTTCATCTCGTCTCTGTATACTTCACATCAAAGCAGTGTTTCAGAGCAGCAATGCTTTGTTTACAGTGGTAAACAAGGAAACGCTTTATCTGCTGTTCCAGAAGCGCCACCTGCTGTCAGAGAGTGAATCTGCATCTCATTCAGCTCGTCTGCTTCGTTCAGGCATGTAGTATAATTTCACAAAGCTAGTCAGAACATTGTTTTTGAATCAAATTTAGTTATTAAATCAAATTATATATATGAAATTATATAACTAAATGATATAAATATGTATATGAATTATATAACTAAAATTAAATAACTGTAATTACAGATTTAGGTTACATAAAGATGTCAGTCTTTATTTTTCTTCTTTTTAGGGCAGCAGTAGCGCTAGCAGCAAATCAACCATCCACATCAAAAGCTGCAGGACAGCCCACAATTCAGCAAACATTTCAGAAACAAATCAAAGAAAAAATAAAAATACTACTGTTTCAATTATTCTGTATGTTATGTTGCTCAGAAATAAAATATATTGTGTTCAGTGGAAATTTTTTATTTTTTTTACCCAGTTATTTAAAAATAACACATTTTAGAACTGTAACAACAATACCGTGATATTTTTGCTTAATGTTATCATACCGTCAAAATCTCAATACTAATAATGCCAACCACGTTTTTTTTGCTTAAATCGCGTCTATCGTGTTTAGCTGCCATTTCAAAAATGGCGGTCAAAAGCTCCTGTTCATCTTGTTCATCCTCGCCCTCAGCCCCTGACGCAAACGGTTCTTACTTCTAGACCAGCAATGTTTTGGTGCCACTTACAAACCACGTTTCCTGGTTCAGATCTGGTGCTTTGGTTGTCGAAAGACAAAGAATCGATTTGAAACTAGGCTCTGGCTCAGAACCAGCACTCAAACTGCCTTGGTGGAAATCTGGTACTGGAACTGGAGCTAAAACTAAAGATAATGTGCACTTTGTTGTATTGTTTACAAACTTTCCTCAGTAATGGCGATTATCTATTGCTGTTGATTACTTGAGAACTTAAAAAATAAGTGCATACTTAGAACAAGGGTTCAAGTGAAGTTCAGGTGTTAAATAGACGTTTCTTCAGACTAAAAACAAAGAAATGCTGCTGGTTGTTACTGCGTCTAGCATTACTATTGTTTACACATTTTTGTTTTCAGAAACTTGATAAATGCTGCTAAGTGAACTAAGTTTTTATTGACTTTGTTGATTACTTGAGCAAATCCATAAATCGGCATCATAAATCGGCTGCCCCGATTTTCACTGGCCAGAGAAAAACCCATATCGGTCGACCTCTAATAATAAAAAAAATATTTCTTGACCAGCAACATATTAGAATGATTTCTGAAGGATCATGTGACACTGAAGACTGGAGTAATGATGCAGAAAATTCAGCTTTGCATCACAGGAATTAATTACAATTTAAAATATATTAAAATAGAAAAGTTATTTTAAATCATGATATTTTACTACAGTAAATATTACAGTATTTCACCGTCAAATAAATACAGCTTTGGTGAGCAGAAGTCTCTTTTACAAAAAGTAAAAGTAATCAACCCCAAATTTAAATTTTTACCATAGTTAAAGGGAACCAGACCCGAGAGTATAATTGGTCTCCTCAATTTTCTACATATTTGTACACATTTTTGTATATGCTGTTGTTTTTCTGAACCCATCTTTTCATCCATAGCACTGAAGCAGAATTTACACGTGTGGACCCTGACAGCAAATGATAACACCGATTTAGAGACATTCTGTACTTTTCCCTACAATTTACTTGAACAGGAAAAGCAGATAAGCATCAACCATAAAAGGTCCATTTAAGAGGAAATGCATTTAGTACAAAATCACACTGACACAATTTGGGAGAGTCAACTGCTCTCCAAGTTGTACTAATGTTAACTTTCACAAGCATATCCACATACACACGCATACGCAACTGCTGAAGAATTATACAGTCTCATAAAGGTCAGGAAAAGTTATAAAGTGACAAAAAAGCCACTTAAATATGAAGAGGTTCGAGGCTGCACAAAAACCGTGTACAAAGAGTGTGTGTGCTCTCCAAGAGCCACACAAAAGCAGCAGCAGTCATCTCATCTCATCCTCTCTAATGCCATGAAGTCAAAGTACTGACCAAAGATGATTTTGAACAGGATCATTGTATCTAAAGAAACAATATGTTGGGGAACTTGTTCGACCGACAAATTAGATCCAGTCTTGCAACATAACCAAGACCACAGCAATGGCTGCTGAAAACCTCAAGCAAAGGTATTTAAAGGCAGGCTTTTCCATACAAACAAAGGACCGCTTGTCTTACTTTTTCTTGTCTTTAAAAACAATATGCTGTGAGGTGAGAACATAAGGTTAGTCAAGAAACCAAGCAGATTCGGTAGCACTTTATTTTACAGTCCTGTACATACTACGTACTTATTATAGCAATAACAATAACTGGGAAATAACTAGGTACTAACCTTGATCATACCCCTAAACCATGTAGTTACTTTATACAATCCAGTACTTTCTTGGGTACACTGTAAGTACATGCACTGTAAAATAAATCCTTATAGGAAAAATGAATGGATAAAATACTTCAGGAACAAAGTGGGTGGGCATTGTGGCACTCTGCTGTATTAAAAGCCTTGCAGCTCAACACTGCCCTATTAATTGCATTAGTGAAAAAGCAACGTTTTTGAAACATGATTCATCCCATTTAGCCCACATTTAAAAATACTGCAATTTGAATATGAGCACTGTACATTATGTTTGTGCTAAGCTCCACTGCAAAAAGCACAGTTTAAGCCTCAAAGCCATGCCTGGCCCATGCAGCACACTTCAACCATCATTTGCCTTCACACCAGGGGCCGTCCCATTACTATACCTATCACAGGTCATCTTTGAGTCCTTCAGCCTACTGCCAGACTGGAAGGCTTGGAAGAAAGCTGTGGAGGGATTCCTGCACTCCATCCAGCGGAAAGAGAGAAATAGAAAAGGTTACATGAGAAATGAGAAGTACAGGGCCAAAGAGGGAAATCAAAAGGCGTGTTTATTTGTAGTCTGCTTAGTATGTGGTGTTTAAAACGACAAAAAGAACAGTTGAGATAAGCTGGGCAATATATAAGGCATTCACTATATATTTTCAATGATTTTGCTGATGCAAATCAGGCAACATGATTATTGCAATCTTTTCAATTCACTTTTGTGACCATTATGATGCATGACCATGTCAGAATGAGATTGCATCTCATTAAATATGCATACATTTGTCTTTACAGTGTATATATACACACTACTGTTCAAAAGTTGATTTTTTTTCCATGTTTTTGAAAGATGTTTTTATGATCACCAAAGCTGAATTTAAAAATTATAGTAAAAACCTGCAATATTGTGAGATATTACAATTTAAAATCTTTTATTAATATACTGTAACATTTAATTTAATCCTGTGATGTAAAGCTGAATTTGCAGCATCATTACTCCAATCTTCAGTGTCATATGATCCTTCAGAAATCATTCTAATATGCCGATTAGAACAACATTTAATCAAAATAGAATCTATAATTATAAATTGATCAATTTAATGCATCCCTGTCATAAAATACTAATATATATTATATTATAGATATATATATATATATATATATATATATAATATAAAAGTACTGATATATATAAAAAAAAACTACAATGCTCATGTTTTCAAACAAACACAAAGCTATATATCAAATCAAAACACTGAAAAGTACAGGGATACAGATCATTTGTATCTATATTGCTCAGTCACAGATAAAAAAAAACATAGAATATATTCTAACTTCAAAAAGTCTCACTGACATTTAAAGATATGAATTATGTCTAAATAAAGATAGGTCGGTAGCAAAAATCTGAAGAATCACTCAAGTTCCTGTGATAAAGTCTCGATGAGGAAGGGAGCACAGGCGGTTACCATTACCTCCGTTTCCCCAACATACCAGGATCTTTCCTTAAAGGAAAAGGACAGAATGTACTATATAGGGATGGGAGGCAGGAGACAACCCTCCTCTCCAAAGCCCTCTATATAGGAATGGGAGGGGATACATTTCCACATGTGTGAATATCTGGACTCTGAGCAAACAGCTTTTCCTAGAATCCGTGGAACACTGGGCGCTCTCTGGTGGGGGCCGAGACCCCACAACTACATGCTTGCAAAGGGCTCTTTTCCTTCTTACCATGCATGAAACCTCACAGGGACGGCAGATTATATCTGTATCCAATAAACATCAGAATCATTGGTTTAAAAAGCATTCAACAGCTACGTGTTGAGACAAATATGCATTTTCTGCAGATTCCAAATGTATGGATATAATGTTACACATGAGCTAGCTGGCTAGAATTCTAAAACCATGAGCCAATGAAAAACATACCATCAAAATAAGGTAACCAGGTTAGGGTAACCATAACAGTGGGTTTGCAGCAAATATTATTATTTTATCACTGAGGTCATATTTATAACTCTGAAGCGGATCAAAGCAAATGGATTTGTCATAAGAACATGGTTTGAACTAGAATAAAGATCATTTGTTTAACTCAGTGGGAATCATTATGCTAACAATCAAAACAAGTAATTTGAAAACTCCTTGTGTCAAACACATTCTGCCTAAAGGGATGGTCTCAACGCAAAGACTGTTTTTGGTACCCAATTCGTTAAAGGGTTAGTTCACCCAAAAATGAAAATTCTGTCATCAGGGCCTTTCGCACCGCGGGAACCTTTTCATAGTACCAGAACTAATTGTGGAACTACCCACTTTTTGGCGTTTTCGGACCGCCGGAACTGGGTGCGATTTTAGTACCCGACTGCCTTTTTCGAGAACCAAATTAGCTCCTACTCCGGAGCAGGGTCTAACCAGCACAATTGGTACTAATCGTGACGTAAGTAGACATTGATTGGCCAAACGCGAATGAAAACGCCCTCACCCGCCATGATTTAAAACACCGTGTAAACATAGTGTCAACTTATTTCGCCAGTATGGTGAACAGCGATAGATGGACGGACGCTGAAGTGCAGGCACTTGTAGCAAATGTAGCACTGCCAGTTGTCGTTGGAGATTCTTAGTCCTCCTTTCCGTTCTTTCAATCGCTTTACGTATACGTCGACTTTTCATGTCCATTATTGTGAAACCCGCGAGACACAACAAAACACAGCTCCGATCACAGCGTCCTCCATCCTCCTGTTGTTAATGTTGTTCTTCTTTGTTTCTGTTGTTGAACGCCGCGCACAAATGACGCTGTCGACAGGCTTACGTCACTTCTTAGTACACTCTCTCGGTGCGAATGCAACCCTTTAAATGGTACTGGGAAATAGTTTGCGCAAAATCACCCCAGTACTTTAGTACTGTACATTTAGTTCTGGAACTAAAGTGGTGCGAAAGGCCCTATTAATTACTCACCCTCATGTTGTTCCAAACCCGTAAGACCTTCGTTCATCTTCAGAACACAATTTAAGATATTTTTGATGAAATCTGAGGGCTCTCTGACCCTCCCATAGACAGCAAGGTAACTACCACGTTCAAGGTCCAGAAAAGGACCAAGATGATCGACAAAGTAGTCCGTGTGACATCAGTGGCTCAACTTCAATTTTGCGAAGCTACGAGAATACTTTTTTGCGCAAAGAAAACAAAAATAACGACTTTATTCCACATTTTCGTCTCTACTGCCTCATTTGTGGACGCGCGTTCACAAAAGTATCATGACACAAGCGTGTGGCGGCGTTGACCCTGATCCGGTGTAATGACGTCATCATGCCGGATCTGGGTCAGCGCCGGCGCCGCCACACGCTCGCGTCATGATACTGTCGTGAACACGCATCCACAAGTGACGCAGTAGAAATGAAAATGTTATGCATACAGTGCATGCGATTATAAATACAATTCATATAACACCGAAAAGTTAGGGATGTGCCGATCTGCTACTCGGTGTCAGTCCAATACAAATTTTTATGTTGGTTGGGGTACCAGTCAGACGGGACAGATCCAAATCTGATATGATGTGTGATGGTTTTTACTGTTTAGTGCTGCACGATATATATAGAAATATGCAATATGGCTTAGTGCAATTGTAAAATTGTGCAGGCTGCTATTGAATTACATAAATATGCGCTTTACTGGTTTTAAAGTGAAGCACCGCATTTACACACATGCACTTCATGACAGTGTTTCAGTGTCTGAGAACAGCTTGCTTCATTTACTGTGAATCGAGCCCTTGTGAGACACTGATATCATGGGCTGCACGCCTGTAAATGAACACATAGCTTCACTCTGAAAATGGCAGTGCATATTTTTATTTGACGACAGCACATTAAAATTAAAGCTCTATGATTTACTGTTTGAAAATGAAGAAATTAAAATGTAAATAACAGTACTGTAATTTTACAGTAATATATATATTTGTATTTTACAGTATTACAATGTATTATTTTGTTCACTATTTTTTATAGTCACTGAATTTGGCCTATCAAAACTCAAGATTTCTGAATTTTCAGTCATTTCAGATTAGTGAAATCAGTTGGTTCTTGTAAAAAGGAAATCAAAGTATGAACATTTTCAAGGAGTTTTTTTCCCCAAATCATTCAACACTAAAAGGATTTATCACTCCAAAAATAATAATAATAATATAAAATATGGAAAATGTGCAGAGTAAAAAGTACTTTTTAAAAAATGAAAATTTTCAGTGCAGAGACTCCCCAACAAAATCACTTCACTAACTCTAGAATGATTCAGGCTTTCCTGTTTTTTTTTACATTTCTTCTTCATATTGCAATATATATATATTGCAGGAAAACAAAATATCACAATGTCAGTTTTTCCAATATCGTGCAGTCATACTGTTAAGCTAGGGCCCTAAGAAATCAGTTTTATTTTTTCCCAAATTTTTTCCCGTTTTTATTTTTCTGGACTTATTTTTAATGGTTAAAATTTTTTTCTTAATCAAAAAGCATGCCTAATCAATTAAAATCATGAAACTTATACAATTTAACAAATTTATTAAAAGTTTAACAAAAATTAAATTTTTAAGGGCCTATGAAATGCGTTTTGTTTTTATTGCATTAAAACAACTTCATTTATTAAAATGTATTTTTACAATAGTCCTATGAAAGTTTTTTTTTTCCAGAAATTCTGTCGAGAATTGAAATTTTTCTTATCAAATGTAGGAATAAAATTATTGAATTTATCTTTTAATCAAATGAAAGTTAAAAAAAAAAACTTTTTTTGCAAATAAAGGGGTTTACTATTGAAATTAAAACATGGAATAAATAGTCTATTGTGTGATTATTCTTTAAAAAAA
The DNA here is from genome assembly GCA_018155175.1 of Sinocyclocheilus anophthalmus. Classification (NCBI taxonomy): domain Eukaryota; kingdom Metazoa; phylum Chordata; class Actinopteri; order Cypriniformes; family Cyprinidae; genus Sinocyclocheilus; species Sinocyclocheilus anophthalmus. The sequence goes on from JADLZN010003190.1 coordinate 688,773, forward strand.
AATAAAGTTTTAATTTTAGTAGTAGTAGTAGTAGTAGTAGTATTATTATTATTACATGCACGCAAGTAACATACTTCTGACAATTTCTTCAAGTTAAACCAAACTTTGATTTTGACGGGTTGCCATGAGGACCTTTCAAGTTTCTGAGTTTTTTTTTAGCTCAACCATCACGAAATGGATCGCACAGGATTGTGGGATATCAAAGGCAGCGAAGGAGTTAATTTAATTTTATATATAACTCAGGGTTGCAATATCGATATCTGTGTAGCGGACGGGAAAAGGAAAAAGTGGTATTGATCCATCCCAACAAAAAGTATAAAATTCACTCAATTTGTGTGCGCCGTGTATTTTTTATGCTTAGAATATTGTGACGTCAGCTTAGCAACAAACTCTATCAGAATCAATTAGTGCACTTCACATTAGGGCTGCTATTTGTAAGATACATGGGGCTCCTGTCTAAGCAGAGCGTTCCAAATCAGTCACTTATGAGTGTGAAATAAATTCTCTGCTTTTTTCCCCCTGCTGCCACTTACACAACACAAAAGAAATAGCTTTTATTCTTAAGACAAAACTGAGATCGGAAAGATCATGACAACACAGAACTCTACAAGAGCGAAGGCCTACAGAAGTTCCCCCACAGGAAGTACCTGAAAAGTGTGTTCTGAAGACTCTGACAGCTCATGTACTGCTTTACCGGCAGCTGAAGTCAGCGGTATTACCTGGAAGCATGTTTTATAAGAAAGAGTGAATGCTTGCCTAATACTAAGAGCTTTTAGGTATGAGAGTAATGAGAGGCATTAGAGAGAGAGAGAGAGAGAGAGAGAGAGAGAGAGAGAGAGAGAGAGAGAGAGAGAGAGAGAGAGAGAGAGAAGGTTCATTCTTACCTGCGCTGGTGTTGAGAGATCGATACATGAATCAATGTATGACACTACACTGTATGACACTTACATACGACTAAAACAATTGTTTTAATCAACAAATAAATCTAGTCCTGAATGTCCTAAAGGTAATGTCGGCTTTAACTTTCTTCCTTGGCTAATCTTCATACTCTATAGGGCAGTCTTGCATATCTGTCAGGGGATGTTATGCCAGCATAATCATATCTCAAAAAAAGGCAAAACAGAAGCGGTTACACATTCTTACCAGTAGATGGGGCAAAATCTGACCTCATGTTGTACAATGAGCGAATTCATCTAAAACACTTTCAGATGTTAAGACTCCTAATCCTAAAACTTAGAATGTCAAAATACATCATATGGCACAAAGTAATTATTAACGGTTACTTTGCAGGACTTGGACCTGGCCTTTGCTGTGAATGACAGTGTGATGCATTCAGTGTTTTGTTAGTTGAGCTAATTGAGTGGATTTCACGCAACACGTCGGTCATATTTCATTTTTAAATAATAATATTAAGTTATATTACTTTTTTTTCAAAATGTTAGAAACATTAAGATGTTTGCATTTTGACATTTTAATGGATATTAAGTATGTTTCTTTCTTCCATTCTCATTACCAAAAAACGACTTTTTTTTATTTGTATTACAGTTATATTACTGAATTGTGGCATTGTATTGCGGCAATTAATCTCATAATAATGGGAATACATTTTTTTAAATTTATTTCTGTGATCAAAGCTGAATTTTCAACATCATTACTCCAGTCTTCAGTCACACAATCCTTCAGAAATCATTCAAATTAAAAAAAATTTTTTTTAATAAATCATCTTTTGATCAATTTTTTTTTAAAAAAAAAAATTGGTTTGTTTGCTGAATAAAAGTTCTCTTTTAATTATTGACCACAAACGTTTGAACAGTAGTGCAATTTGTATTTATATTTCATTTTGATAAAAAAAAACTGAATGATGTTTACACTCTTAACAATATTAAATAATATAATTTGGATTAATTAAATATATCTAAAAAAACCGTCATGAGAAAAAAACTAACTGTGCTACAGACATTAATGCACACTTGCACTGATTAAAAATGTATGAGGTGTACCAAACAATATATACAAATAAATCTAGCTGCACTGTGCAACAAAATAAAACAAAGCAACAACAATTGCTAGGTGAACAATTTTTAAATACTTTCATGGCACTTGTGGGGGAACAAAGGCAGATGCATGGCATATTTCAGTAATTCCTGAACAGGAATGCTGTCTTGAGGAAATCACTCAACACGTTATCTGAACAACTGCCTGTCAGATGACCAAGAACACTCATGCCCCTATACATAAAGATGCATAATGTGAAAACTATGTCTTTAGAGTCATAAATGGGGTGTGATGGCTGTCTCTGTCTTTTGAAAGAGCAATAAAGAAAAACATTTATGGAAAAAAAAATGTTTTAACCACATAGTGGAGCAACCTTATCTCTAGAAGTAAAAGATAGGGGAAGGTCTACTGTTTGCTATGTGACAGGCCTTCACTATCACAAGCCCCCCCTTGCATATCAGCTACAAAAGGTGTCACCAGTGACAAGCGTCTCACCCCGGGCCGGGCGACTGAATCTGGCACGTAGGCGGAATCGCACTGAGATCCAGGCCTCGAGTTTACGACCACTGCCTGCTCAGTCTGTACTTTGACTAGCACCAAGTTAAAGCCACAGAGTGATCTGAAGCACTTGACAGTTCACCATTTCCTCTCGAACATGGCAACAAGCTGATATATTGTGTACAACTTGCAACTCTGGAACTGAAAATCGAGCATCTAAGAGGAAGCCAAGCAGCGACACTTCTTAACTGAAACTGTGTCACCAGATATGCACTGTCGCTATTCAGTTGCGAAAGCATTTTATAGTTACGGTCTTTTCTGGCATTCTTGTAACATCCGGAAACAAACAAGAAGCATTTTTGTTTGCATGCTTGTTTTTAGGGTTCTGACAGATTGTCATAGCAGCACATATAACCATATCTTTAAAAAAATAAATAAATATTCACACTCCACATTAAAAACTACTTTTCAAAAATGTGGGGTTAGTAATATTTACTTTTTATATTTTTTTTTAAGAAATTATTTTTCAGCAAGGATGCATTAAATTGATCAAAAGTGACACAGATATTTACAATGTTACAAATCTTTTTTTTTACTTTTTATTCATCAAAGAATAAGGGGGAAAAAGTATCACATTTTCTTATAATAAGAACTGTTTCTTGAGCAGCAAATCAGCATATTAGAATGATTTCTGAAGGATCTTGTGACACTGAAGACTGGAGTTAAACACAGTAGTGTATACTAAAAATTCAGCTTTAAAATCACAGGAATAAATTACATTTTAAATTATATTTAAATAGAAAACAGTTATTTTAAATTGTAATAATATTCCACAATATTACTGTTACTGTGTTTTGATCAAATAAATGCAGCCTTGGTGAGCAGAAGAGACTTATTCAAGAACATTAAAAAAAAATTAAAAAAAATTAAAAAACCCCAAACATTTGAACAGTAGTATATATTTAACTAAATAACTGACTTCATTACCAATAAATAAAAATCCTACATAACTAATCAATTTTTGAGGAAACCCTGACAAGTGCGTCACAAGACTTGGTACCTCACCAGTCAAAAGGTCTGGACACACATTAAATTTGGTTTTTGGATTCGTATTTCATATTATTTTAATAGCATGAAGTTGGTTAAGAAAATGAACAAAGCAGGAAACCACATTATATGCGGTTTAGTGTGTTTAACATTTCTGTTCATTAAATAACTCTCATAATTCCATTGTTTCAATGGCTTTACTTATACTAAAATGTAAAAATAAAGAGTAAAAAAGTGTGGGTGTGTCCAAACATTTGACTGGTAACGAAATGGCAAGAAATGTCACGACCCTAATGAGAACAACCAAACATTCATCACATGCCACTGCATTCCTCACAAAACAACCACAGCAGGCATGCACACAGATCTGCACATTAATGCAAAGAACACTTTGTGGAAAATCACCACGATGAAGCAGTAAATGACTATTAAGCCATTGAATCTTATAGCACGATTTAAACTCCATGCTACATTTCTGTTCATCTACATTTGCTGACACTTCTCCCATTAAATATAAGTCCAATTAATAAAAACAATCCTTGAAATCTTACCTGAGCCTATATGTATGCTTTAAAAAAAAATAGTCTGGAACTAAACTAAATCAAGACAAAAGAACAGCAGGGTTCCCACACCTTTTGACCAAATTCCATCATGATCACTGGTAAATTAATTAACTTATTTATTTTATAGGGATGACACTCACACAGATCAAATTCTAGTTAATAAAGTATCGAGCGTACCTTAAAAAAATCCACTAAACAATCATTTCAACGAGTTTTCTATGCCTGAAAACCCGTTTTAAAATTCCTTGATATTGCCAGGTCTTCCATGACCGTGGGAACCCTGCATGAGAGTGAAAGTTCAGGCAATCAAATCCCTTAAATCATTCATAGCATCAATGGCACCTCACCTGTCCTCCTCCCCATCAATGGGAATGGGTATTCCGAAAAGACTGTTGACAACCGGGTTGGGAAACTGCAGGCCTTCTGTGATTAAGGGCTTGACCATGTCTTTACTGTGAACCTGCGCAGACACATCAGACATCCTCTGACTCTCATCCGTCTGACTGAAGACGCTGGTGCCCGTGCCCGCCCCACTGCGGGGAAACTGGGATGCATGGCTGTGTGTAGAGGTATTGGGTACCGTAGCAGATCCTGGCACAGCAGTGAGCATGCCACCAACTGCTACGGGCAAGCTCAGAGTGCTTTGCGGAGTTGTCGATAAACCATGCATTACTCCTGAGGCCTGGTACTGTGCCACCATTTGCTGCTGAATGGACGCCATAGGGACGATGCTGCTCAACAGCCCCACCGCAGGATGCTGCACCAGATTTGGGACAGATGCCACCGGCTGGCTCCCTAAGGGAACACCTCCAGGGACTCCAGACATTTCTACTGTACCCAGGACTTGCACCCCTCCTGTGGCCGGGGTCGGAAGGGGGGACGACCCCTGACTGAAGGCATGTCCGACGGAAAGGCTCACCCCAGGGAGAGTCTGGGTGACTGTAATCGGCATGTTGTGCAGGCCGTAATCAGGCTGACTTGTTGATATCAGAGCTGGCTGGCTTTGCAGTTGGTGCGTAATAGGCTGGGGTTGATAAAGCAGTGGCTGCACTTGAGGAGGAGGGATGCTGGGAGACTTCTGAAGGTGGGTGCCAGGGTGTCCTCCATCGTGGAGACCGTGAGGGACCGCGACATGAGAGCTGCCCGGAACTGGCTTATTACTAAAGGACTCAGGTGACCCATGCATGTGCAGTTCTAGATTATGTGGCGGGCCGGTGAAAGACGACCCGTCGGAACTTACATCAAGCGCCACCTGAGCCATAACGGACCCGACGGTGGCCCCGAGCCCACTGTCTCTATCCGCTCCAGGCTCTGTCACATTGGTGTGCCTTATACTATCCACAGTCCTGCTCATCACAGAGCCCTCGGGGTCCTTCTCGTAATACTCCATACAGGTCCACCGGCCCCTCCTGAAAGGCTCTCCGGTGCCGTGGTCAAGCTTAATGACCCTGAAGCGAGAACTGCAGCTGGTTACAGTCGTCGCGCTTGATGAACTGATGACTTGCGCCGCTTGAGTACTAGAGGCCTGGATGCCCTGGTGACCCAGGTTGCGTGGGCTAAACCCGCCGTTCAGAGGGGCGCCAGCGGGCAACTGCCCCTCTGAT